>CAVLEF010000081.1:1440000-2040000 GCA_963661955.1 Leptosia nina | reverse complement strand
AGAGGAAGGCGGACCAAACCAGCGGCTATTAGGTGAGTTGACGAAACGGGGGTTAAACACCCCCATTTAAGCTAGCCCTGCTTGACACATTTTTTGGGTTTTATCTACCTGGACTATTTTTTGGCTTTTGCTGTTAGTTTACATATAATGTAATGATGCATGTCTTGAAAGGTGATGTTTAGACAGTTGTAACTTTTTGTCAAGACCAAAAGCAAGAAAAAAGTGTTGGAGACATTAATCAATAAGATCGTTATATATTATTCTTTTTTTCACGACGACCATTACAAATCAAATGTTTAATTAAACACTTTTACGGTTTAATACGCGATTAGTTAAACTTATTTAAAAATTTATTTTAACTACGGCCTAACGTTTCGGATGCCCGTGACCACGACGGCTGCAAAACATCCAAAAACGTCGGGCCGTTTCATTTAAATGTGGCAGTATTTAAATCAAATGTTATTAAAATTACAGAAATACGGATGTGGCAGGAGCACCTAAAGGTCACGGTCAGACTAAAGAAGTGCTCCAAAATAGGGAGCGAAAAGAGAAACACAAGTCTTCACGCGGTAACCACAACCGTCGCCAGGGCGCACAGTGGAAGAGAAGCCAGGGAATGATGCCGTCCTAAAATGCAGTAGAGAGTCCAAAATATTTATGATTTGTGAAGATACCAGTTCTACACTATTGCGTTGTGAAGATAGACTATATACTAAATTTAAGCTGTCTAAGCTAATATATTTAAATGAAATAAAATATATTGACTAAACTGAACTGAGCTACCGGTCCGAGTTGTAAACTGGCTAGCTAATGCAACGGTAACAGTGCAAGCATTATAAACATTGGGTTCGAACATTTTTGATATTTTTTGGAACAGTATCGTGTCACACACCACAAATAACAGACGGTTTGAAGTCGTGAGGCCTGCGTCTCGGTTTCATTCAAAAGGTCGACGGCGCATTGGTTCGTTATATAGTTGAGGTATTTCAACGTCGATCAATTCTGTGTATTAAAATAAACTCGATGGTGGTTTTAAATAATAAAAAAAACACTTACCATCAAGCGTTACTTAGCATGCTTGTTTAATAGACACTATTCATGGTCTGCAAAGTTAACAATATAACATGTAATTTTTTACTTACGTGACTGCAATGCGCGCTATAATTAATTCTTCGTAGAAATTTATTACAGACATGATATTTTTATGAAAATTCTTTACCTCCACACTTAATCTATTTCTGTATTGGAAATTGTACAATGTTAAAATTGGTAATCTTCATAAATGTAAAAATATTAATGTGTATTATGGAACATTTCGTGTAACGAAATAAAGCATTATTTATTGCATTTTTTTTATTATCCTCCCTAAATTTCCCTCTTTTTAATGGCATTTGGTAGGAATACCGTTGGCCGCCTCCATAGCTCAACAATTAAACACTTCGTCTAGCATTACAATTGAACAACTTCTTTAATTCTTAAAAATCGATTTAGTTTGAAAAAAATTTACCACACGGGCAGGACTTGAACTGGCATCTACAGCGTTCTTGCTCTGCTTGCGTTGCTCTTTATTACTTTCTTAATTAAATACAGTCTGTAGTACACATATAAATAAAACACTAACGGTTAAATTTTCACTCATATAAATCGCGTTTTAAACCTTCTAAATTCCTTATTTATAACGAAGTCGCGGGCGAAACTCCGTAAAAATAGCAAAAAAGATAAATATTCAAGATGAGTAGTGTAATCGTGGCGCGTGGTGCGGCGAATAAAAGGTCAGCGAAATGGTTATGAATAGAGCTACGTGTTCCGAATCGCAATTCCTCATCTGAGGCAGAGCGTGGACGTGGCTGCGAGCGGAGCGGAAAGGGAAACAATTAAAACTATGATTGGGTGGTCTTGACGAAGGCAAAGGATGGACAAGTAACGCCATGAAACGCATAATGTGCAAAGCACACACATCTTGTTCAACTGTAGAGGTTAAAGTCAACTTCTATCAATTAGAGTCCCTCTGTGTCGTAAAAAAACTTGATGGTGAAGCAAAACGAAACGTCGCGTGGTAGTTAGTTCATTAAGAAAAAACAATTATTGGAGGTTTTTATTATACCTATTCGTTTTTGCTAGTTACGATAACTAAGTACATACAGGTACTTCTGATTACTTACATAGTATTATATGCATACACTTGACGCAGTGCCAATTAAATGTACTAGTGCTATGCACCGTTCTTATCGTGATTTGAAGTTTCTTTTCAATGTAATCTTTCAAAGAATAAATCGCTATATGCACAACTATATCCACAACCTGACATCAAAGAGTCGCCGATGACTATAAAAGCACCGTAATATTGGCCATAACTTACGTCTTCATAGGCGCATAAACTTGACAACAATGGCGCAGCTAACGCATAATTCATAAGCGTACGACATCGCTGTAAATAACAATTATTGCGATATGAACCAACTACACATCCGTCAAACGATGTACACAGCTGCCATAACACCGACGACTATACTTATATTGGTACTAGCTGTGCCAGCGACTTCGTCCACTAGGAATATTTATTTTGGGCATCCAAATTCGTTTTTGCAAGACCCGTCCTCTTTAACTTAAGCTGTTACCCACGTCATCGGTCGCGTCCCTTCCCGTCGTTCTTGCAAGTTAATCTTAAAATATAGACATATAGCATCGCGAACATTTTTTAAGATCATTTAAAGAGGAATCATTCTTACATTTTTATTGGGTATCTTGAATAGTAAAACCGCTCGTGTTTTCGGCAGCACATACAGGAACTATAATATTAAATTAATTTAAAAATAATGAATGATGGAATCATTTTCATCACAAACTTAAACAAATAACCGTTAAAAAAGAACCGTCAGTTATTCTTGGAGACTTTGTCAAGCGGAATGCTCGTTTTTTATTATTATGTGAGGACTGCAAATACCAAAGCCTTAAAGGTAAAACACTTTATAATGATAGTCGATCACACTTAAGCCATTTTTTCACAAACAATGTCTTAATAGTCCAACATCTCCAGGTAAACAAAAGGGTAGCATCTGCTTCGCACTAATCTTAAAGTGTAATATATTTATAGATATTTGTATAAAACCCTTATATAGGTTTCAAATGCCAATTTAACAACCCGTCCCCTCGTTACCACGACTGTTGTAAAGCATCCGAAACTTCGGGCCGTAGTTAAAGTAGATGATAAAAAAGGTAACTTATACATTTCACGTTTTGAACCGTTAAAAGTTTTTACGTGTTCTATTCGCGTAAACTACAGACAACTAGATAGTACATAATCCATACTGTATACACTTACAATATTTAGTTTTTGCCGAATACAGTTAGAAGTATATTTTGGCCATCTTTGTAATTTTTATATTGACTAAATTAGATCAAAGTCGTAAGAGATAACGATACGGATTGTTAAGAATATTAAATCTCATCTACAATTTGCTTATTAGGAAAAGAAACAGCTCGTGATCTAAGTGAAATCGTTGAACGGCGAAATAACGTAATCGGCGTAATAATTCGCAGAGAACCCGTAGTGGTTTAAAGCGCCGCGCTGGATGTTCCAGCATATGACGCTAATGTCGGTTTAATAATGTCCTTACGGCAAAGTGGCATTCGTCTAAACCCGTATATTTCATTATATGGCCGCTAATGGCCGGCATTAGGGCGGGGCGGAAGGATTTAATAATCGAGCGGCACGATAAAATTGCGATGTTCGCTGCGTATGCGCCGCGGGCGGTAGTGATGCGCAATGTCGATAATTTGTAGCACAGTTGCGTTTTTATAGTTTATCCATCAGAACGCTCAAGGTGTGCGTAATGGTCGATAATTGTACTGCATTAACGATTTCTTTTGTAAAGTTACTACTTGTTACTAAGTAGGTTCAACTCTTTTTTACATATTCGTACCATTACATTTTATTACGCGAGAGGTGCAAGTAAAAAGGAATTAAAGTCGTTACAGAGAAGCTCAATTGATAACACGATGAAGTCGTAGGTTCGGGTCCAGCTCGTGTTATTCTTTTTTCCCATCTGTAATAACTTGTAAGTTAATATTAAAAAAAAACACACACACGGGTGTCTTGCAGCAACCGTGGTCACGTGGAGACTCCGAAACAACGGACAAAGCATGCGATACGTCGGGTCGTAGTTAAAATAATGTTCAAATAAGTTTAACAAATATAAATCTCGTTTTAAACCGTTGAAGTTTTTTATTTAAACTGTAATACTCGCGTAAACTATACAGATATTAGGTTCTATCGCTGTAATAGTGAGTATACAAATTATTATACATATTGCTTTAATCCCTTACCAAGAACTAATAAAAGTAATTTTGTCAATTCCATCGATGTGAGCGAACATATAGACGCACCACTAGATGACAGGTATAATTTATTTCCCATTGAGTGTAGTTGTGTCGATTATTATTATTGTTCCACGAACACAGAGCCTCGGCAGCGCAAGCGCATAAAATACAACAACTGTCTGTTACCGATTATTTTTGTACACTTCGAGGATACAATGTTTTATTTAGCCTGAACAAGTAGTAAATACACTGGTAAAATGGAAAGTTACCACTTTATGTCAAATAAATAGTTTTATTTATTAATGAGTAATTTTTTGCAATTAAGAAAAAGTTAGGACATACAGTATTTGCTCTGTATGTCCTAACTTTTTCTTAATTATACAATGATATAGCATTGTCTGCATTTAAAACTTCTCTGCAATTAAAAACGGTTTAAAACGAAATATATTAGTTAACGTATTATATGTTTCCGATGCCTGTTCCTTATGCCTTAGTCTCGGGGGGACAAAAACGAATCGTCGGGCCGTAGTAAAAATAAAATAAAACTAAGTAAATTCAAACATATCACGTTTCAAACAGTTAAAAGTGTTTTATTTACATAGTATAGAAGTTATAAACAGCTGGCTTGGCATCGATATAACTACCACTACAATTATCAACAATGCTTCGCTGATTATAAATTTATTGGAAATAGGCGCCCATCGTTAGTTTTCATATGTGCTACTCAACAATCAAAAAGATATTAATAAAAACCAGATTCTTTATGGTCGTGCGTATTATTCTACTGGACATTAAAAGTCGATACGTCTTGAAGCATTAATTTCCCGGCGGGAGCTGACCCTAGCTCTCTAATGACTCGTAATTACAATCCAAGTAATGTCGGTCCGCTACAAAGCGCTCCATTTGGTTTCGCCTTTTTACTTTTTTCCTGCGCATACGCTGCGCCGGCCGGCCGCGGCGCGAGTTAGCTTGTTCTTGGGTAAAAATTTATTTTGCTTTTTATATCTTTCACAACATGATGATTGCTACTGTCATCTTTGCCTACGTCTATTTTGAAATAATATCAAAAAAAACATATTGATATCACAATAAAGGTAACAAAAAAATACACAGAAACAACTCGAAAAGAGAAAGCTCCCATTTTTAACATGTTAATAAACAGTTTGTTTTGTTTGTAATATATTCATTAATTAAGAAGCAATTTTAAATTGAACAAATTTACGACTCGAGCAGGACTTGAAAAGGCATCTACAGCGTTCCGTGCTGTTGCCCTAACAGATTGAGCTACCGAGCCCTACACGTAATCCTCGAATTTTTCCAAAAAAGACAAAAAAAAATATCATGTGAAAAATATTAAACTTTTCAAATGTAAAATATTTCTTACTTCTTAGTTACTATAGTTGTTCCACCAAGCCATTAAACAATAAATAATCTTTGATGTTAGTGGTGGGGAGAACAGGGACAAATGGGCACCCGAACACCTCACATGCAGCGTGGTGATTTTGTTATTTTTTGTGGCATCAATTTGATTACGGTGTACGGTTGATTACCACTTCCTGAGAACTAAGCCATCACATTATCTGAGCGTGGATACAAAAACGTGTCTTACAGATCTGTTGTCCAGAATGTTCTATACTTATAGATTATGATGAACTTTTTTCGAATATCTAAATCCAAAGTAAGTCGACTGCGCATCGGCGTGCTTAGACGCTCTATGCTGGGGTATTTCAACTATCATCATGTAAACCCGATGCTTGTCTGTCGTACTCTATCATTAAAAAAAAAACTAAATATGAAAAAATACCGTCTGTAGTTAACGCGAGTACTACACGTTTAAATAAAACGCTATAACGGTTTAAAACGCGAAATATAGTTGAACTTGTTTACTAATTATTAACTACGGCCCGATGTTTTGAATATGAAAAATCTAATTTCTTTTCGAATAGCAGCAGTTTCCTGAAGCATTGAATATAGCTCTTCTTATAGTTAGAGGTTTAAAGGTAAATTATATTAAGCAACTGTTTAAGTATGCTTTGTAATTAAGTAATTATTACATTTTCTCACTTAAGAAACACAGAGTGTGATAGATTAGACGAAATCAGTATTCTTTACGCCTCGATCGATTAAAGATGACGATGGCTTAGCTTTAATAATAGCTAGAAGGGATTTCATAAGCTCAATTATTTAAATAATACCGAATTATAGACGGACGCGCTCTAAGTTCGATCAGATAAAAATGCGCTGACGTCATTATTTCGGACATCGCACCACCGGCCGAGCTGCCACAGATCTAAAATCATATTCGGTTCTAGATAAGGACAGATATACACGGGGCTCAATTGGTAGAAGGTGAAAAAGGGCCAGCTATAACATCTAAAACACACAACTTTTATAATTTGATATATAAAGAGAGTTTGCTGTATGCAAACGTAATATGCGATAAATTAAGTAAAATTTAACTCAGGACAAATATGACAGAGCATAAATGTTTTTTAGCGATTTGCGTACCTACTTGTATTTGTGTCCTAGAGTTTAAAAATAACATTTAGTTTAAACATGATTATCATGAAAATAATGCCCCTTCTAGATTAAAAAACCCAAATCGATACTTCGTTCATATCAAACAAAAAAAAACGAGTTGAACATTCATTAGCCGTCATTGAGAGCGAGTTTCCTTTTAAATCGAGTGACTATTTTTATTTCCTTTTTACCTTAGATAAGCATAGAAATACTTACTTATTTGATATTTTATATACAATATGAAATAAACATTACTATACTAATATAATAAATATATAATTACGTTTCCGGCTATAAATTGTTGTGTCAAAAATTCATTTGATAGAGGGCGCTTTATTCAATAGCGGTGGCTGAATCGCGCTATGATTGTTTTCCTCAGTCGTATATACAAGTAGAAAAATGTAGAAATCTTAATTGTACTCGCTTCGGCAGTACATATACTAAAATTGGAACGATACAGAGAAGATTAGCATGGCCCCTGCGCAAGGATGACACGCAAAATCGTGAAGCGTTCCACATTTTTTGGCATATTGTATAATTAATTGCCGTTTTCGTAAAATATAAAACGGCGGTGTATTTTATAAATTGTCGAAACCAAAAATTCCTTCAAAATCATTAATTTAATTAAGTATGTTTTTAAATAGCAATCTGTGCCACTTAAATGCGTACTTCATTACCTCATCGGGTTTTATGCAGATAACCCATTCACGATAATGATCGTAATCCTCGATGGAAGATAAATCATGAATTGCAATATCTCCTTTTATATTTATTTATCAGACAAACAAAGTAATAAGAGGTTATATATAAATACAATAAGAGGTTACATAATGCATAATAAGAACTAGGGTTAAAATAAAACGTGGCCTCATAGTTGAGTAACGATATGGTAAAACAAAATAATTTTGTTTTAATCTGCCATCAGACAGAATGGTTAAGCACTAAAGGTTCCGGGTTTGAGTTTGCAGCAAGAAGTAGATTTAAAGAGGGGATTACAAAGGCCCGACCAATTACTTGTCTGTATAATACTGAAACAGACACAGAAATGTCTGCACCTTGTCCATAGGCGTAATGGAATTTCACACACTAGTCAAAGTACATATTTTTATACAATTTAAAATACGACGTCAAAGTTCAGTTTTTTTTCTGTAATAAATAACATTTGGCGTTCTTCTTATATTCTTTATATTAATGTGATTCAGCAATAATACTCTATAGTTTTTTATTGACTCGCGATCATGAAAGCAATTTGCTTTCGGCTCGGCGCATCTGTGGGGTGACCATGTCGTGAAGAGGTTTCAGATTATATATTATTAGTTTTATAACAACACGTAACTGTAACACCACTTGTTATGTACAACATTACTAAGATAAAAGACATAGGCGAAACATCTAAAATACGTGTCAAATAAAACGGATCTTAAAAGTAGATGAATATTGTATATTACGTATTGTAGCAGACATTACTTAAATAACCACAAAGAGGGACTATTACCTCTGAAATATATCTTATTTTAGTTCTTATACTGTTTTAATCAGAATTTTTAAAAGTGTTAAAGCGTGGTCACTCCACAGGTGTAACAAATCGATTCCCTTTCAACTTCGCGGTGAATCTCAATTCTCGCTAAAGCCCGATTTTATTACAGAAATAAACATTTCTTTTATTAAGTTTTTTTATCTTTTACATTCTTACTTCTAATGATCACTGTGTAACCGACATTAAGAACAGACGATAACGATCTAACTATCGAAGTTACGTGATTTAGTTTTTAAATGTCAAACTCACAAACTTGGCCTAAGTTATTACCACGAATTGGTTTATAATTTTACAACGTCTTCACGGAGACTGATTTTTTTGGCAGATAGAGGAGGACAGACCGGGCTGGGTTCCCTTGATGGTGGATGATATACCTCAGCCTAAAGCCTATAGCATCTAAACAGGCATCTATTCTGGCTTTGGATATTCGAAAATGCACAGCCTGACATCGAAACGCGAGTAAGCTTCACGACTTTTTCATCTGCAGACGGTGGTACGTGACCCGGGCGAACTGTCTGTATACCTACCACCAAAAATTGGAAATTGCAAAATTAGAAATATGTTGGATTGTTTATTAGCCTCACATTGCTACATTGATGTCAAAATTGTGTTTAATGTTTCAAGTCATCCACAGATTATGACAAAATATCCTCTCGTGACTGTCTAGCTAATAATGCAGTCTATCAAAGCGAGTCGCACAGAGTAACCTATCATCAGGGCTCGGAGCATCATTTCCCAACGCCACCGCCACGCCCCCTGGCGCCAGCGTGTGAGTAATGCAGCTATTGTATTAATTTCCTGAACGCCGATCGTCGTAAACATAATGTACCGTGGATGAGAAGATTTCTTTGTCGTTGCATCTGGACACTAAATTCCAGAACGTTTGTAATACGTTACACTATCTAATTAAGTAACTCGTTTCTGGAAAATAAGACTATTATGGAACTGAGCTGTTTTGCGTGGAAAGCAAGATACTATGGAAACGTATTTTAATATATAACATAAGGTATTTTTTCAATCATTTCATACGTTTAATTTTGACATTCATTAAAACAAAATATCGATTCAATAATAATTGAACAACCGCGCTTTTTGTTGAAGGGCAAATATGTATTTCCCTTGAGCGTGAAAGGGTTACAGTTACAAAAAATGTGGAACGCTTCACGATTTTGCGTGTCATCCTTGCGCAGGGGCCATGCTAATCTTCTCTGTATCGTTCCAATTTTAGTATATGTACTGCCGAAGCGAGTACAATTATGTTTTCTACATTTTTCTACTTCTACAAACTACTGAGGAAAACAATCATAGCGCGATTCAGCTGCAGGCGATTCATACAAAGCGCCCTCTATTAAATATAAAAATAAAATGTTTACAAGGGCATATTTTACTATGTTTTTATTTATCTTCCAAAAAAGATACCTCGGGCGAATTACTAGAATAAAAAGTTTGTCTGTGGATACCTAATGGCTATATCTTTTTAATGCAGTTTGTTAATTTATCTCTAAATACCAGCACAATCTACAATATTGGCTTTATAATGGATAAAACATGGTAAAAATAATTAAAATTCAATTTAAAACAAAACGTCAATAAGCTTGAGATAAATCGGAGATCGGGATATAAATTAACAAAGATTTGTCGCAGCCGTCGAGGCCAAGAGCTGGTTGCTTCGAAGGCATCGTTCCTAAAATGTACCTATTATGGTTGGAGTCTTAAAGTTTATGATTCACTTACTGGAAGATCCAAATATATTCGGATTTATATCTAGTTTTACTTCACTTTCATCAAGAATTACAAACACGCAAAAGTATTAAAATCTAATAACAATATAGATATTTTCCACGTTTATTTGCCATAAATAGCCTCGTCGGTGTGGTGCACACTCGACAGTAGATCACGAGTACAGTTCTAATAAAAGGTTTTTAAGTTATTTGTTTTATTTTAAAACCGTCCATTAGTCAAGATTATCATTACTAAATTGCTGTCGTCAAAACTGACTGACCAGGTTAGCATGGTAAGACTAAGTTACTAAGCCCCGCCTATGAGACTAGTACACAAGTGGACATTAAATCAAATTAATCGAAATTGTTCGTCGGCTCTCGGATCAAGCCGGCTACACAAAGACGACCACTTTTAATCGCATTGATTAGTTAATTACGGCTTTTATCTCGAGGCACCATTAGAGCTGCGTTCCTCCCACGCGCTTAATTGCATCGATTCGATTCCGAAAACGAGTCTGGAGCCGATCTAAGAATCGGCTTTGTGCCTCTACGAAGAGTACGTATAATTAATTCGATTACATTTATTCAATTCACTTTTCATTAATGGAAACGGACTTTATAAGCTTTAACGACTTCAGGTTAGGTATTATAGAAGAAATATTCGGAATTAAAATATGTGGCTCGTCGATCTAATGGTAATAACGTATTTTTATATTTCGTGTAGAATATTTTTTGTTATCGAGTTTCGGATTCACTCTGTAGATTTCCAAATTTCCAAGGCTAAGTAAGTCGACAACGCCTCTTGACAAGATGTTATGTTACGGGGTTTACTTTTCATCGAGTGAACCCGACGCTTGTCGCTCCTCCGGTGTCATAAAAAATATAACTACCTACATAGATCCAACTTCGAAATTTTATTTTTGAAATGTTTCTTCTACTTGCATGAATTATTATTACGAGCCTTTAAATATTAAGCTGCTAGAGGCAGACTAGCCTAATAATAAAATACATTTTCAATAAAGAGAAAAAACGCGCAATTTGCTTATATGAAAAGATAGCCTAATATTTTTAGACCGTGAAAATAAAAATAAGTCATAAAATTGCCCTTAGGTTACTCTGGCTACTTCAAAACTCGGTTGAAAACCTTGGTAGGTCTCGCCGCGTTTCATTATTACCCACTTCCCGCGTTTTCGTATCATTCTGGACCATTAAAGCGTCATTAGGCGAAGTTTAAAATAATTAAAAATCGACTAAAAAACATGAAGAAACATTTTTCTCCTCCGAAGTCTGGGCGACATTCTCCTTCGTACGGGCTACGCTTCACGTGACCAGTTAAAAAGATCTCTACGAGGAATCAATTTGGTGCTTAGGGCTGAAGAAGCCACATACACTTCGCATGCTCTGTTATTTCACTTGATGGGAGGTGAAATATCCCAGCCATTTACCATCTAAACAAAATGCGCTGTCGGCCTATTTTGGCTTTGGCTATTCATAATAAATAGGTAAATTTACATAAGTACATTGGACTCTATTAAAAACAAAAGTTTACTAAACATTGGTCGCATTAAAAATTATAAATTGACTGTAAACATCAATATTCATAAAATAAATTAAAAATTAATATACTGGTAATACAGGTGCAACTACCTGACTGAGAATTTACTGAACAACAGCAAACAAGACCCGTTTGGCATCACTTTTCTTTAAATTTTTCAATTTTTTTTTGTAATAATATTAATTATTTATAGTACTTAATTAATGCAAAATAAAGGCATGCATTTTTGCAATGATTAACATTTTGGACAGCCCTACTTCGAAAACACATACCACCAGTCCCCCAATAGGTTACGCTGGTCAACTGTTCGTTTACAAACAGCGGTTGGAAATTATAAGCAATTAAGCTATCATTAAGAGTATTCTCGAAGGCTGCAATTTGCCACGGCGGATGGTGTGTGCTGGTGGTGGGAAGGAGGGTTATTTAAGGTTATGCCATAATGAATTATGGTCTGAAAACTATCGATACCTCTTTATACTGGTTTTTGTTTTTTTATCTAAAATAGTTATCAACATTTGGTATTATAAACCGAAGAAGTTCAACTCTAAATTTAAGCTGTTGTTGGCCCGTCGTTCATGCAGGTCAACTTAAAAGATGGACTAATATAGGAATCATTCTTTCAAAGTTTTTGGTTATCTTGAACCGTTTTCGCAGCGCATCGGAAATCGTTTCGCATCGGAAAAAGAGATGAATATTTTTATTTTTCATATGTGTTTTCGCTCCTATTAGTCACAGCGTAATAGTATATGGCATATGGCCTTCCTCGATAAATACTCTAACAAATACAAAAAAATTTTTTTCAACTCGAACCAGTAGTTCTTGAGATTAGCGAAACTCTTCAGGTCTTTATAGGTATATTAGTAAAGATTGGCGGTTAAGGAAGTCAATTGGTATTGCTAAACTTTTCTATATCACGTTAACTAGCCGTCGTACCCCGTTTCGACTTGTAACAATTATATACACCATATAGATAACACCATACAAAATTGTGCCATGTCTAAGTGAATCTTCAGACAGATGTTGTTCTTTGATGCGCCGCCGCATTTAACTGGTATTTTGCTCGTCGTTCTAAGTTTACCTAGCTATATTTTTATCGTAACTTCTATGAATTTACACCTGTTTCCTTTGAATACAGACGAATTGACTTCTCACATGGTCACTGTCTAACAAGTGGAGGTGTTTGTATACATATACCAATTGACTTTTAAAAAAGACTATCTTTAAAATAATAAAGAAATACCTTAATTTTTTGTTGCCTAAAATACATTAGCTAAGGGTATCAATGAATAACCGGAGTGGTAAAGACGGTGTGCTTATTCTGTTGGTCTCTGAAAACGATTAAATAAAAAAAATTGAACGGTTACAAACGTGAAATATATTCTTTGACTTTTTTACAATTAGTTTTAGCTTCGGCCCGACTGACGTTACTGACATATAACTGTGTAAGTATTTTTGAAAGGCTTTTTGTTCAGCCAAACTTTCACGGTTACTTATAAAACCTTTCACATTTACTTTAATTAGTAGTCTCCGGTTACATCAAGACATTCACGGAGGCCGGAAGTCGAGATTGATTCAAAAGATTGTAATAGTGTTGTAATAATTCTATTTCAAATCCTACGCGACTTTTATTATGAGCAAAAATTCACGACGAAAACTAACCATATTGTTTGCCTATCTATATTAATATATAAAGCTGAAGAGTTTGTTTGTTTGAACGCGCTAATCTCAAGAACTACTGGTTCGAATTGAATAGTTTATTATTTTTGAGTAAGTTAGAACATTTATTAAAGGAGACTATTAAACATCGCGCTGAGACTAATAGGAGCGAAAATGCATCGAGAGATGTGAAAAAGATTGGGAAAATTATTCATCATTATTGGGTTTCCGTAGCGTACGCTACCCAAACGGTTCAAGATAATTTAAAAATCGAAAATAAATTGAAAAAAATGTTCGACTCCGGCAGGACTTGAACCGGCATCGTCAGCTTTCCGTGCTGTTGCTCTACCAATTGAGCTACCGAGTCCTACACCTCATCGAATTTTTTCAACTTATTGGTACATGCACCTCTCGCGCAATGTAATTTCAACCTTAACACTTGCGTATTAAGGATCAATGTCTTATGCTTTGCAGCCGAAATCATTGAATATGAAATCACAAAGTTATAACGTTTGGAAACTGTAATATTTTTCCCAGGTTGGTATTCACTGACGATGTCGGTTCAAGTCCTGCTCGAGTCGAAATTTTCAATTCAATTTTTTTAATGTTCGATTTTTAAATTATGTATATAGTGCCTCCATGTGCAATAAATAACATGTCAAAAATAATAAAGTTTTCAAACGGTTCAATTATATATGTATTTAAATTTTTAACACAATCTACTTACAATATTTACGAAGCAAAGTAACTTTTTTATGTCTCTCTATCTATACTTTACGTAACACTTAGTAACGAACACCAAATTTACTTTAAAAAAAATATATGTTATTAAAACAAAAATAAACGGCAGTTGAAAATAATGAAGGACGAAATTAAGTTTTAGGTTTGGCTGGTAAAACACACGAAATACCATCGGCTTTAGCTATGTATATGTGCACTGGTACCAATGACCCTTTTATGTATACATAAGCATTAATTTCATCCTCTACATTTTTGTGACTTGAGTTATTTATATTTCCATAGTCTAAAAATGTTAATGTCATTAAAAGTTAATTGCGCATTTTTATTATCCTACATAATATTGAGAATCATATTTTTGTTTTAGGCCACTCTGCCTCATATCATATACGAGTATAACGCAAGGAAGTGACATAACAGAGTTGTGTCAGCCAAGTTTTATGATGTGACGTGATGACCGCTTCAGGAAACGACAGGAAAGCGATAACATTCAAAGGGAACGTAACTTATAATATTATCGATGCGCGAAGCTTTGGTGCAACTCGATAATACTAGACGGCCTATCAAGCTATTGAGACCTCATACGAGCAAGGAACTATTCCAAAGATAAAACTATATAAGCGGTTACAGTTCAAAATGCAATTGTGACAAAATAAGACAATTTCCTTAACATGTGTATGATTTTAATGTAAAATGTTGTGTACTGAATTGGCTTAACTACAGATTATCGAAACGAATCATTAAAAAATGAGAGAGTTTAATTAATTTAAAGAAACTTGACAGTTGAGTTTTGGCACTTTCCATTTTACAATTCACTTGTCATGCTATACAAGGGCGTTAAAACATAATTTAATAGCCACTTAAAATAGAACGAAAATCTTCTAAAGAATCGCACCCGTATCATGCGCATGTAACATGCGTCGGGTGTGGGCAGCCGGTGAAGCGGTTGGTGTAAAATTAACCGTCCTTAGATCAAAGGCGCCGCCGGTCTCACCCTTTGAGCGCGCCGCCATTGTCTCACACATGTTTTAATTTGTGTTTATTCCAGGGTTACCGACTGCGAAGTAGTTTGATTCATTTAAAGACATCTAGATTTAAGTAAACTAAACGAATACTAAACCTTACAGTCTTAACAGAATTTTAGACCATCAACTAGAAATTTGAATTGAAGTAACTTAATGATTTAATTTAAAATATTAAGTACAGATACCTATAATACATCATAATAAAGACGTTAGTAATATAAAAAATTACATTTTTTCAAGATATAATATGTTTAGATTTAATTTAGAGGTAGATATTTTGTTAATTTTAGAACGATGGCTGTTAGACATGAAAAGATAATTATATGATATACATATAGTAAAAGCAAATGACTTGGTACTTTGTACCAATTTGGCAAGTAAGATTTAAGATATATAGCTTGTTAAAAAAATTAAATAAGCCAATAATAGTATAATATGAGTAGGTAGGTACGCCGCGTCAAACCATTAGTGTACAGCTTGTCTCTTTAAATAGTTTTTAATTGCGGATGTGTGGCTGGATTATTGAAAGGCGACTAAATCTCGAATGACATTCTTTGATCTATTTTTTAAAGTGGCTTCAAACGTTCAAAGGAGAATATTTACTTTTATCTATCTACTTTGTAGTCCGGCGACTAATTACTATGTAGGTATTTGGTGGTAGGTATGAAATATACAATTAGTATTATATATATCGCGTTTTAAATCGTTTAAGTAGAATAGAGTAGAATATGTTTATTCAAAAACAACACTTACAATTAAAACTTAATCTAATAAATGATATAAAGAAGTAAAAAAATAAATGTGTAGGTAGATACTACTCGCATTAACTACAGACAGAAGGTATTCGTATTTACCTAAAATACGACATTGTCTTACATTAATTCGTACTAAAAGTGCAAATATTTTATAAAACCCTTTTAAATAGTGCAATATCTTAATTGTTACACTGTTTTTTCGTCTCCATAACAGTTTTGAAAATATGTTATCTATGCCGTCGGTCATTAAACTTGCGCAACAAAAGGTATTCTCTCGTATTGTTTCCCACTATTGTAATGTAAAATAAACATCAACAGCTCGAATTTAAGACCCGGTGTGAAGTATTTCGAGCTGTAAACCCGTTGTAAAAGTTGGAAGAGTTCTTAATAAAGGGTTGTAAACTGTTTCATTTGCACCTTTCGGCGTTGTAAAGCTACGTACGAAGGCTATCGTCTATCATAAACATTATCACGTTTTAGGGTTCCTTAGAAAAAAACCCTTTTATTATAACTTCGCTGTCTGTCTATCACAAGGGTGAAGAGCCATGATAGCTATCTAGTTAAAATTTTCATAAATTCTCATTTTTCTGTTGCTATAACATAACCTCTAAACTCAACAAATATGTATATGAATTTCCACAGATTGAATAGTTTAAAATATTTAATTTTGTTAAAGAAAAACTAAAAAGAGGTTATAAAATCAATCGGTTTTCTACAAATGTATTATATTATAAAGGAAAGATTTTATTTTTGTATGTAACGAATAAACTCAAAAGTATGACCGATTAATAATTTTTTTCATTAGAACTACATTATGATAGGCTTGTTTGTACTATAGGCATCTAAAGAAATTCTTACTAAAACCAACGAAGGCGTAAAATTAGCCGTAAATTTTTTTTTTAACATTTTTTATGTTCACTTAAAAATATTTTCAAAGTATTATTTAATAGCAATACACTTTGCATAACTATGAACCAGGAGAAGACCACGGTCTTACGAGAGGAGGCGCCATACATTTTTTTCTAATTAGTTCTAGTTTTTAATTAGATTAATTAAATATTGTACTTAGTTACCCGTGCGAGCCGGAAGGGGCTAGTATTTAAAAATGACACGGTCCGACTTACCTACATTGGCCGTTTATTTAATGAGATATTAGTTCTAATAACCGCTACAACGCCTACCGGATTATTCTGTACTCTAAGGCAGTAACTGCTTAAAATTCACTTGTATCTAGAGTACGAAAGAATTATTAAAAAAAGTGACGATAGTCATGATGTTGCAGCCTCCACATTTTGGCTTACGGAATAAAAGTTTATTTGGTGCACTAAAGCAGTAATATCAATAAAAAATAAGTAAGTTACCTACATCTATACTAATTTTAAAGCTGAAGAGTTTGTTTGTTTGTTTGAACGTAATCTCTGGAATACTGGATGAAAGATTTTTTTGTGTTGGTTAGAAACTTATACACGGTTTAGCATTAAATGTAGCGTGGGAAATGGGAAAAATTAGTCATTTTTGAGGGTTTCCGGGAGCGCTGTGAAAACGGTTTAAGATATTCAAAAAATAGTATGAAAGAATGATCCTTTTTACGCGATCTTAAAAATATCCACGACAGAATATGAATATCTTTTAAGATTAAGTTGCAAGAATAACCACGTGGGTAACAGCTACGAATTTATAAAAGGTGATAGAATTATAAATTATGTAAATATTTGTCTTATGGCATTGAATTTCATACAAAAGGAATTGTATTTTGCCCTTTAGACCCCTTAAAATGTTAACAAAAGTTTTAATTAAACCGTAATTGAAGAATAACATAGCCAAGTTTTTGTTCGATAGCGCGACATTACACTCAAAAACAAAATACACTCGCGGGCATATAGCAATAGTATGAGACAATAAATTATTTTAGAATTATAATAAAATACTGTTATATTTACGGAGTGTATAAATCAATAAAACACTTTACTTTAACGTCGGGTAATTAAAAATCATTTTTATGTTTAACTAATTTATCGTTTAAACCGTTTTAAAATAAGTTAAAGTTTTTATTTAAACAATAAAAGTTATAATTTCAGCTATAAATAATGTATGAAGATTCACCTATTTGATTTGACAAAAATTTTTAAACTACCCCCGACTGGTGTTATGGATGAGGCTTTAGCACCTACTCGCACGACGGGAGGTCAACTTTTATTTTTCTCCAACATACATACAATGTAACAAATGACATGTTGACAACATCAGTTGCTACATTTAAATGTAATAAGTTGAGTTACCCTTTTGAATGGGCACCGCGACGTTTATTAAACAATAGTTTTACAAAATATTAAGTTTGTAAAGTATCAAGAAAGAAAGAATGTTTATTAAATTGTAATTGCAACTGTTAGTAAATGTACATATAGAGCCTCTAGGTTTTAATTTGTAACTTTGACCGTGCTGTGCTGTGACCCGAAATGCAAAACTTGTATTTTTAACCACGAAACCTTTTGTTTTTATTTTTATTTATACTCGTGTAAGGGATAATGAAATCAAAAATATGTTATCCTTGCAGAACGATTACACTTTTTCCGATTCGCCTTAATCCAAAAAAAAAAGTCTGTGATATTCGAATACTTGGGCACAGGTCGTCTATAGCAGTAATTTTTGAAGCATCCCACTTTAAGCGGCATCAGATCATATAATAAGCTGACCGAGGGTTCCGCCGAAACTCGGTCACAACAAAAAGGCCCAGTCCGTTCGTCATAGTTTTTGCGTGACGAAGTTTTGTTCCCGACTGCATTCCGCTTAAATTATACTCCTGCGGTGACCATTACGTTTTATACGTTTTGAAACATTGGAATATATAAACTATATTTCAAGTGTTATGTTGGGGTTAGTATAGTGTCGATAAAAATAGCATTTTATGAAATGTACAATAGTACATAGAAGACGACGATTCAAACTGCGAATTGTGAAGTAATATAATTGTGAACAAATACATAAAACCTTTGTGGGTTTTCATTGCGTACGCTGCGAAAACGGTCATACGATACCCAATATCTAAGAAAGAATGACTCCTCTCTATCTAATTGATTAAAAGATATCCGCGACACTACCTATTAAGGTTAACATGCAAGAACGACGGGACGCCATGGACGTCGTGGATAACGGCTATAATGGAGGATCTAATCGAAGTCGCTGACGCATCTAGTATTTAATATTAATATTCAAAGAGTTATCCCGTGAAATGCAGAACGATGGTCTCCCAAAAGTCCCGCAAATAAGCTTGTTTTTGTCACCCAACGGCGAATTCACTTAATTGTGTCTACGACCCTCGATCGCGCTCGGCCCGCAACAATAATTGTGTCCTTCCATCCCGACTGCCCGCTTTTTGGAACCAGAACCGCTAATAAACCGCTGGCACGATGATGGCCAGTCATCTTCCAAGGTCATTAAGTTTTTGTTACAAATTTGCTGAACGTCGGTTTAAGTGTGTTATTTCGAGTGCTCAACATAAACAACGGACTAACAAAAGTAAGCAAGCCATCTGACAATTTAGACAACGACTTAAATTCCTTTACTCTACTTAAATTTTTAGATTGAAAAATAAAATTACGACCCGGGCGGGAATTGTACCGGCATCCACAGTGTTCCGTGCTGTTGCCCTAATCAGTTAAGATACTATGTTCTAAACGTCATTGTCGATTTTTTCAACCTATTGATGCATGCACCGCTCGCGCTACGTAATTTCAACCGAAATCCTTGCCATTAAGGTTTAATGTCCTATGCTTGACAGCTTAAGAAAATCATTGATCTTTCAATCTAACCCTTTCTTTTTTATTCGTAATTATAACACAACATCTTTACTCGCGTTTACAGTTCTCGATAAATTCATTGTAACTCTATTTCAAACGCTGTATCTGTTGTCAACTGTCGTAGTCTGTAATTTAAAGAGCTGGATAAAAGTCTTGCGCAGTGACCGGTTTTCGTTTCGGTTACATTGGCGTATTGTAATTCAGTAGGCACTTCCTGCCAACATTTGCATGGCCATCAATCGAGCGCCGCCAGCCCATATCTGACGTTTTAATTACGATTCTTTGCCCTGTGCACTGCGCCTGTGGTCCAAGTCATGAGCTTATCGCCGAAAACATAAAAAGTTTATACTTGACAGCATAATTTACAAAAGATAACACGTTGAACCGTGACGTTGAAAATCGTGTTGTTATGTCGATAAACTTAATCTTAAGAATGGCTCTTAATCTCATTGAACAATAAGCCAAGTAATCCAAGAATCGTACGTCTTTCAGCGCCAGACGTTGTGAGTGGCGGAGAGTTTCTGTTTTATATCTGTATTTATCAAGAATTTAATATTCGTAACTGATGAACTGATAATGATATCTTTTTCATAAATCGCATCTAATCACGTCAGATAATTTCGTAAAAGGTGATCAAGTGTCACAAATAAGATAATCGAAAACACGAAACGTTGAAACGAGAACTCTAAGATGATTTTCACTGATAGAGGAGTACAGACAAGCGCGGGGTACACTTGATGGTAGATGAAATACCACAGCCATATAAGGAAGATGCGCGTCGTCCATTTTGACTTTGGACTCAAGAAAAATATATATGAAAATATGCGATTTTAAGTTTTCCATAGATATAAATGTTTTCTTTATCTCCTTTGCACCACAGCCCGCAGTCCACGCATGCGTCCTTAATTAGGCATTCCGCTCTCGTCCGGGCTGCGTACGCGCTGGCGGCGCCTTTGACTGCCGTCCCGCTCTAACAATGCAACTATTCATTCCCCTGTTCATAATAGAGAGACCCTTCTGAACCTTTCAACATTAAAGGAAACCCGTTCCTTTTACGGAGCAACTTATAATGGTCACGATATACGAGGGAGATATACGCGACGTATAACCATTAAGAACTTTATTACAAAGTGTTAAAGCTCACTTTGAGTCAATTCTTTAGAATTTTTAAGGTGTTATTGAAGTGATGTAATGAGGAGGTCTAATTGTGTATTTTACTCGGAATGTCTGTAAGATATATTAAAACAATATGATGGCCCTTCTTGCACTTTTAACTTATATGAAATTTTAGTCAATTTAAGTGTCTGTCGATTGTGTAAACTTTAGTACATAAAAAATCCCTAACTTGTAAATTCTATGGTGAGAAATAAACTGTAAACTAAAGTTAGAACAAAAGAGCTAAGAAGTGCTTGAACGTCGCATTTTGACATATATCTCAAATACTAAATAATTTAACTAATAAAGCTATTTCTTTCAACCCATAGCGCCCTTTCAGAAATTTAGAGCTCTTATCGAAACATTTATGCACGTTGAGAACGCACCGGCTGCCTCACCGGCTGACCGGTTTCGGCATTGTCCTTTGACGGCGCGCCGCGTTCGAAATTTGAATCAGTCCACTTCGAACGGCGTTCGAAATAGGACGTCGGTTGGATTAAATTCGATAGCATTATAACTTTTACGATTGTGATAAGTGTTTTGTGACTGAGTTCAATGAATATGATTCAAAATAACTTTATTATTTTTTATATAATTTCTGTGGGATTATGATGGTTCGCGTTCTGTGTTTTTTACTCCTCTCCTGGTTGGTAGCTGCCGATCAGGAGGAGGCTGAAGGTGGAAAGTGTGAGAGGATCAAATTGTCACAATGCCAGGATCTGCGATACAACTGGACGGCGATGCCCAACCTAATGGGGCACAGGGACCAGAAGGAAGCTGAAGAAGCGGTATGAATGATTTTATTTTGATTTGACTTGTTTTTTAAATCGAGAATGTTTTCCAGTGTCTATTCTTAATTTTAAAATCTGACTGAGGATTTTAAACCACTGGTATTGTTTTTTTTTTCTAAATGTAAAAAATAGTAATCGTATATTATTTTATAAATAAAAAACAGTTTTCTTAATATTCAGTAAAGGTTGTGTACTTAAAATCAAATTGTCGATTCTTACTAGAGTTGGAAACTCGAAGAAATACAAAATTCTGTAAGTCTTTCAGCTTTGTAAGCTTCGTGGAAATACCTACTTTTTTCTAGCAAAAACCTAAATGCGGCCGCGAATACCCCATAATATGTAAAGTTCCTTCCACATTAATTGTAATAATTAATCGCACAAATTTAAAGTTAATGACGCAGATGTTTTCAACACACGAGTTGTTAACCATATTTTAATTATTATGAGTAAAAGAGGTTCGTTATAAATGTTCCAAACCAGCTTGAACAACTAAATCGAAGCAATTCAATTAATTTTCGACATTGGATATCGTTATAATTGTACGAGGCTAAGCCATTTATCAAGATCGCGGCTGATCAAAGTGATCGTGATTCTTGAGAAATATAAACTGGTCTCATTTGGTGCGCCGGCGCAGGAGTTACTTTTAAACTTATTACTTGGTAACTTCTGTTAAACACGGTAGTTATCTTATTTCACTAAAAAATAAGGACATTGTTGACGAAAGTATATTTTTATTTTCAATCACTTAATATAAATGTTAGAAAAACTTTTAGCAGTGTGTTTGTAATTTATTCTCATTATGGTAGATTACAAACAGCAATAACATAAAAGGGATAAAATTATATTTGCATTTTATGGTTTTATATTTATTCTCCAGTAAATAAATGTTCGAACGCGCAACGGCGATCGGCCTATCTAAATGATAGCGGTGCCTTTGCCTAAAGAGCAGCAATTTATTTTTATTTATACGTCTTATCGTGTGCTAAGTGGCGATGTGTATCGTTATCGGCGTCTTCAAAGAGTATTTCATTGTAAACAAGTACACGCGTCCCATTCGATTTTGCGGATCAAGTTTTTTAATGGCTTTGAATTTTTTACAGTGTCTTTTATACACAATAGTGTAGAATTAATATTCTCTACAACCAAACTATTTTAGTTAATAATTAAATGAGAAGTCTGGAAACAGTAGTCTTAGTTAATATATTAAGCGTTTTAAACAGTTATAAATGTTTGTTTTACGTGAACTACTAGCGTAAACTACAGACAACATAATATGTTAATTGAATCAAATCAAGTTTGTCTGTGAAATTAACAGTTCGTGTTGGTTTTATCTGTAGTGAAATTAACGCGTTGGTTTTAATAAGAACAGTAATGAGGTCGCCCTAGAGCAAAGAACTACTCTACATCTACTAAAATTCTTTAGACCATAATACCTATGTAGGATGTTATAGAAGAATTGATTATTACGAAATTTGTATTCTAACCGGTAAATGAGCTATTTCAGAGATGTCTTTTTGCGAATAGGGGTATCTACGATCTCGGTACACGTTTTTTATTAAAAATTTCATTTATTACAATACGAAAAACACGTATTCGTCTATGGCTCGCGCTAAATTTAGAATGTCTCTTAACCCGCTCAACTAAGGTCGAATTTAGCATTCCCAGCTCAAAACAAAAATCTTATTATCTGACCTCTATCTTAGATCTCTTTGTGGGACGGTCCATTCACGAATTTATCCCATGCCACAGTTCGTTCACCTGTAGTAAAATCATGCGTTTGTTTGTTGCCTGCTAGTACTTATATTAATTCGAGGACCGCCTCTGTGGTCTAGCGGTTACTAACTCGACTGCAGACTACAAGGTGTGGGGTTCAAATCCCTAGTCGGGTGATATACGTGTACACTATTTAGTTCATCAGAGCACGTTAAGCAATTGGAGCCAGTAAACTTCACCAATCCACGCTGCAGTGAATATAGCTCTTGAATCCTCTGACATAAATACGGAGTCTATGAACATTAGCGTTCCATCATAAATATAGGTAAGGTCGTCTATCTGACAGCTATATCCCCAAATTAAACAGTATCTAACAATGTCAATAACTCAATATAATATCTAACGCCGCGATACCGATAAGCGAAGCCCTTTCACAAAACCATAGATAATGCAAATAACAACATTTAAACATAAACAAAACCCGTCACTTGCGCAATGGCATTTCAAAAACAATGAATCGAAACTTCTGATAACCCATTTCCCGTCGGCGCCTTTGGTCTGAATTACACCAGTTTTTGTCGAGCCGGTGAGGTGTTAGTTCGGTGTAAACGCACCCTATCATTAACGCAGGTATGCGAGGCTAATTTCACAAAGCCCGGTGTTAACATTACAAAGAAAGTTTTTAACACACAAATCTTGACTATGATGCTCCGCTGTGTTTACTGGTTTCACGAAATACCGACCTGTATTAGGCCAATGGGAAAGATAAAAAGTATTAAATATTAATATACTATGTCTACTAAGCTACAACAAGTAACTGAGATTAAATTATGGCTAGTAACTGACTTTGGTTTTGCTCGTATCAATAGTGAAATGGAGTTTTCAATTTAATAAATCAAAACTTCAAACTAGATTGCGCGAGAGGCACCTCTCGCGCAATCTAGTTCATTTCATAAATTTTGAATATAATATGTAAATTCGACGACGACGGTAGCTCAATTGATTACAACAATAGCATGGAACACTGGGCAGGTTCAAGTCCTGCCCGAGTCGTAATTTTTTCAATTTATTGTCGATTTTTACCTTAAAACTACTTACAAAATAGTATCTATTACTTAGATTAGGTAATAAATTACAGTTGAGGTCCTCCTAAAAGTTAAAGAACTGGTTTCACGATATCAAAATAATTCTTAATCGAAGCGGAAACCATTATAATCTGTAGAATCAAAATCCGAGTGAGACCGCGGGCCCGGCCGAAGGCTGCGGCGAGCGGCGCCACAAAAACGAAGTATGGAGGAACAAATTGCCCCTCCTAATTACAGCAGGTAGGCGGCCGCACAAAGCCCACATTTCAAAAAAAGTGCTAACTTAGCTCCAAACTGGTTTAACCATAGACACATGTAGAGTTGCATTTTCGTTTCAACGAAATACCTCGCGTCGACGATGTGCCATAAACACATTTTATGGTTTATAATTCTTGGGCGCTCTCCTCGGTTTTAATTAGAACAAATTCTTGCAATCCGTTTGCAGTAACTGAATATTGTGCTTATTGCTTTAACAGTATTTGAAGCTACATTTTTGTGGCTGGAATGAGACCTTAGGAAACCATTGTATTAAATTCCTTCAAGTCATACTAAACCGAACACATGCTAAGCAAAATAATAAACATGTTAATAATGTACAAGCGATTAAAGCCGATAGCTTATAAATGGCGCGGCGCGATCAAAGAGCGTGGCTTGCGATGCGCGTGCGACGACCCCGAGTGAGGCGTAAAGGATTTTTTGCATTGCCCTCGAGTTCTTCAAATGGACGTTGATTAAAATTAATCGCTTATTTATGAGATTTTATTCAGATAGTTTAATTCGCTCGAGTCGGAACTGTTTTGTTAATTATCGTTTTTTCATTTGCTTTGAATTTCGTTTGATTTTTTGCAATATCAAATTCAATGTTGCTTATGTAACTTTATTTCATATTAATTCATTTTCGAATAGGAAAATCATTAAAAAAAATAAAAAAGCATAAAAACGTTTTTTTATGTTTATGCACTTTCGGCCTTTCGTCAAACTTTCGTAAAAATCATTGCATAGTTGACAATCTTCACTGACAGTGTTCATTTAAGACTTGGAGATAGTCGATAACGTAAATGATCATAAAACTCTCAGCGCATAAGGTTGGTAATGCACCGAGCTTATATTTCCATATTTTCAAAAATACTTAGAAGTAAACGAAAATCAGTGCTAATATTGTAAGCGTGAGTTAATAAAAGTTATAATTAAGTAGTTTATCAGTAACTTCTTTTAAAAATAATTTGTCTGTGTACTATGTCTAGGTTATATAAGGACAAACAAAATCTGTCATGTGAAGAACGTATATGATGCTACTACAGTGCAACCTTAATATAACGTACCTCAATATAACGACTTCCTCGATTTAACAAATTCTTCGTTATCCCCTTGAATTGTCCATAAGACTCAATATAAACTATACCTTTACATTGCGTACAACCTCTTTATAACGAATTTTGTCAACCCAAAACCTTTATACGTATAATCTTATAATGTGTTTCATGTTTCAACACGCGTGTAAAGTAATCATTGTCGTTTTGATGGAAAGTAATGTAAACACCTCTGATTATTTAATTTAAAATGGCTCAGAAACGTAAAAGGTGATCCTTATCGGTTGCAGAAAAGCGAAACATTGAAGTGAACAAAACTATTCTTTTACCTCTTTATAACGAATTTTAGACCAATTTAACCTCAACATAACAAACCTCAGTTCAACGAATTACTTGATGTAACGAATATTTTCTTGTTCCCTCCGATTTGTTATATCGAGGTTGCACTGTATAAAGCTATATGCAGTTTAGTAGTTTTTGGACAAAGGAATAATGTAGTAAGATCCATGTGCAAGCGCAGCTTTTCTCAGTGGGAGGCATCGGAATGCAGCCCAATTACAAAGTTACAGCTCGATGCATATCCCAATCCGACACGCTCTTCGCTCTAAAAGCTTGTCTATAGATAGAATGTAGTCAATAGACGGACCGACGACTATTTCGGGATTTTTATAATATTGGGTTTAACAATACAACAATAATTTACCTACACAAGAAAATTAACATTTCATTCATAAGTTAATCTTAATTTTTATAAGGTCGTTCTAAATATCTATCTTTCGAGTTAAGTTAAATATCTTACGCGTCATTTAATAAGTTTTACTTTTCGTTGGTCTCCTGGTTTTCACCACGAAGATAAAGCCTGCTAACTTGCAGTAGCGTGGTGGGCTCATGTATACTCCTCTGAGATAGGCAAAACGTTAATAGTTCTAATAGTTTTGCGTGAAAATATTTCAAAACTTTCGTCTCGCAATTACACCATTAGAAGAGCCGTATCATTACTGTCACATACGTTTAACGAGCATATATAAAACCACCTGCCTTCTACATAGATCCACCTTGCAGATATTTATATCGCTTGCTTACGGTTGGATAATTACGCAGTTTTTTAACGGGTTGAAACGCAACGTTATTAAAAGTAACTACGGCCGTAGTTTTCGTCGTCATGCTTTGTTAGAAGTAGACAAATGTCTGGTTGGCTGTATTTTCGTAAAGTTTCAATATCCAAAAAAGGTCGACTCGCGCATCTTGTGTATGTGTGTGTTCTTCTCTATCATTATAAAAAACCTTTAAAGAAGTATCGAACGATATTTCTGTTTATAGGAATTATATCTTAGCCGAAATTAGGAGCAGAAAACAACAAAATGTATACCGTCTGTTGTTTATGCGAGTAGTACACATTTAAATAAAATATTTTAACGGTTTAAAACCCGATTTATATTAGTTAAACTGATTTAAACAATATTTTTAATTTCGGCACGCATTTTAGTCACGGGGAGACTAAAGTTCAAATAAGTTTAACTATAATAATATATGTCGCGTTTTAAACCGTAAAAAGTGCTTTTTTTAAACAAAATGTATGCACAATATTAACCGAAGAATATTATTAAAGATAAAACTCCAATGCAGTCGGTTAGCAACCTGTCAATTACACCACCGCAAACGGCCAACACCATTGCCAACGCATGAATGGTCACTCGTGTCGACTGTTCAATATTGCATTTACAGTCGCACAATTTGACAGGCCTTTAATGCTATTTCATATATGGCGATAACGTTTTCATGGCGGTTACGACAGCAACAATTAACTATATTAGTTAAAATTGTTTTTAACTATGGCCCGACGTTTCGGATGCTTTGCAGCAGCCGTGGTCACGGGGAGACTAAAGATGGAGGGTGTCAAATGTCGAAGTGAAATCTGCTACGCTAGCGCTATCAGTTCCGTCGTAGTTTGTATTTTGCGGAACTGCCCGGATTGCCCCACACGTCGGGTCGTAGTCAAAAATAATCTGTAAACAAGTTTAACTAATATACTTCCCGATTTAAACCGTTAAAGTATTTTATTTAAATGTGTACTACTGGCGTAAACAATAGGAAGTAGTTGATACTTAACTAATTCTGATTTTTAACTTGATAACATTATGGCGATATTTTAACTGCTTTAAACTTGCAATTTTAGCCACAGATCCGTTCACATACCCCATTAGATTGAACAAAAAGATTTTCACACAAAAGCAATCAACTGCGAGGTACAAAGTTAGATTTTATCAAAATGTCAGCGGAGATCGTGAGTCTCGCGGGAAAGCTTTTTAACTTTCATCTTTGGTTTCAATCTTGATTTGCCAACAATAATTTGTGGTTTAATTGAGTTACGAAGTGAAAGTCTTATTACGTCTGTAAAGCGAACAGCGATAGAACTTCACACTCCACTGTCGTGAGTATACCATAAAATGTAATTAATATGTTGAGATATTTAATGAAAGTAAGTACATGTTAAACATAGTGTATGCACCAAAACTTACGCACAATCCCAAAAATTATGAAACAAGTTGACAACCATACAAATAACACCTGGGAAATACCTGTAAGATACTTTCGTTTGTGTTGTATCATTTGAAGCCTACGAATTGCCGCGAACATCTGTCAAACAGCGATCGATCGTAGGCCTATTTCCTTTATCTGAAGATTGATCTGGATAAGAAATTATATCAAAAGTTTAACATCAACACCGCTAGAAGCAACAATAATGATAAGACGTTTGACGTGTACGTTTATCTCTCTTCAAGAAAATCTATTAAAAGAATATCCACAACTCAATCTATACTAATTTAAAAAGCTGGTGAATTTGTCACTTTGAACGCGCAAATCACAAGAAATACTGTGTTGCTTAGACCATTTATCGCAATTATGATGTTTAAGAATGTCTGCGACGCTTTATGTCTGTCTTTTTAGATTAACTTGCAAGATCGATGCCGTGGGTAACAGCTTAAACTTGTAAAGTATAAGACGAGAGTCTCTAAAACAGATTTGAATGCTCAAAATAACTATTTTACGCGGACGAAGTCGCCGACTCAGCTAGTGTTAAAATAATAGCTATCGGGTGCCAGGATATATTACGGATAGCTGGTCGAGTGCACGAAGCATTCACGGGTGAAGAAATTGGCCGAGCGTGGCTTCGCCGGGCCATTGCGCAAACATGCCGAGAACGCGTCTTATTTATCCCGCACTCGACTGTAGTTATGTAGAGTAATCGCCCATCGATAACCATATAGGTCTCAATATTGCTAGAAAAACTTAATTACAGCGACGGCACTTATTTCTTGTTGGGGAGGTGACATATTGCCTGAATGACGCTTACGCAAAAAATAGCCTTTATCAGAGTCGTTAATGGATGGTAGGGATTTCGACCGCGTCACGAACGACCGTCCACAGATGAAAAGCTTCATGTTTAATCCTTAATAACCTTTCGGTTTCAGCACATCTTTAATCCACGCGATTTCAGTCACTTTTCGAATGACTCTTCCCAGGTTTTCCTCTTTTTCTGTTCCCTTCAATGGAATGGACATCCAAGATGGCGTCACATACTTAAACGTGCACTTAGTTGACAAGAAAAGTTATGTTTCGCGTATTAGATATAACACCGATTTTTTTTAAATACTGGGTTACAAACTACGCAGCAAATCACATTTTCGCATTATTTTTTATTGTACGAGTTGTAGAGACCAGCTTAGTCGAAGCGAGGAATGCTTAGTGCAGGTAGATACTGTTGATGTTTAATCGCATCAAACTAAGAGCTGTCTGTCAAGCCACAAATATGCTTTTACGACATAAGCTCGTGTAAACGAGACAGGAACAATTAAACGGGAGCGGGAGACGGCGCCACGTTATCAGCTGATAAAATTATATTATGGGACATGTTGACGTCCCATAGTTTTACTACTGAATTACGTTTTATGGCGCAGCCGTATTAGAAGCGATGCCAACTGGAATGAAGTCGTAAAAGCTCGTCGGAATGGTGAAAAGCAAACGTCGACTCGTCTACTTTGAGAACGGTTAAAAAGTTAAGTATAAAATAAGTAAAGTAATTTTATACTGTTGAGTCATTACATTTGTTGCTTGAACCACTATATAGAACGATAAGAGTAAAAAAGAACAGAAGATGCAGATACAGAGTAGTATAGAACTTTAGCGTCACGGTTTTAACGAATTAAAAATGCAAAACATCTTAGTTTTTTCAAACTACCGACTATCTTTTTCACCAGTCATAGTCACGGGGGGATTTCTTAGTATCATTATTAATGTTATTTTATAACATGCACGTTTTAATCCGTTGGAATGTTTTATTTAATGCTTGTTTTTAGTTTCTATAATATAATAGTTAGAAGATGGAATCATAAGACAAACTAGGTAACTAATAGCACTCATTCGCAGACAATACTACGTACATTTAAATATTTATGTGTGCATCCTTACGACAGTGCACACTTCTTCACCCGACGGCATTTATTACATCATTAAGGATTGCTACGCATTAAAAATAAAAAGGCAATATAATATTAAAAGCGAATCATGCACGGTAGGTAGTTGTTGTTTAATGCCGAACTTCCTTTAAAGCAACGTCAAAAGGACTTAATCTACTGTAACGCGAAATGGCCGTCTCTTCGCTTCGGCATCACAAAGAAACCCAACTCCATCAGACCGCAACCGATTGATAATCACAGACTCGCTCGTGACCAATCTCATCGCAACATATGCGTGCTTTATTTTAAACCTTGATGTCTTGTCATAGGGTTGATAATGCGAAAGGTGTAGCAGATAGTCATCGCCCATCAGTACCATAGGCCTTTCTTGGGTCAGATTGTAGGAAGTTATTCGTCACGATATGGTTGCAAGATTAGTAATAGCAATACGCGTAGGGAATTAGGGACTCATGTCTACTTACTTACTACTTATGGATAGCATTAACAATTTAACTATTTTAATAATGGTATTGAAATAAAACACAGCAGTTTATAACGTGAAAGGCATTAGTCAGATGTATTTACAATTTATTTTAATTACAGCGCGAGGTTTCGGACGCTTTGCAATCGTCAACGTCGTGGCCACAGGGGGACTGCTGCTGCAAAGCACCCGAAACGTAATAATATAAATATTTAAAAAATACGCAAATTTAACCTTGATATAAGAAATGGCAAAACATAGGCACTTGCAATAGGTAGGCAAAACCTTAATGGTACGCAAAACACCCAACTCACACTTGACCGGTTTCTTATTGAGTTTATTAATTGTAACTTTAAGGCTGCTTCAAAATAATCTGTACTTTTATTATATCTATTTTAATTCTTCTTCTGACTTTCAAATAAATTATTTCACCTAAGCATAGAGCAAGATCTATATTGGGTTAGTGTCCGTGTTCATCTAGTAAAAAATGGTCCAACTTCCACACTGAATGACTAATTCCGCCGTTGATTAGAGCCAGCGACTGTAGACGCAATAAATCCATACAAGCGGGTCATAAAAGTTAAATTGAAAGAAACGACTTACATTGACTAGAATAAGAATATTTATTGTAAAACATTAACCGCTTCTGCTATTCCTTTCTCGATGGGCTTATTAGTCCAATTGTAACATTGTTTGGCTTGGCACCTACGGGTTATCAGTACGGTTTTTACTGCTAACATGTTTGTTCTTTTTTTTGCTCTTACTAATAACAAGACATTGTCTGGAAGGTCACACAGACGGATGGGAAGCCGTGAAGAGTAAATCCGCACTTGGATTTTAATCTGTAGATTATAGAAGGTCTAAAGCCAAATCAGTCGTCAGCTTTTTTAATTTGGGTCGTAGTGAAACTAATAGGTTAATTATTTATTTAGAATATTAATATTTTTGTTTAGAACGCGAAATATATTAATATTTCGCGTTCTCAACCGTTAAAAGTGAACATTTATACAATAAGTGTTCTAATAACTGTTTCTCTTAATCTCTTATAGAATTCCGATGGTACCTTTCATTTATATCAAGCCTTATACAGTCATCACTTTAAAAACGAGAATGATTTCGTAATCTTCGAAGCAATTACGGATAATCGCCAGCCGCAAGTCGCCACATCACAGGCCCACCCGGCCATTATTAAACCAAAAATAGCTTATGGTTCCTGTCGAGTCGCGAATTAAGATCAGAAGTAGCCAGTGTACACAATCTGGTTGCAGACATGTTTACAGCGTAAATCAGCTCGGCCTTTGATTGTTGATTCTATAGTAACGATTCTATAGCGAGTTTCGTAAAATGTAGATCAACTTCTTTTACACTTTTGTAGATAAAAATATACGGATTTCATTGAATATTTCAACGTTCTCTATATGTTATTCGCGTATAAAATGTTTGTTCTTTGACTCATTGGTGAATGTTAGTGCAGTCGCAAGTTGCGAGCTCGAATTCCGAGATCGGTAAAATGTTAGAAAAATTATATTTATTACTGAGAACTTTCGAGAATTCGTTTACCCATCGTATTACTAATTTAGTGGCGGTAGGTTAAGTCCGGCTAACCACACTGAGACGTAGGATTCGTAGGATAGGTGGGATGGGTCAACTTACTGACACAGAGTTCTTAAACCACACAAAACTCAAAGAATCAATGAACTTATTGTACGTCTTGCTTCTTACTGATATTGTTTATCATAATGTCTAAGGTGCGCAGATATTGGGCTTAGCTGGATTAACCAAGATATATATGTTATATTGTACATGTGTTCATAGAAATACGCAAATCATTATAAACAAAGTCCAAAAGATGTTATTATGTGCAAGTAATAAAATTTAAAAGAAGAAAGGTGGGCTTATAATAGGCGAGTATAAAAATTGATATGTTATCGATTATTAAATATATTATATTTCTATCAAATTACGATTACAAATTCTCTTTAAACAAGACAAAGTAAAAAAACGGAAAAATTTTGATACACGCTACCATTAAAGATATAAGTAGGTTGGTAGGTGATTCCTCTAAATACATACCACCGTTCCAGTGGTTAGCTCCTGACTTTATGTACACTGTTACTGTGGGTTCAATCTGCACCATAGTTGGGAATAAAGGGCCCCCAGGATTCGTTTGTAAACTTAAGTCACACGTCACTCTGATTTAAACAAAAGAGTTACACTTAAAAACAAACTGCACTAAAATTATTAAAACAATAACTAGTAGTCTTTCAAACACGCGGGTTGTAAGTTAATATTTTCAATTCACATAGAAGTCATAAACTGTCACAATCAACTCGCACGAATGACACCAAAGAGCGTGTGACAGCGCGCGATCAATTCCGTCGTCGTATCGAAAAAACGAAACTACCCGCGGATATGATTATTTTATTTCGAACATGAATATTACATTACGCGCTAATCTTTGACATAAATATTGTAAGGACTCAATAAAAAGTTAAATCGATAATTGATATAAATAGATAGTGGGTTGGTGGCCTTTCAATACCTACATAGATAAGATAGAGCTGGTTGTGAATTGAGTATTGACGCTGACTTCAAACGCACCGGCTCGGGCGCAAGATCAAAGGGCCCGCCTCGGTTATTTGACGTGCGAAAACAAAGATAAGCCGAATGCATGTTATGAGTAAATCAAAACGTTTTTGTAACATGTTTATTATTGAACGGTTTGTCTTTCCTGCGTATTAAAATATTTTATGATGTATTTAATGTATTGTGTTAATGATTTGATGTCTAAAAAGGAGTTATGAATACGTAACAAATGTGTGTTAATAATGAATTTATGTCGCTCTGCTTATCTATTCTAATAAGCTGAAGTGTTTGATTGTTTGAACGCGTTAATTAAGAACTACTACTTCGAATAAAAAAATATTTTTTCGATGGTTAGAACATTTATCGAGGAAGGTTATAAGGCTATAAAACATCTCGCTGTGGAAAATTGTTATCCTTGGGTTTTGGCGCACGCTACAAAACGGTTTAGGATACGCAAAAATATGTACGACTGAATGATTCCTCTTTAAATGATCTAAAAAAATGTGTTGTACACTATATGTCTATATTTTACGATTAACTTGCAAATACGACGGGACGCGATGACGTAACGGCTTAAATTGATAAAGATGAAGACGAGGTTTGCAAAACAGATTTAGATGCCCAAAATAACTATTCTATGCGGACGAAGTCGCTGACAAAGCTCGTTATATAAAAATATTAGATAATAATATAATATACAACTTAGACTACTAATTAGATCAAAACAGTTGGACATCGTCTTCACGGACCATGTGAGAAGAAACATATATTTATCCCGGGCAGTGTCCCGTGGTAACATCAAAGAGCTTAACATCGACACTGGGCTATTTTCAGACCGGAGTAATTAATTTTTTGTTGTCTGTCGCTTACCCTTTGTATTTCACTCGGTAAGCTAGCGTTAAATAACATTTTGAAAATCATGAGTTCGTGGCCTAATTAGTTAAAGTATATATTGTCTGTAGTTTACGTGAGTAGTCCACATTTGAATAATAAATCGGTTAAAATTATTTTTACTACAGCCCGACGTTTCAGAAGCTTTGCAGCAGCCGTGGTCACGGGGAGATTATGTGTAACTAATATATATCGCATTTAAAACCGTCAAAGTGTTTTTTTTAAATAGTTAAGTATAACTGAGAGGAGGATACGAGGACCAAGTCAACTGTAGGATCCATTGAATCCATCATGTAAAATATATTATTTTTATGAGAAATTAACAAAAACCTTATTAAATATTAGTTTGTATGTTTATGGTGGTTAATGTACTTATGCAATAAATTGTATTAGTACTCCGCCCTTATTCGGCTTTATTTGGTTTCTCGGGAGCTTCTCAAAAAACCAGTTGGCAGGAGTTTGAAGAGTGGAACACAATGGCAAGGCCGGCGGGATGTTTTTTCAGGCATTTTATGAACGGCAAAGAGATTTCGACCTGATTAGTTATTCAGCAATCTCCTTTGTACGTAAAAGGAGCAGGATCGATTCCGTCCTCTTGTAAAAATAAAGGACAGTCTTAATGAACAGTGCTTCCTTATTTGTATGATTTCGATTTTGGCCCGACGTCTCGGATGCTTTGCAGCAGATTAAGTGATTTATTTACGTGTACTACTCGCAAAAACGACAGACAGTATTTACTTCTAATTATTGATAACCACCGATTTTTAGAGATTTAGTTTCTCCGTGATCTTCATATCAGATATACAAATCTAAGTGACCACCATAGTTTGTCTATCGACCTGGTGAATAAACATGGCAACTCACGAACCGACGCGTTTGTTAGTTAACTGTCTTTTGAGGCAAAAAGACCCACTTCAAAGAACCTTGAAGCAATTATACAACAGGAGTCAGTAATTTGATGGCCTTGCTGATGTGAAGGTATAACATCAAGCGTTTTTCGTTACTGTCATTCCAATGTCTAAGTTGAAATTTATTCGGTGAATTAATTGCAACGCGATTTTCGTTTTTGAACGACACTTCGAAGTTAAAACCGTATCCGAAACCATCACTATCACTCCGCGTTTGTTCACAAATTATAAAAAATTCAACGTAAAATTCAACGAATTTAATTTCTTTTAATTACGTTGCTTAAATTATCTGACATGATTTTTTTGTTATATTTAATGGCCTGGTAATGAGACCTTTCAGCCAAGTCGTATTTTTGTAACACGTATTACATATATACCATAGAGAACAGAGACGTATATCGTTTTGTAGAGACTATATTTCGGATTAAATTACAGACTAAGCAACGGTAAAAAAAACTTGCTTTTGCGCCTTTCCTTTTTATCAATAGTGACAGCACTTGAAATATTCACAAAACATCCAGTTGTATTTGAACTTAATTATTATGAAATAAAATGGATTTTTAAGAGCTTTCACACAAAAATGCCATTTATTCCCTATTTTTGTTTGATACACGCTTATCGTATACAAGCTACTCACATTACAATTCATTAAACACCAAAGTGTTTTTTATTCTCATTCGTTCCGGATTAGGGTGGAGTAACAAACTTTAAGATCCTATTAACGAACGGTGAGTTGCACTCGAATTGAAGCATTCTCGACGGTTTTTCGAGAAAAAGAGACTTTTAAGCCGACAATTGTGAACAAACAAGGCAGTTTGCTTACGAAAAAGGTTTACGATGTCGGCTTCACTTTAGATGTCATGTTTAAGGGGGGGTTAGTTTTATTCAACTAGTAGAGTATAATAGTAGTTTCACAACCGACTTTTTACAAATAATTTAAGTATAGACATTTAATAAATAATTAAAGAATAAAAACAAAAGCAGTTTTGAGACTTTTCTATGCGTTCTTTTTAACCTAAGATTTTTACGTAACATATAAAATAGTTAAAGTCATACTATTAAGTTGGAATCTAAGTAAAGCGGCTCTCTTAGGACCATTTTGCTTATTCACATGACTGATCACATACAAGGGTTTCTATTGATGTAGATCTACCGCGCCCGAGTTAATCGAAAAGCAACCGTTTCGTAAGCATATAAGGTAGAAAATCGCAAAACGAATGGTGGTGTTGCGGCAATTGTTTACTTTAGCTAATCCATTGAGTTGTCCGATTCTCGGTACTCACTTGTATTATTTATTTGCTTGGATAAACATTTGATATTTGAGCGGTGACGGATTCTTAAAAGGTTTACTTTTTCAAAGAAGTTTATAGAGTCCGTGACGCGATCGTTATTTCGATGACAATGACTAACAGGAACGAAGTTTACACGAGTAGCACGCATTTAAATAAAACACTTTTTTAAGATTTTAAACGCGAACTCTATTAAATACATTTTTAATTAATGTTAACTACCATTCGACGTATTCAAAAGTTTTGCAGCATGCGTAGCGTTTGTACACCTGCTGCCATAAAAAAAAAACCAATGTATTTCGCGATTTTTCAACAGATAAAAGTATTTTACTAAGAAAAGAAGATCTTTTTGTAATGAGCTGATTTTGAAGCAGTATTTAAAATGACTTTTCTATCTTTTCAGATGTCACTGTTCACGGGAATCCTCTCGAGCGAGTGTTCGCCGCACGCGCGCTTCCTGCTCTGCTCAGCCTTCGCCCCACTGTGTTCCGAAGACGTCTCGGGCACAATTAGTGCCTGTCGATCCGTCTGCGAGAAGGTCATCGAAGACTGCAAAGAGCAGATCAAAACTCTCCCTGCCACCGTCGTACTCGACTGCTCCGCCTTCCCTCTTAGACCCGACAGAAGGTTATGCATGAGACCGCCGAACGCCAGCGAGCTAGAACAGGAACCACCGCCGCCTCCGCGTTGGCCTTTCCACGATCACGATATCCGGGAGCACGGCTGCCCACCGGCGCACACGAGAGCCCCGACAGGGGAGTGTTGGCCAGCTTGCGACCAGCACGCTCGGTACACCGAGTCCGACAAACATACCGCAGAGATTTCAATGACTACGCTAGCCTGGATCTCTCTTCTCTCCACTTCCTTCGCTTTAGTGACGTTTTGCGCGGAGCCTTCGAGGTATCGTTACCCAGAGCGGCCCATGGTGTGGATGGCGGCGTGTCACGCCATCGTAGCACTCGTTCACGTGACGAGGGGCTGGCTCGGCGCTAAGCTAGTCTCGTGTTCCGGTTCCACGCTTGCCGTAGATGGATTAGCGTCGCCGACCTGCGTCGCTTTCTTCTCTTTAACGTATTACTTTACCTTAGCGGCAGATGCGTGGTTCGCGAACGCATGCGTTGCATGGTATTTAACCGCTGCAAGCGAATGGTCCACAGAAGCGCTGGAACGCGCCGCGGCGTATCTCCACGCGGTCGCTTGGGGCTGGGCGGGCGCCTGGACTGCAGCGGCTTTAGCGCTACGAAGAGTGACGGCAGACGAACTGACTGGCACGTGTGGCATTTCTGATACAGCGGCCGCAGCGTTAATTGGAGTGCCCCGAGGTGCTTTATTAGTCACATCCGTGGCGTTGGCGATCGGAGCGTGCCCCGGGATAATGAGGGTGCGAAGGGCGTTGGATTCCAGAGGCGCAAAGCGCGTAGGAAGACTAGCGGTCCGAGCGGCTGTAGGTGGACTTTTCTACTTATTATTGGCCGGTTTCGCAACCGGAGTGAAAGTTATCGAAGCCAGAAACAGGGAAATACAATCCAAGCTGGCGTTATTTGCCGCGCTAGAGGCGGGAAACCAAGAGGATACGGCGGGATCGAGCGGTGTATCCGTTTGCTTGTGGTTGTCATGTGGCATCGCGGCCGGAGCGTGGGCGTGGTCACGAAAGTCGGCCCTAGTGTGGAGGAAGGCCCTCTGCCCTCCGCGCAAGGCCCCGTGTTGTGCCCCACCCTTACTGAGAACTCATCATCCATATTACAAACGGCCCTTGACCGTTTCTAGGGTGTAAACTGTAAATCGTAAGATTTGTGTATTCCTGTCTTGAGTGTATTTACTTAGTGTCAAATTAAGTGCCTACTTGCCTTCTGTGAAGGTGTTCTCGATATTGTACAAATAATTATGTAAATACTGTAAAATAATGTAATTCTATGAAATATACTGTTGATTTTTTACTATATTAACTTGTTTCATTCAAACCTTCATCGGGTTATAGATGGATACAACCATCTTGACGGTCTTCAATAACAATGTAGTACTATTGCTCATAACTAAAATACTGTATAATGAAACACATTTTATTAAACATCTAAACATTAAATTGATACATAATATATAATAGCTCTCTATACAAGTCTAGACATTGATAATTATAATTACAAAATTTACACTATTATTTCAACATTAACCCTGAACTGTTAAAATATAAATTACAAATATATAACATAACTAGGTAACATATCATTATTGGAATGTATAAAAAAAAAAACAAATAAAAGAATCGATAGTAATCATTGATTAGTTTCAAAGATAAAAAACAGTATAAAGAGATTAGAGTAGAGGTCTATAGATCACAATTAAGAAGAGACCTTAAAGTTTATGTTTAATTTATTTTCAGAATCTTACACGAAAATAAATTCCCTAAATGTAATTATTATTATTTTCTATCGGGGACACCCATAGCAGGCCAGGTGATCAGTCCACACCATCAGCTGACCATTCATCACCTATTTCCCCATATCCCCGAAATGTAATACTAAATTGTTTCTTTATAATACCATAGACTCATATAGGATTGTGGTAGGAGACAGTATTAGGCCTTTATTAGCAAATTATCTATTAAATGACTGAGCTTCTAAGAGGTCAGACTTTATTTCGTATTGTCTGTGATTTACGAGAGTACACTTTTAACGGTTTAAAACTACGGCTCGACGTGTCGGTTTTCTATTCGTTAAACCGTTAAGTGTTTTATTTATCTGTTGTCAAATACTTTTACTTTTAAATGGTGAGTAATGCGCACGAATTCGATTTTATTTACAGTCAAGTAGTTAAGACTATTTATTATTTCTTTATCAAAGAAGTAAAAGTTTGAGGAGACACCAGTGACCAGACTGAATTATATTTAGTTTCGAATATCCAAAGCCAAAATAGGTCGACGGCATATCTTGTAGATGTTCCTATCAAGTGAACCCCAAGCTCGTCTGTCCTCTATCATTTTAAAAATGTTTACGTTTCTTGTTTACGTTTCTTAAGTATCGCGTAACGTATTTACTGTCAAATAACAATACAACAGATGTATTAGTAGAAGAGAAGGGAACATGTAGGCCCTTACTTTCAAAGCCAGAAGAGTTTTTGCTATGGACCATCTATGGTTTACTTCAATATGGCCGCTAGTACCACAGACAACAGTTCCTTACCTCCTAAGACGCAGGACTTTTAAACAAAGAGTATGGTACAACAATAATAATATATCTTATACAAAATTCATGATAGGCCAAGCGTGTACTTGACTAGTGATTAGAAATAATTATTTATACATTTAAGAAACCTCCTGTATGTTACCTTTACGTAATAAAGTTAAAATACTATTTACTGTTTATGCTATATTCAACTAAAGTTAGGTTGCATTGAAACGTTGAATCTTTTGTGTTCTTACAACCATGTGCCCATGTCCGTTTCACGCTATCCTTCTTGCGTCGACATTAGCGTATCAAACTCCGACCCCATGCCTGAGCTGAAATAACTAGCAAAATTAAAAATTCCCGACTCCCTCACGTTATCCGTTGAGCCAAATTGAGCCTTATTGCTGCGCAACGGAGTGACGTTTGCACTGAAGGATTTTTGGCTTAAGACGCTTTCGTTTTCGGGCTCATATAAGGTTGCTTCCTTGGTTGATATCGTGACGTCATGGTAGGGGTTCGTTAGATATTCAGCAAAGATTTCAGTTTGTTGTACTTGTGTGTGTGTGGGCTCACTATCTTCTTGGCTTCGTGAAGATGCGATAAGGTCCGTAGATTGGTTAAGAGGTGGGCTAATTAACTGACTCGTTGGCTGGCTTGGCTGTGACTGTATCGATATCCCGATGGGCGTTGAAATCATCTGAAATGTATTTTTTTTTCACAAAATTATATTATAGTATTTAAAATTTTCGCGAGAAGGAAGACACCGGTACTAAATATGTATCTAGTCATTCATCTTTAAGGGACCTCATCTTACAATAATAGCAGTTCAATTATTACTTCAAATAAGATGAATTAATAAATGCCTAAGTATTGTTTATTTTATATATATTTTTTTTAAAGTTCTAAACACCCACCTCGTTTAAAGGCTGTAGTAAGACTGATGACGTCAAACTCGACTGCTCGTATAGCGGATTCCGAAAAGACACCATACCACTAACGGGTGGTCCTAGAGTGGGTGAGACTACTCTACATCCGACATTTTGTACTGTCTCTGTATGATGTTCGTCATTAGTCTGGTGTACTTGTTGGTTAGTCTGTGGAACTTGGTTCATTTGTGGGGCGACTTGTTGCACCGTACCCGGCACTGGGATTGGTGCTATCAGAGTCGGTCCGGTAGGTGGCGTTAGTGGTAAATTTATAGGTGAACTGGCCACTGAACCAACTAGGATATTTGGTGTTTGACGTTGGATGTGAACGGGGCTGGATTGAATTTGATGGCTTATGATGTTGGGTGTTGGTAAAGGTTGTGGTATCGCAAAAGCGGGTGCGTTGGCAGTAGGGTGTGAGGAATTTTGGGGGACATTGGCATTATAAGGATTATTGGGCATACTGTTGGATCCGACTGGAATGAGGGTAGGAAGCGAATGAGGTATGGCAGGCTGCATGTGGCTAGGTAGATTGTGCGTTGGCTTGGTGTTGTCGTCCACTGAAATTAAAAGTAGCATTTTTACCTTTAAATAAAACACTTTAACGCGATATATATTAGTTAAACTTATTTAAAATTATTTTAACTACGGCCCGACATTTCGGATGCTTTGCAGCAGCCGTGGTCACGTGGAGACTAAAGTTGGAGGATGTCTCTGACGTTAAAGTAAAAACTGCTATGCTAGCGGCATCTGTTCCGTCGAAGTTGGTATTTAGCGAAGCTTTAACTTATATATATCGCGTTTTACGCCGTTAAAGTGTTTTATTTAAAACCATATATAATCATTGATTATTTCCAACAAAGAGCAAAAGAAAAGATAACATAGGGTTTACTAACAGATTACTTAAGATGAAGTTTCACTAGGCCTACAAGATCCAATTAAATTTAATAGATGATACAGTGGGCTTGGTAGCAAATGAATATATAATCAAGAGGCCATGGGTTCGACGCCCTGAGTACAACATGATTCTAAGCGTCTGTGGCACGCACAAACGTCCACAAATGAAAAAGCCTCGAATTTAAATGTGGTTGCATGCAACAACCGAAATGACAATCTAAATCTTCTGGAAGATTTCTTTCTCTGAAAATATCAATAGTCATGTTAAAATCGTCCCTCACCGTCTGGGAATAATTCCTGTTTCAAGTTAGGCAGAAACTCGCCGATGATATCCCACGTCAGGTACCAGAGGTCGTTATAACCGTCGCCGTTGCTGAATATCTGAAAGATTACAAAGCAGAAGACATTGAGCATGCAATACGCGTCTAAGTGTCGTTATTGTGAGTAATTGCTTAAGAAAAATTAAAAATCTAATTTAGCCAGCAAAAAAGGTATTTCACAACAGTTAACATTATACATCAAATTATTTAATCTACTTAGATCAAAGATATAGCTTTTATGATTATTTAATAAATAATAATATATTTCATTGAAATATTTTGTATACTGATGGCAATGCGTGACGTCATTCATTAGCAATCGTGAATTTGACCACATATGACGTCACGAGTTGTCACACAACGAAAAAATAAATTCATACTTTTTATGGTCGTTGATTTATGATTAACATTTAACGTAACAGCATTACCATACCTTCACGGAGTGCATAACTAGAAGCATGTTCTTAAGGGACTCCAAAGCACCCTCCCGCAGTGGCTCTGCGGAGGACTGCAGCAAAGACTGTTGGACGCGAACGATCTTCGTCCAAAGAGATGCGAAGGTAGCTCTTCCGCTTAGAGCTTGTAAGTGTTGAAGGAAGACCTGAAAATTATTTCACATTTTTTATTTATTTATAAATTATCAGTGAGTGTAATTGTAATTTGTGTCATTCGCTTTTAATTTTAAGTGTGCGGTTAACCATTCTAACCTCAATATAAAAAAAACGTCAGTCGAAAAAGGTCGTGAAGTTTAATCGTGTTGCGGTTTCAGGCTGTGGATATCTAAATATCCTAAACCAAAATAGGTCGGTAACGCATTTTTAGATGTTATATGGCTGGCCCATTTTACCTACAATCAAGTGAACCAAATGCTTGTCTCTCCAACGCTATCAAAAGCTATTATTTAAGTCATTAGACATTCTATCTCGCATTTGCATTATGTATTTGCGTTGTGGTATCTCCAAATAAATGTATAGTGAATACGTATGCTGTCATCATACCTTGCACATAAGCGTGTTGGCTCTGGCGGCCGTTTCATGTCTAGGCGGAGGCTGGTTCAACAAGGGCAGCAACACATGAGAGAAACACGCCTCCCAACCGGCACCGCCGAGCGACGCCAGAGCCGGCGCCAGAAGGGCACGCTGCAGATAAGCTATAGCGCTATTCGACACCTGAAAAAGAAAACATACGATAAAGCGTCCAAATGTATTACAGGAAAACACAAAAGGATATTAACGACAACAAAACAAGGGTCATTATAGAATTTTTGGCTTCATACAATTTAAAAACATACCTGTTTCCTTCTATCGGTGCAAAATTCAGCGATACCTTGCAACAGCGGCTTCCAGGCCACCTCCCATAGATCATATTCTTCGGCGCCTGAAGTGACAAATATATCTGTATTTGACATGTACTCAGTACTAACAAGAACTTTAGCTATATACAAAATTGTATTTATTATCACCGCAACTATAGTCTTGGAAAATATAGTTCGGTGAGTGATTTAACGTTTCAAAACAGTATATGTATGTATGCTCTAAGAATTTAGATTAAGCATTTTGTGTTTAACGCCATCTCGACGATAAATGGAGTGGCGCGAGTTTCTTGCCAGTTCTTCTCGTTTCCTTATTGGGGAACTGGTAGTAAATGTAAATTATATTTGGTGTGCTAGCCACATGAATACATTATTTATACATTTTCCAAGCTCCATGTAACTATTTAATTTACCAAAAAGCCACATACCTTGTCCCTGATCGGCTTCGTCTCGCCACCATTTAAATATTTGAGCCGTCCGACTGTGTAGAGTATGCATTAAATCTAGCAACTGAAAAATAAAAACAGAACCTGTTAAATTTGAATGAAATGAAACCTTACCTTCTACCTTAAATTTGTTTTTACAAATATTGTGTTTAAGAAGAAAGCCTTTACGTATGTTAGTGATACCATTCAACTGTACTGCGCTTAGGCAATTGGCTAAGCTATTAAAAGTTTTGATGATTGAAAGCGAAAATACATACAGCTTAATCTCCCACGGCGAAGAATATTGTCAGCTATTGGGATAATAGGAATAGCCTTCTTATAGGCATCAAACAAATTTTCATAGGCAGTGCAATGCCAATCGTGTGAACATGGTTGAAAGCATTAAAAGCGAAATTAGAACAGTGAGTCTGGCTCACCTGAATGCTGACCATGTGATAGCTGTCGAGCGTGTCGTCTTCGTCGCTTGACTCCGTCCGTCCACGTCCAGATTTGTGTCCGGCGCGAATCTTGTTCGATTTGCCTGAAAACAATTTTAAAGTAGCGTTTAACACTTTCAAAGTTTACTCTTACTTGCAGCACGGTAGCGGGAGGAATAAAGTTGGAGGGCGTTATTAATGTCAAAGTCAAATCTGCTACGCTGCAAAAACTTGCTGAGTTTATATTTATAGAAGATTGCATGGCGAATAGACTCATAAAACGTTTTACAAAACACATTAACTGTATTAAGGATCTCAGATTTTTTTTTGCATGATATAAAGTAAGGTAAGGAATAAGAAGAATCCATTTTGTTATTTCTTATAACACACCTGAATGTAGTGTAGCTCTAGCCAATAGTCTAACTGCTCTGACAGCTGCGCGGCAGTTGTGCGGTGTAACATGGGCCACATCGCGTATAACCAGCGCGAGGGCTTCAGCACAGCGCGCCAGCGCAGAACTCCGGTGAGCGCGCAGCGTCACTTGGTCGAGTTCCACCTCGATGGTTTCAGTAGTTTTACCAGCCTCGTTCTTCACCTAAACATTTAAATGCTCCCGTTTATATCGATTTTAAATAATCTTTCTTTTGAAAAGATTAATATTTTTCACATGTTATTGGAAAATATAAATTAAAAAAGTGAATTGGTTAGGTTAGGTTAGCTGTGGATACCGGTTCAAATCCTGCCCGTGTCGTAAATTATTTTCATTCTATAATCAAAAGTTAATCTTTCTTATTCCAAAGATAGACTTTACCTACTGTTAAAAAGTCATCATCGTGCTATTCAATAATTTTTCTACAATAGGCAAAAAATAATGTAGAGCTTAATTATATATATGTTTTTGTTCTATGATTTCTATCCCAATATTTATATATGCTTATATATACATTATACAATTAGGTTGCGCGTAGTATTTAGAATTTAATCATCGCTATAAACGATCTTTGTATAACGTATAGGAAAATCATTTCGTAAATGTATTGGTAATGACAATTTTCCATAGCTGAAAGATCGAAGGTAGCACAGTCTCTTACCAGGATCCACCCCTGTGTCTGCGGTGAATGGGACAATTCACTCTCAGACGACGCACTCGTCGGCCTCCTTTCAACCTCATCTTCTGATCCGTCTGAACGACTGGATGCTGAAACAACATAAACATTGAGACCTTGACTTAAACATTGATTTTCAAGCAAGACCTAATTTACTTATCATTAACCATATCTACTTGAAGATCAAATAATTATTTTTACCTTGACTTCTATTCTTTTAGAGGTAGGAATGGTATGATGAAATTACTGTAACAACTGTTTATTAGTGACCTTAAGATTAACCTAATTTGATTACTTTAATCGTAATCGATAGAGGTCCAAATTACAGTTAAATGATAAGATTAACAAAACAATATATAAACGAGTAATTTTTGGGAATCACTTAGAACTAACACCATGAAACTATTTCTGGTCGTCGTGAGTCTAGCTTTCTGCTATGCGGAGGAGCCGTTTCAGATAACTTTGGACTACCATGAAAGCATCGGTATTCCAAAAGCCGGTTTGATTAAAGCAGTAGAAGAGGGGCTAGATTTTGACGGATCCAGAATAGTTGGAGGGTCACCAGCAAAGTTAGGGGATCATCCGCATTTGGTAAGATGTCCACAAAAGGACCTTGATAATGTTCCTAAAATCGTAAAAGCTTTTGGTGAAATCTCCCACTAATTTATAGATTTTCAGGCTCACATAGGAGAATCATTTCTTACAATGATCGCAGAACTCATGAATAACAAAATTTTCTATTTCACATTTTATTTTCAGGCCGGTCTTCTCATCACATTGACAGATGGTCGCCAATCAGTCTGTGGGTCTTCTCTTTTAAGTACCACTAGACTAGTGACTGCCGCGCATTGCTGGACAGACGGTAGAGTCCAGGCCTCCTTCTTCACCGTAGTCTTGGGATCGGTGAGATTGTTCTCTGGAGGCACTAGGATCAACACGAACAATGTGCAAGTCCACGCAGGGTATAGTACGTGGAACCTTAACAATGACGTCGCTGTCATCGTTATAGAACCGGTACAACTAAGCAGTGAGTATGCATTAGTACTTATTATATCCCATAGTTTATGACAGAAAAGACAGGATGGAATTACCGTAACTATATACCTTCTAAACCAAATGTCAACTGTCGATCGATTTGTGGCTTTGGATATTCGGAAATCCACAGACTGTAATCGAAACGCGATAACTATACGGCGGTTTCATCTATGGACGGTGGTTGATGATTCAGATTTTCAAGGTTAGATCTGACGTGCTTCAGAAGAATTATAATCTTATTTTAGACCCATCCTGGACCTGGTAGAAATCCACAATCCCTTGATTACTAGTCTTATATTACAAACATTGGATAAATAAGCTCGTTAGTTATCAAACTTACACAACTAGGCTAAGATGAAGCTTTTTGACATAGCCACGTACATTTCAAAGACAATTCTAATTGCAGATACAATAAGTCCCGTCAAATTAGCGACAGGGTCAAACAATTTCGTTGGAGCCTTCGCGACAGCTGCTGGATTTGGAAAAACAAGTGATGGTAAGATATCTTCTCAGTCACATTCATCTGTGTTTGGAAGTGTTTGATCTGACTGTTATACCACGTATGGATGCTCGATAATTGAGCATTATTCAGGAGGGAGGTATTATAGGTAAAGACTCTAATATAGATCATATCATTGTTTTTCGGCATCATCAGGAGATGCTATTATATCCTGAGGTTGCCGTCGGCTTGTGACGGCAAAACGTCAAGACCCTTTGTTGCTCACGTCGGCCGAACAGCGCGAAAAACAATGATATGCTGAACGATGTCCGATATTGAAACTACTCATTTAAAAGCTTCTTTTATAGTAGTAAAACATGTTTGCAGCTAGTGGCGTGAGTCAAACACAGAACCAAGTGATTCTCCAAGTGATAACGAATCAAGCATGTGCAACGACGTATGGCTCCAGTGTCATAGTGTCGTCAACTCTATGCGTCAGCGGTAGCGGTGGTAAAAGTACATGCGGTGGTGATTCTGGTGGTCCACTAGTCGTTGGTAGCGGAAGCGAACGTCAATTGGTTAGTATTGAGATAGGAAGATTATTTTTCTATAATTCGAGAATTGCGTTAAGCGTGAGAGGTTCCGGCTTCGAATCCCGGATAAACAATATAATTATTCCGGTCGGGCATGGCATAGAAGTCTGATCAACTACTTGCTTGTAAATGAAACCGATCGGAGAAACAGACACAGAAAAGTGTTCGTTCCATGGGGAAAAACATAGTTTTGCATTATACTTTATATAACAAACCTGGATCGTGAAGTTGCATTTTAGAATGTACATTACATAAAGCGATTACGAAAATTTAGAAACGATGATAAACTCTAATATAAAATAAATTTGGCAGAAATTAATTTCTTAGTAAATTGACACATTGTTATTTAACATAATTTACATTTTAAGGTCGAAAGTCGACCGAAGAAAATATGTTGGCAATTATTTTTTATAATTCGTTCACGGCACGGTTGTTTTAAAATTTCATCATCTTTTTGCTCTGAAAATATTTAGATCAGATTAGATATACTTCTATTAACACCATTAAGTTCTGCAACATTCATAAAAACTAGCTGTTCCAGCGACTTCATTCGCGTAGAATAGTTGTTTTGAGTATCCAAATTTGTTTTTGCAAACCTCTTTCTACACCTTACTATAAATTTAAGCTGCCCATGACGTCTGTCGCAACCCGTCTTTCTTGCAAGTGAATCTTAAAAGATAGACATTAGTGTCGCGGATATTTTTTTAGATCATTCAAAGATGAATCATTATTTCACACATAATTTTTGGATGCCTTGAACCGTTTTTGCAACGCACGTATCTAACGCACAGAGATGAAAAATTTTCCCCGTTTTGTTCACATTTTTCGCTGTATCGTCGCTTCTATGCGTTACAGTGTGATATTTTATAGCCTTCTTTATAACCATAATTTTTCAATTTGAACCCGTAGTTCCGGAGATTAGCGAGTTCGAACAAACAAACTCCTCAGCTTTATATATTAGGGTATTGATTGACATTTTTTTAACAGATTGGAATAGTATCGTTTGGGTCTTCGCGCGGGTGCCAATGGGGCTTTCCGGCTGGTTTCGCGCGAGTCACTGCCTTCGCTTCCTGGATACAAGCACGCATGTAAAAGTTAACTCATGTTTAATACGAATAAAATTTATTTTAAGACAAAGTATTCGTTTCTTGTTAAAATCCTTTAAATATTGTCTGGTGTTTACGCGATATTACATATTAAAAAAACACTTCAACGGTAAAACGCGCTATATCGTATTTGAAAATTATTTTTGTCTCCCCATGACCATGGCTGCGGCAAAGCATCCGAAACGTCGGCCGTAGTTAAAAGTTTTATATAAAAATCCTTTAAGTCAGATCGGGAATGTAAGTTTATAACTATTTTATACAATATTATAACCACATATTATCGTTTAAAAACGTAATACTTTTTACATGTTACATATTAGTAGATTTTTATTAAAATAGCATCGTCGAGGTTTAATTGAGTAAAAACACGATTTAAAAAATAAACTTAAAAGAAATAATATACATTACCTTGCATTATCACAAACACAAAAATTAATTGATAATCTATGATATATACTATACAGCATATGTTTGTTATTAATTATTTATAACTACAATCCGCCTCGGCTTTGCGTGTGGTATTAAAGAACATTTCAGAAGTTATTAACTCCCCACAGAGTAACAACCATTCTTTTTTTTATCATTTTTGCAAGGGATTATTAAAAAGAATAAATGTATGTAAAGAAAATTTTAATATATAAATACTCTAAAAGCGAGTTGGCGAAATCTATTTTTATAAGTGAATTTATATACTCCTGGGATATTGTACTCCGTTATCAATATTAGTTTCTGTATCTAATTTATTGGTTACCTACTGTTTTTTTTAATTAAATTATTTATTTGACACTACAGTTCTTGAGTAAGTTATATTTTTAACTGATGATATTTTTCAAATTGGATAATCCTAAACGTTATATAATTGTTATGAAGTAGTGTTAAATATTCAGTCAATTTATTTTGATACGGACAAATACCAAAGATTAAATAAGATCTTTAAAAACGACTGTATATGAATTTAATTATACAGTTATAAATATACGTACAAATAAATGTTTTACGAAATAGTAGTACATACTTGTTGACTAGGTAGATACATTTCATGTTGGAATTTTTTTTAGTCATTAGAAGTGCCGATATAGTGACATTATTAATATTGCGTTATTTATATTAAAGCATCACTTAAATATCTATGATATTTTTAGTAATACGAAATCTTTGGATTCCAACACTCTAGGTGTCGCGCTTCCTTGTGACAGATAGACAGACAGCAAAGCCTTAATGATGTTTCTTTTTTATGTAAATTATCAGAAGCGTTAAAATAAAACAATTTAACGGTTGGTGATTATTTTCACTATGGCCCGACGTTTCGAATAAGTTTAAATATAGCGTATATATATAGCGTTTTAAACTTTGTTCGTTTGTTTTATTTAAATGTAAAATGTAATAATTGCTCGCGTAAATTACAGACTCTCAGGCGCTGTATAAGCCCCAACAATCAATTAACAATTACATATGATAGCAATTTCAAGTAAAGTCAATATTAAGCCTAAATATTATGGTATTTAATCAACATATCAAAATTTAGATAAGTACATACTTGCGACACTATATAAGCTAATCGTATAAAAATATTGCTCATTAATTGGGCAAGCAAGAAACATGAAGACATTATTTGTGTTAAGCATAACATTATCTTGTGCGTTTGCCAAGTCGCTTCCTCATCCATTCCTGAACTACCATGAGGAGGTGGGGATCCCTTTTGCGAATCGCTTGAAGCAGATCGAACTCGCGAGTGACTTCGATGGATCGAGGATAGTCGGTGGCGAGTTTGCGCCTTTAGGCGCTTATCCCCACATGGTAAGAATAATCTTTGAAAACTCCAATAGGTAACAAGCCGAATTTTCCATATATTCGTTCACAAAATTGACCACATTTAACAACGTTATGGTTCGAAGCCATGATACTTAAAGGTTTGAGAAAACAATTTTCTAATTATAGCCATCGTCCTAAAATTCATTTTATATTGGTGGTTAGCAAAATTCAAAAATGTTGCACTTGGGGAACGTGGTGGGCTCTAGAAACCCTTTAGAAGACATTGATTGGATCCATCGAGAGCACACGACATGGATAAAGCCTAAATCCTTTTAGCAAGTGAATGTTATAAAACAAGATCTCTTTATTTTGATATAGGCCGGTCTGGTTATACCAATGCCGACAGGACACACGTCAGCCTGCGGAGGATCCCTCATCAGTAACACTCGAGCCTTAACCGCAGCGCACTGTTGGATTCGCGCGACCCGTATGACCGTAGTCCTTGGCTCCACGACCCTGTTCTATGGTGGAGTGCGCGTCGACACCAGCACCGTTATATTGCACGGAGGATGGGACATGACCAAGGGTTTAGAAAACGACATCGCTGTTATAGTGATGCCATGGGTTGGATTTAATAGTAAGTCATGTTTTAACATAATTAAGAAGTGTAGGCCGTGACGGAAGATCAGTCTTTCCTTAAAAGGGTACGATGACGATGCCATCTACACGTGATCCACTAAAGTAGAGAACCAATTCTAAACCAAAATAGCAGCAGCATTGACAACTGACCTAATTCCTGTGTCTATAAATATAAGAGTCGATACTCTTTTTTCAGGTTTCATCCAACCGATAAACTTGTACACAGCAACCAATGACCTCACAGGTTCTTGGGTTACAGCCGCAGGCTATGGAAGGACAGGTGACTGTAAGTAATTTTTAACTGCTTACGTAACATTAACATTGTCCTTTGTAAAATCGTTCTCGTTCAGCATTTTGATTGCATCTATATAAGTGATCTTTCTTCTATATTACAGCTGCTGTCTTACAACCAGACCAATCATTGAAACACTTCACCACTCAAGTAATATCGAACGACGAGTGCAGAGCGAGATTAGGGACGATGGTGGTTCATTCGAACATTTGTATAAGAAGCGGTTCTAACAACGACAATGTTTGTAACAGTGATTCCGGAGGACCACTGACAATTGGCGTAGGCAGAAATGCATTTTTGGTGAGGGCTTTGTTTTAACTCTTAAGACATAACACGATGTTTTGTTTTACAAGAAATTTGCTGAGTTGGTGACTTGAATTGCAGATTGGTGTGCTATCTTTTGGAAGTGGTCGATGTGAGAGAGGAGATCCAGCTGCCTTTGCCAGAGTATCTTACTACGCTCCTTGGATTCGCGCTCATATGTAGAATCGCTAATCGGACAGCTATAACAAGACTACTAAATACTATGTATATAGTGGGTAGTGTTACACTACCTAATATACAATATAACGCATATTTTACCATTGAATTCCTATTGTATGTAAAAATAAAAAAAAAATTATAACAGAAAAGAGTTCCATCTTTATGTTAAATCAGACCTCCATCCACACAAGAATGGGATTCGCTTGATGCGGTTGGATTTATTTTAGATTCGGACATTCAGATTTCTATACTTAAAGTATAAAAGTTCCAGTTTATCGAAAATGTTTAATATATTTATTAGATTATTATATGTTTAGACAGTGTTATGTAATTTTCACTCTTGATACGATCTACGAGAAACCATTATGGAATTGCGACATTACGACCAACCCCTAGACAACTGTACTAATATGTTTTAGAGAGGATAATAATTAATGTATTTTTATTAATTTTATTTACCGCCAAAACGCATTTGTCGTGAAAGTGTTTCTTCTAAAATAATCTTATGATCTGATTGATGAGTCGCCCAAAAAAATGAGTCAAAAATCTGACAAATTAATTTTTTTTTATCATTCTGTACAAAGTCGAGGTTTTCTCTATTATTGTGACTTCAATTGACAAATCTCAGCAAACGCACTTAATGGCATAATCACTCATAGCCACCTATATCTAATCAACGCATAATAATTAACGGTGATAAAGACTTATGACGTAGGAAATGTTGTGGGAAGAAGTGATTTAGGGGAAACAGATAAGCTTTGTTTAGAGGCCATTTATTTATTATGTAAGAATAATTTTGCTAGTTTATGACCCCTCTCCCCCTCATTATAAGAAAAAAATAAGAATACCGACCTCTTAATATTTATTACGTCAGTATCTAAAGAAAACAAAACTATCTTTCTAAATAACAGCTTTTAGAGATCTTTATTTGTATTTACAAAGCTACAAATTTTTATTTTTTTAGTAGTAATAAACTTATACATCTCAAAATCTTTAATACCTAATATTTTCAGTTCATGGGTTTAAAACCCACTCAATAATAATACTATGGCGCATTTGTTGTTAACTATTAAAAACGCAGTCCATTTGTAAAAAAATGATTGGTTACTTACTAATACTTGTTTAAAAAGTGTTCTGATTCACAAATACGCAATCTATTGTCGTAAAGTCTTAATTGATGATGTTATCAAGTTGAAATTATTGTAATTATTCCTAGAATTCAATGAGCACTAATTTACTAATTGAGTAGAAGCTTTAAAAAGACGCGCGGCGAATATTATTTTTGTATTTAGTCTTAACTTATAACTACTACTACTAAATATCATTATTAAATAAATAAAATGATTGGATATCGTTCAAGTTAACGGCGTTTTCATCTAAATTGACTTTTGACAGATTGACAGCTAAATTTTGACATTGACTTTGATTATCAAATTTTGACTAAATTTTGCTCCGGCGCCGCGAAAAATACCTTGCGAAGAGATAATCAGCTACGTCGAGAATAGCATCTTCAAAAATGTCATCCCTAAGGAAGATGCGGAGGCAATACGGCAGGATATATCCTGTATCCTAACGCTCCAGCAAGCCGCCTAAATACAATCTTTCCCTAGCGGAGTCGACTGCTCTCAAACAACTAAGAGCTAACGAAGTTATTATAGTACTGCGTGCTGACAAGGGAAACGCCACGGTCGTGATCAAATACTTCGGACTATAACCAAAAGATGTCGGAAATACTTGATGATGACGCGATTTACAACAAGGTTGCAAAGGGCCCCACAACTAAAGTAATGAAAAAGACGTCGGAACTTATAAACAAGTATAAAACGACTCTAAAACTCGACGCCAAACATCTCATCGCAGCCTGCCCGAAGCCAACTAAAATGTACGGGTTACCTAAAATTCATAAAACAATCCCTTACGTCCAATAGTCAATCAAATAGATTCGCCCACTTATAAACTAGCAAAACACTTATCCAGAACACTCCCCCTCAGGGGAAATACAAATGCTCACGTCAGGGATTCGTATCAGTTTGTAGAAACTATTAAAGGTCTAAAGGTAGCGGACAATGAGGTTATGGTAAGCTTTGACATCACATCACTCTTTACAAACTTACCTATAGCTGATTGTATCAAAATTATTAAGAGCAAACTTATTAAACACAACATGCCTATAGAATATGCGGATATCTCAGAACATTGCTTAACAACCGGGTACCTACTTTGGAATGGGGATTTCTATGTTCAGGTAGATGGGGTAGCCATGGGTTCTCCAGTTTCACCCTTAGTTGCTGACATTTTTATGGAAGACTTTGAGGAGAGGGCCCTTGCTTCTTCCCCGGTTAAACCTAAGCTTTACAAGCGATACGTAGATGATACCTTCACCATCCTACCCAAAGCACAAGTATCTGCATTTCTTACACACCTTAACTCAATTCATAATAACATTAAGTTTTTCGAGCTTCTGTTGACACAATTTACAAGCCGCACAAGAAGATTCAGCAATACCTGAAACCAAACAAGTGTACTATCCCCTTACAAGATGCAGGCGTTTACAGACTGGATTGTGATAGTGGCCTATCCTACATCGGCCAAACAAAGCGTAGCATCTCAAACAGAATTAAAGAACACGTCGCGGATATAAAACGTAAACATCTCTCCAAATCTATGGTATGCCAAAACTCATCGGAAGGGCCCAATCATTACATTCGCTTTGACCAGCCAAAAATCCTCGCAAAGGAGTCGATTTTTTCCAAGATTGGTACGCGAAGCAATTGAAATCAAAAAACACCGAAATTTCAATAGGGAGGACAGCCTCAAATTATCAAACACCTGGGATCCCATATTAAAAACTCTGGATCCCAATAAACAGCATACCGCCAAACGCGAAGACACCGTTAGTAAATTCTGCAAGGACCGGCCCAGTTTCGCCAAATACCAACTTCGACGAAACAGATGGCGCTAGCGTAGCAATTTTTTACTTTGACGTCAGAGACATCCTCCATCTTTAATCTCCCCGTGACCACGGCTGCTGCAAAGCATCCGAAACGGCGGGCCGAAGTTAAAAATCAATTTCAAATAGGTTTAACTAATATATCGCGTTTTAAACCGTTAAAGTGTTTTATTTAAATGTGTACTACTCGCGTAAACTATAGACAGTATTTAGTATTTGATATAGTTAATTTTTGAACTTATTCAAAATTAAGGTATAATTTTTGTTGTAGAATTTTAGCGTAGGAAGTGATATTAGCTGGTAATCAGTTGTGTTATTTGGAAAATCCTTATTATTATCAATTAATTACTGTAATAAGATTTTTATCGTTGCTTACGTTTGAAAGAATATAAATAAGGAATTTGTACCAAAACAGTTTTTGTTAAATATGTAATCATTTATGTTGTTGTATGATGCAAGAAAATCAATGTAGCCGTCATTTTTATGACGGTAGCGGAGTTTCGTTAATAATCACAATAACTTTTTGCTTCTGATAAATAATTAAGACCCAAAGTATCATCATTGGTAGTAGTAAGCCTATGGCCGGGTTGACAGGCAAAGTATTTCACCGGTGGTTGTAGACGGTACTATCATTCCTTTCACTCCTTCTGTCCAAAGTTTGGGTCTAATTATTGACGAAAATCTGTCCTGGCATCCTCATCTGAACCAGTTAAGCAAAAAAATTTATGCCGCTTCACACTCCCTAAAACGGTTACAAAATTTCCTTCCAATCCCTACAAAAATTTTGCTTCCTCAGTCTCTCTTACTCCCTATTCTAGATTATGCCGATGTCTCATTCACGGATTTAACTGAACGCCAACTCGACAAACTAGAGCGGCTTCAGAATACGTGTATCCGTTTCATTTTTGGCCTTCGCAAATACGATCATGTTTCTGAGTTTCGTAGAAAGCTTAACTGGCTCCCAATCCGAACTCGTCGGAATTCTTATCTACTCCATCTCCTTTACCGTGTCCTTTTTGATCCCAAAACTCCCTCTTATTTAAAAGAGATATTCATCCTTTTAAGTTCCCACCAGTTAAATCTTCGTTCGATTGATAATCTCCTTCTATTTGTTCCTAAACATAAAAGCTCTTTCTTCAATAATTCCGTCACAGTTAAAGCTATCCGTCTTTGGAACTCTCGTCCCATTAATATCAGAAAAGCTCAATCACTCCGTTCTTTTAAGAGTCTGCTGTATAAGTTTTTCGTTTCCAATATTTAAGTATTTTCTGTAGTGTGTTTTATAAATAATAAAGCAATAATAAATAAATAAATAATTATAAACCCAAATGTATTAGACTAGACAATAAAATCGACAAACAGAAACAAACGGTGATTTTCGTTAGGTCCTGAAAACGAAATAGAATTAAAAGAGAATAGTTCGACAATCTTTCATGTTATCTGATAAGAAAATGGCAATAATATAAAGGACAGTGTCGATATTCCAGTGTCATTTGAAAAACATTGAAAATGAAGAAATCCGTCATCCTATGTGCTCTGCTGTCTTCAGTGATAGCTTTCCCCTCAAATTTCAACTACCACAAACGAGTGGGAATTCCTTTTGCGACTCGTTTGAAGCAGATCGAGCTGGCGAGCGACTTCGACGGATCCAGAATAATCGGAGGGGATCATGCACCGTTGGGAGCTTATCCTCACATGGTAGGTCATTGAAATTTATTGTACAAAGGCCTTTTTGAAAAAGCTTGGGTTTTGGAAGTGGTGCCTTATGCAGGTATTTAAAATCACGAAAGCTATGCAGGCCGACGAGCGTTCAATTATTTTTTTTTTCTGATAGAGGAGGAGAGAGAAGCATGCGGTTCGCTTGATGTAAGGTAAATTCCCAAGCTATGTAACATCTAAACGAGATGCGCAGTCGACCCGGGCTGAATGTTTTGATGATGTTATGATTCGTTCCTACTACCCATTCAGTATACAGATTTGTTTGATGCGATCGAGCCCACGATTTTGAGTCAAACATGGGTTCCGTGAGACGAACGAACCCATTAAAGCCGAAGCCAAAGACTATTCTACTTTTTAACTAATTTAAATCTTCCCTGCGTACTTATTATGTTGCCAAAGTTTTACTACAAACTATAAGCAACTTTGTATTGTTGTATTACAATGTTACTTTTAATACACAAATTTGTAAGCGATAAGTTTTATATTTTTAATTTCTAAACTAAAACTTGACAGGCTGGTCTCGTGATACCGATGCCATGGGGCGACTCAGCCTGCGGAGCCTCTCTGATAAGCCACACGAGAGCCCTAACCGCGGCGCATTGCTGGGAGGACGGGGCGACAGTTCTAACAGTTGTGCTCGGATCGACGACGCTGTTCTACGGAGGCGTACGTGTCAATTCTAGCACCGTTATCAACCACGAAGGCTGGAACCCGAGGCAGGGTTTGGAACATGACATTGCGGTAATCGTTATGCCTTGGGTAGGCTTCAATGGTGAGTCCCTCATCCTCACATCACCAGACTGAATAATGTGTACTTTTAATAAAATGCATTATAAAAATATGTTTCCAGATATAATCCAACCCATCAACCTCCATACGGGAAGCAATCATCTCGAAGGTGCATGGGTCACAGTAGCTGGATATGGAATAACGAGAAGAGGTAAATTGTCCAATATAAAATTCTTAATATTTTATCAACATATTTGAATAAAACACTTTAACGGTTTAAAACGCCATATATAATAGTTGAATTTATTTGAAAATTATTTTAACTACGGCCCGACGTTTCGGATGCCTTGCAGTAGCCATGTTTACGGGGAAACTAAAGATGGCCAAATACCAACTTCCATGGAACAGATGGCGAAACAGTTTTTACTTTGACGTCACAGACATCCTCCATCTTTAGTCTCCCCGTCGAATGAGTTTAACTAATATATATCACGTTTTAAACCGCTAATATATTTAATTTAAATGTGTACTACTTGAGTCAACTATAGACAGTATCTTGTCAACATAGAATTAAAAAAAAATGTTTTTTTGTCAACTACTTTTACGGCGTCTCTTTGACGATGTACAATTTTAATTTATAGGTGCATCTTTGGAACCAAATCAGTCTTTGAAGCACTTCACCACGCAAATCATTTCCAACGAAGAGTGCTCGGCGAAACTGGGCCCATTCGTGACAGACAGAATGGTTTGTACACGTAGCGGGCCAAACAAGGACAACCCCTGCAATAGTGACTCGGGTGGACCGCTGTCACTCGGTACCGGGAGCAGAGGCGTATTGGTAAGCTCTTGACGGAGTCGTTGGTGTAGCAATGTACGGCTAATAATCGACGTGGGTTCGATCCCCACCGGGGCAACATGCTTCTAATTAATTTATAATTCTTCGAAAACATGTTGGACTTCGTCAGGAAATCACCTAAACCACCAACAGATCAAAGACCGCGAAGTTTAATCTCGTTTCGATTTTAATCTGTGGATTTCCGAATATCCATTGCCAAAATAGATCGACAACACATCTTGTTAAGATGCTATAGGTTGAGGTAATTCACCATCAAGTAAACCCCGTATTAGCCTGTCCTCCCCTATTATTAAAAAAAAGCTTAGTACCTAGCCTCCTTAGCGACAAATATTCGACCTTTAATTATACTTTCAGATTGGAGTTGTGTCATTTGGAAGTATTAATTGTGAAGCGGGACACCCAGCAGCGTTCGCGAAAGTGTCGTACTACATACCTTGGATTCGAGCACTCTTATAATTGTAATAAAGCAATTAAAACTGCTAAAAGTTTCTATTTAATCATTATATTGTTTGATGATGTTTAGAACAAAAGACACTAAAGAACACTGGCCAAATTTGTGTAGGTACTGGACGTGACAAAAAATTTTTGCGGCCGTGACATACAGGGTTTGATTAACTATACGTTCTGACCAAACAGATAAAAAAAAATATTTATAAGAAAAATCTATAACTTTTGCCTTGCTTTTAGCCAGAACAAAATAAAAAGTCGGATAGGCATCAACGAAAGTTTCATTTTATAGACTCGCTCTCAATATCATGAAATTGAATTCAATTATTTGAAAGTTTCAAGCTTATTAAACAAACTAATTGCCTTTTAAATTATTTTACGAAAGGTTTTAACACATAGTATTAACACTATTTACTATTCACTATTTACACTGAAATGAAATGTCAAATCAATAATAATAAAATTGGGTATGTATATCGACTATATAGATATACACATGACCGGAATATAAACAAAAACGATGCACACTCTATTATTCTGGTTCGCTTATAGAGGAAACGCGGTGATAGCAAAGTTTATAGGAAAATTATTACTATTTAAATACAATGAAAATAAATATGGTAGCATTTAAGCTGATGTACATATGTGTGGGCGCTTTACTTATCTGTGTTGTTGTTGTATCTCATAGATATGCGATCTCTCAATGACTCCAAAGTCAACGACCAAAGCGTATATAGTGTATTTTTTCTAACTTGACATTTTTGGAAAACACACAATTTCAATGAAATCACGATTTCGTAATAGGACGTAAGCAAAGTCAACGACAATAGAAAGTACAAGTCGAGTTGGACTTGTACTTTCTATTCATCATCGTATCATAAGTATGTAACGCTTTTCACCGATCGTGCACCATCGCCATCACCATCGGTGAAAAGCGTTACATACGTCGAGTTAAATAATAATGACATATTAAAAAAACTTATTAAAACTGATTTTGAATATTGGGGTCCTTTAGTCGATATATAAAATCGATATTTCTTGAACTCTGTGTCATGACATCAAATCGGCCATATTTATTGTGGTCTTTGGCCAAGTTAGGAAAAATACACTATACGTGTTTATACTAGATTCAAGTACTCACCGGAATGTATCGCAGCGTCCCGCGGCCAGGCACCGGCGCCAGCCGCGCTCAAAAGCGAAAGCAAGGCCGCCCACTCCGCTCCGCTGTGGATGTTTTGAGCTGAGGTCTTCACTATTTCGTATACACCACACGATATCTGAAAGACGAAAATAATTTTAAGAACAAAGTCGAATAGGACTTCAAAAATGCTTATATATATCAAAACAGGAAAACGTTCCTACTTTTGGCTTGTTCTCTTGGTGGAAAGTGAGGTACCCTAGCCATTTTTGAGTTAGGGTTCGAAAATCCACAAGTGAAACGCGAGTAAACTTCACGCTTTTTCCATCTGCGGACGGTAGTTTGTGACTTTGACTACTATCCATTTAATATCCACATATTCAAGACAAAGTCATTGTGTTAAGCGTGAAAGGTCTCGTAGAAGCATGATATACTACCAGTGAATTTGAACTTATACCAGAAGTAGGATAAATATGATGTGACTTCTTATCTCAATCTCTCTGATTAACTTCGGGTCGTTAAAATTAAATTAATTGATACATTTCATGTTTTAAACCGTTACGTTTTATTTTATAGATACGATCAATGGCAACCAAGTCTTACCACATCAGCTTGCTGGTAGAAAAGTTTGTAGGGTAGTTTGAAAAGCAACCGCAGATGAAGAAGCACGGTAGGTGCGCAGAGCTCGCAACGCATGAGTCTCGCGGCGGTGCGCAGTAGAGCGGTCAGCACTCGGGTTAGGGCGTAGTTACCGCGACTCGCGGCCCAGAAAACTAAACGCTCCAAGTGAGGACCCGATTCGTCCCAGACAGCGAGAAGACGGTCACTGTAAAGGTTACAGCATCTTATTTGTAAGAACTACATAATTTAAAAAAAAATGGATAGGATAACATTTTCTTTTTGTTATAATAGCTTAGCTTGCGTTTTACATCTTCCATCGAGTGAACCCCTCCTTGTCTGTCCCTGTCACTATCATTAAAAAAAATTAAGAAACTATTGGCTCCAAATATAATTTTTTTTTTCACTAAAATGCCCACCGATTCTGAATAAGGGTTTGTCCGAGAAGTTCAAGAAAGAATATGGTTATATCTTCCAATTGTGGGTTCAGCTGCAAACTGTCCGAGTCAGGTGGAGTTCCAACTGTAACCATCGCATGAATCAGTTCCTGTAACAAAAATTAATTATATGATTTTAATGGGTGGGTATTTTTGATTTTGATAGATTTAACCTACGAACTTATTGCAAGAGCTATATCAAGCAATTTTTAATGTTTTGTTGGGGTCCGTAACCAAAGGATAAGATCAACCTAACATAAAAATTTCGCTGTCTATCTATCACCAGACCATATTTCAAGAATCACGACAGCTAGAGAGTTTAAATTCCCACAAAGTGTATATCATGTGTCGTAATAACAAACAAGTACTCCCTGCTAAAGTCTCCTATAAAAAAAAAGTAATTTTCATCTAAATTTACGACACGGGCAGGTCTTGTACTGGCATCCACAGTATTCGGTGCTATATCAATTAAACTTAAGAATCTACCTAATTTAATAAATGGGCTAATAAGTGCGGGTCAGAAAAGAAAATTGTTAATGGTTCCCTTAGTGCCATAAAACGACTCGCGCTTGGCCGGATTATTTTTAATTGATCGCGGTATGTAATGCTTAAACTAACATTATATAATGTTATTACGGACCTGTAAACTTTCCACTGGTAAAAATTTGGTCTCGGAAACGAGGAGTCCAGGCAAATTGCAAGATCCAATACATTCCATCGCTGCATCTATTAAGGCCTTTTCGTGTGGCGTTGGCGCACGAACGCCTGCAATTTCAAGGATATTTCAATAAGATTTTTTCGGTCTTTATATAGGTAAGAGCAGATATCTCCACAATATACGCCTCAATGAATCGGCGAGTACATTCCGAACAAATCTGCGATTACCTTTATCTTAGAACTAGCTAACTCTGAAAACGTTCTTTCGCTGTATTATTCGAAATTTGATTATCACTAAAATCGCTTTTTGGAAGTCAATCAATTGTCTGTGGCAGAATTTGAGTATTTAAAGAAGAATTTTTTTTATAGATATCTTGTACCGTTTCCGCAGCGCACGTACCGGAAACTCTCAAAGGCGAATAATTTCACCCGTCATTGGAATCGCTTTTATCGGTCACGGCTTAATGTTTTATATTATATGTAATACGTATACGTGTCATATTCTTACATTTAATGCCGTAGCATCTATATTATAGTGACGTCATTTGCTTACCTGACTCCCCAAGGGCTATGTACGAATAAATACTAGAGAGAAGACCGCTTTCGGCGCCCCTCGCCGCTTCACGAATCAAAGACACAGTGCCCGTTGACGATAAATAATCTTCAGTTTCCACTAAACTCTGAAAAGTTTTAAGATACAATTTCCATATGAAAGAAGTCATACACTGTTTTTTTTCTTTAAAGACAATAAGTAGAGGTCCGTTGTTGACCAATTGTGGCTAGAGGCAAGTCACAGAAATCCACAGACAAAAGTGCATTCTACGGTTTTTCCATCTGTGCACGGTGGTTCGTGACATAGGAATCGAACCCACAGGCCATTTACTATGCCAGATAGGTAACGCATACATCTTCTATCGAACTATTCCACATATGGCTTTTTTAAGAAGAAGCAAGTTAAAATTAAGAACATACTTTCGGCAACAGTCGCCCTATGTATAGGGTATTGGTGATTTCCAGCAGATGTCGCCAACTGCTACGCACACATTCTCCATGGCGAGCCCAAACTGCGCACGCGCGTCTCAGCGCTAATTGCGCCTTACTTGACTGTCCTAATGATACTCCTGAAAGTTTTAATTATACCATAGTTATGATGTGTTTGTTGGCTAAAGGCGAGTACAGATATAGTTACGAAATCAAATGAAAAAAAAAACAACACCAATACACATTTAAATAAAAGTCTTCAGCGGTTTAAAGGCGAAATATATTAGTTAAAATTGTCTCTCCGTGATCACGGCTGCTGCAAGAAATCCGAAACGTCGGACGGTAGTTAAAATAATTGTATATATTTCGCGTTTTAAACTGTTAAAGTACTTTATTTCAATCTAAACACCGATAACTACATTTATTTTTCAACTCTACTGATAAAAGGAGAGGCGGTGAGTTTCTTGCCAGTTCATCACGTTCGTTCTACGCCCTGGATTTAAGAAGTGTGAGTGAGGTAACTAGAGGTAGGGTATATGTAAATTAAGAGTATTTAGTTCTTACTGATGGGACGTTCATAAGTGTACCTAGTTACCTACGTGATTAAATTACTTTTGACTTTGACTGTAATCTTTTTAGAAAATCCAAATAACCAAAATTGACTTTAAGTAAATATATTACAATTGCCCCCCAGATTAGCTTAAAAGAGGAAAGATGGACTTACCAACGGCGATATAAGAGGCGTGTTGCGGCGACAACAGACCAGTGAACTTGCACAGAGTCAGCAATAGCGTATCTATGGTGAGAGTGTCCGCGGGCAACCTTGCCACCAGAGCAGCACATCGCTCAAGTCCGTTGAGAGAGATCAGCGCGCTGCTATCGCGGGCATTGGATTCGATCTCTTCTGGTGTCGGTGGAACTGACCTTTCGAATGCTGCTGATAGAGCTGTAACCTAAAGACAAAATCTACTTTACAACAATTGGACATCACATACAAAGCTACATTTTCAAGAACTATTATAATTAGTTTGCAAAAATTCGGGATCATTTATTTTACCATCCCGATAATAATAATTTTATTATTATTAAATTTTCCCTCGAGCAGGAAAGCCATAACTTACCGCTGGTGGACAAGCTATGGGCAAAAGTCTCGCATGGTGGGGATGGAAGGGCGGGATTAGGCGATAGATTGCTGCCCCCGTCTTGCCTCGCCGTTGCAACACGCGCCACAAGTACGCATCGCGAACGGGTCCGACGCGTTCCGCTGGCATTACCATTTCCTCATTTCTGAAAAAAACAAAGTATACAGTAATATATTAACAGTAAGGATACAGTAATATATTTGCCATATGCTTCACAAAGGAGAAAGGGACGCCGTCACTAATATAGATTAAAATAGAAAATTATAATTTTCTATTTTAGTTATTATTTTTGGTTATCTATTTGTGACTGAGGTAAAAAAAGTAAAGTAATAACGCATAAAATAGTTTCAGAGCTGAAGAACAGAGGATAATGAGCCTTACTAGGAAATGTTAAGGTCGTAATTAAAGTGACCCAGTGTTAAAATCGAATTACTAGTATATTAGTACGCTACGCTGTTAGTCTCGAGTACGAATCTCATTAGTGTCATCAATTATATATTAGTACTTTCCTGTTCTCAAAATAAAAATATTTCCATAATCTTATATTTAAACATACTATAATTAAGTATTAGGACAATTTCATAAATACATTTGTATACTTACTTAATAGAATGGAAGACTTCCTTCAGCATCTCCGTAGGAAAGTCTCCAGAACCATTGCAGCCGCGCAAGTTCCTGACAAAGTCCTCTTCAGTCATGGGAACATTGAGTTTCTTGGCGTTATGGTTGTGCTGGTCCATGTTCAGCATGATGACTGCGTAGGCTAGACGAAATGCTGCATCCGTATTGGCGAAAGGACATCCGTTTGTCGTCTGAATAAATAATATTATTTAAAATAAAAAGAATAGTAGAAACACTGAATATTTAAGGACTAAGATGTAAAACCGTATGAATAAAAAACAATTATGTATGTGGCAAATTGAAAACCAATGTTCTTGTGCTAAAATCCTGTATCGAAAGCTATTTTTGCATAAGGAATACATTAACATCGAACACTTACGTGCCAACGTTCAGCAAACTTCTCCATGACCAGGAAGATAAGCGGGGCTTCCCCTGGCAGTCGGAAGGTCTCCAGGTAGAGACGTAGCGCTTGTTCAATGCGAAGTCGCGAATAGTCAAAGCTGTCTGCGAAAGCGCTGAGCACACTCGGGCCATCGTCGTCCTCACCGCGGGAAGAACGCTTACATATATATTCACCTAAAACGAGATCATTTTTTATCAATATATAAATGTATGCATTTTAAGTGCTTGTCAACACATAGTCTGTAATCACCTTATCTCTTTTTAATAGGCAAGTGAGATACAAAAACCTGATACAATTTTTTTTAATCGAAAATAAATTGAAAAAATTTCTTAAACCGAGTGCTTTACCAAAAAACTTCAAGATCACCATCATTGATGAGGTTTTTTATGCGTTCCTCGCTATTTTAAATAATACTTTAAAACGCGAGCACATGTGTCTGCCTTAGTCGTTATTTATTCACAGGCAAGAACTTAGTTGGAAACCAAACAAACCAGTCAAACCTAGGACCTCTCGGATTTAAGGTTATGCTAGGTGACGTACACTTAAGCACTACGGTACGGTATGGCGGCGATCTCATACCGTATATGAATCATAAAATTAGTTATACTTATGTATTCAGTATTGTGTTAGCATAAAATACCAACTCACCAATCATTTTCTTGTCGAGGTCCGGGTTTTCCCTGAGAAAAGCGGCAACATCGGATGGCACTAAGGGCGTCGCCAGTACGCCGTGCTCCTGCAAATATTCAATGCCGCGCTCCGGTTTCTGGTTGAAAAGCTCCGTGCCTTGCGTCACCCACTGTAATTGCCAACAAAGTTATAGCAACCTTTTTTAGATATCTTTAGTTTTGTTTTTGTTTTGTATTGAGGTTTGACCTTGCACACCTTATTATTCTCTATATTTCTCTTAAATATTAGTTTGCTTAGAAGAGATTGCGACCTTGTTAGCGATAAGGCGGCCTATTGCGCTCTTTAGTAGAAACATAACATTTTAGACCCATATTATATACCACCCACAACCACGCCACTTAAAACCTTTAATACCAGGCATAAATGCATATTGAATTAATTTTTTGCATTCTTATGTTGTTCCGTTACATATTATTTCTCGGGTATATTTAAAAACAGTTTTACAAACCTTATTTCGATAGGTTAAATACTTTAAGCGCTAGAACATAAACGAACATACACGAACAAAGTTATTATAAAACTACTCATATGGACCAATGTGTTACCTTTTTCAAATTCTTTATGTTATCTAATTCGGCTTCCGTGGGTAAATCCATGGTTGGTTTGTGCCTTCCCACTCTTGCGCCGAAGTAATGGCTTATATCGTGCGTCACGTGGTCACTGACCACGGACACGTCATCCAGCCCGCCCAATTCCAAAGTCACGTGACCGCCCCGGTCGAACTCTCCCACATCTCTCTCCTCAATAATACTACCCTCCTTCTCTTTCTGACTTGTACCGACCTCGATCGCTTCGATAATCGTCATCATGACTTCCAAAGACAACGAATGGATGTTATAAGCCGTGGAGGAGACCACGTTCTTTGACAGCAGCTTCGTCAACTCCTCGAAAACGTTCATGCAATAGACGTCGCAGTCGAAATTCAAGTACAACTCCGTGCACAACCCTGGTATCCTCAGCATCTGCGATAAGTTTTCCAATGTGATGTGGTGGATCTCTTTCAGCTCGTAAATAGCTTTGGTCGTGTCCGTGGAGACTATTTCGATTATTTTCTTGAAGAACGCTTCCATTTGAAATTTGAGGTGTATGCGGAGGGCTTCGAACAAGAGGAACCAGATTTGAAGGTCGAGGGCGTAAATTGATATTCTCTCTGTGTCCAATAACTGTAAAAACATTAATGCTTTTCGTCATAATCTATCTTTACTAATATATAAGGCTGCAGAGTTTGTTTGTTTGAACACGCTAATCTCAGGAACTACTGGTTAGAGCATTTATCGAGAAAGATATTATATATATTTGTCTATAACATTGCGCCGTGACTAACAGGAATGAGGAAACAGCAAAAATGGGGATACCAAAAATTCTACGCGGACAAAAAGTTACTGGCACGACTAGTTTATATATGATGATAAGTGTTTTAATTTACAATAGAGATCAGATGCTATGTCATGTTTTAATACAATGAAAAAGCAACTACGGCCTTGGACTGTCAAAATTTGAGAAAATATAATTAATACTCACGCTCAACAAGTTCCTGCACAGAGGATCCTTGACCAAATAAAGCAGTGAAGGATACTGAGACAACCGATCAGCAGAGACCTCCAGAGCAGTGCCCACCAGTTGTAGCCCCAAGTGGACCATCGCCGTAGTGTTCTGTGTATCTAATGGATTGCACAAGGAGATCAGGAACCTGGAAATGCAAATACATGTTATACCGTTTACTTTGAAACAAGAAAACGTTTTTGAAGAAATACGTCAATGTTTGTCATGTTAGTGCTCATGATGGCACTATTAAAATTCAATTTTAGGTTTTTCGACATATTTATTACTTATTTAATTTAAATACACGAAGCCCTGACAGGGATGCCCCCAATGCAGCTTCAATATTTATAATAATTATTATTATTAATATTGGACTTTTTGAAACTCTGTAATTTTATTTTTTGATTAATCATTTTTGTAAGCTGCAAAGCATAAGATATTTAATCTTATTACGCCAGATTTAAGGTTGAAATTACATTGCGTGAGATGTGCACGTATTGATAGGTTAAAAGAAATCGACGATGACGTGTAGCTCAGATACCGGTTGAAGTCGATTTTTTATTAATATAATAATCCACTCACTTTACTCATACACTAACACACACAATATGCAAATATTCACTCAAACAGACACTAATTGTAAGTAGAGATAAGTTAGCTTAGATATTTTTATTTATTGTCGGTAACCTGGCAGAGACTGGTCACCCACGATACAGGCTTTCCCTAACGTGGAGACTAGGGACTCTCTACCTGCACCATCTATACAGAAACATAATAAAGAATCTTTGATGTGATAATAATTGACTTACCTAAATATTTCCCGTATGCAAGTGAGACCATAGGGCTGTAAGTTCATGCTGTCGTCTTGAGCTGTAAATCGGATGCCACGATGGTTCACGTACTCTTCGACTTTCTCTTCAGCGGCGACATCTTGTTTCACCATCTCTGTCTCTTCACAAGGCTCGGTAACCTCAGCTATAAAATAAAATGACGTTTGAACAAATGTATTTTGAAACTCCAATTGCAATAGACTAGCGACCGGCCACGGCTTCGCTCGGGTGCAATACTGTTACTGAATATACTACAGAAAAACTGTGAACGTTACGTATTTAAAAATCCTTCCTCTTTGAATCACTGTATCTATTAAAACCGCATCAAAATCCGTTGCGTAGTTTTAAGGATTTAAGCTTACACAGGGACAGAAAATGAATTAGTTTTCTACTATGTAGTGAAGAAATAAATCGAACTAGAAAATGCTGTAATCCCGTATGTAAATGAATTATATTTAAACGAGCTGATTCACGCGACTCACACATACGCGGTTGTACCCTTTTTTATATCATTTAAGGGGGAATCATTCTTTTATATATATTTTTGAGTACCTTAAACCGCATTCGCAGCGAACGCAATAGAAACCCACAGGGATGAATAATATTCTCCGTTTTTTAGACATTTCCCGCTATTTCTATGCACCTGTTAGTCACAACGCTATGTTTTAGCCTATATCCTATAGCCTTCCTCAATAAATGCTCTCACTACTACAACAATATTCTTTGAATTCGAACCAGTATTTCCTGAGATTAGCACGTTCAAACTAACTCTTCAGCTTTATATATTAGTACAGAGTAGAGACTACAATATTGAATTACTAAACTACTTTTACCTTGAACTGTATCTTCTTTTGTGTCCGCTTCTTTTGTTTCTTCTTCTTTCTCAGCACTCTGTGAATTGCTGACACATTTCTCAAGTAGCTGATTAATAGGCGTGTTTCCATTAGCAAGATCCATTGACGAATGACGTCCATGTTTAGTGCTTCGATTTTCAGCTGGCTCTATCGTGATCTCAGCTTCATTTATGACGTGCTTGCCTTGACTGAAAAAGGGTGATTTTTACGCTATTAGCTATTATAGAAGATCCATGCAATTAAGTTTTTATCGTGAGGTCAGGAGTTCGAATCCCAAAATCGTGCCACAGATAGAAAACCCGGATTATGTGCTTGGAAGAAGCATTCAAATTTTTAAGTATTTTTGTTAGGTACATCGGAGTAGTAGATATAGTCTTCTAGAAGAGCCAAGGCCCATTAGTAGTATGATCTAATAAAGGGCTGATAGTGTAAATGTTGAATATAAATACTGTCTGTTTTTACGCGAGTACACACTTAAATAAGCGCTTTAACTGTTTAAAACGCGAAATATATAAAACATCACAACAACAACATCTTTGGAAATTAAATTCAACGGCTATATATTGCGTTTTAAACCGTTACAGTATATTAATTTAACTTTTGGAAATTAAATTTAACTAACATATATCGCGTTTTAAACCGTTTAAGTGTTAAAAACCTACTTCTGCCTGATAACTGTAGGAGCTTTGTTTACATCTGTATCTGTTTGAACTTCACAAGGCACAGCCTCTGTAACTGGAGATTTCCTGTCTAAAGAATTTGTACCTAAAAAGAAATCATATGTTAGAGGTAATTGGGAACATGTAAGGAAATAAGTAGTTTATAGGTATTTTTAGACCTTGTTAATGGAAACTAATAAACAACAGGTCATGGATTTGTTTCCCATTGGGTTCAATAGAATATAAATTAATTAAAATAGACATGCTTAATGCCAAACATAGTAGCAACAAATCAACAAGGCCATCCAAAATAAAATTTTAATACTTAATATATAAACTATTTCAGTCTTATTGATAGACGAAAACAAGCATTCACTTTATAAAAGGTGCAATATTCTAGCCATGTAACATCTCAATGAAATGTGCTATCGGCCTATTTTGGCTTTTGATATTACGGCTCCGATTTTAACCCACGTTTTCGAATGTCCAACGGCCTAATAGGTCAACAGCACAAGCGGTTATCATAATAATTGGTTAAAGGAGGCGCCGGTACATAAGGGTAGCCAACAGCCCCGCCAAAACAAAAATTATGTGTTGGGTATGTCTTGATGACCATACCCCGCGCACCGATGTCGGCGCACGTACCATCAAAGCGGTAAACACCCTTTTTAAACCAGTGAACACACATACCAACCAATATATTTAATAAGAATATTTTGAAAGCGTGTTTCATATAAATAGTAGCGACATCTAGTGGGAGTATTCAGAACTTCACTAAAATTATTAGAGTTGCAAAATAATACTAAATTGGTAAACCAATAAAATTTTAAGTACTCACTATAAGCATTTGTAAGGGATTTTTTCTTATTCAATTTATCCCTTCTCTTAAGCGATAGACCTACGGTCGTGAATGTGTTATTATCCTCTGCAGAGAACTGAGGAAGTCTCATGAAAATCAGCTGTGTCATATCACGAAGACATTGTTCAGCATTACGTCGAAGGAGCTCTAATAAAAAGTAATGTTATTTACTTTTTAAGACATTTACAATTATTAATTCATTCATCAGAGGAGAATTTTATATATTCAATATCCCATACCTGTTAGTCTTGTTTCAAAACAAATTCGAAAACAACTGAGCATGATTTCACAAACACTATCATCAGTCAGCATAGCTCCCTCGGGGCTCAGCATTAGTGTTCTCAAAACCTGAAGATAACCATTAAAAGTACTAATTATATACATTTTAAGTGGAAGTACTATGCATAGTATGTAATATAAAGTAACACATGCATAACATGGGCATACTCTATTTCTGGCTATTGAAAAGGCACTTGATTAACTCACCATTTAATATTCACAATAAGCTTTAAGGGTAAACACAAGTACTTACATTGTATACTATAAACAACCATTATTTACAACAATTACAAAAAAATATAATAAGAAATTAAATTTTAATCTTACCTGTAATATTTTCATTAGAACAACACCATCTGATGAGTGGTCTGTACCAACAAACCGGGCATGAGTGACAGCATCAGCAATATCCTCAACGGTTGCAGGTACACTTGGATGTGTTGGGTCTTAATTTAATATAAAACATTATATTACGCACATATATCATGAATGAATTTATATAAGTTCTATTATTATGTTACAAATATAATATGAAAGAAAAAATATTAAACTGAAATTTTTACCAATATTAGATATATATAATTTCTTATAAGAATTATGCAATTATTACACTACTTGTGAAAAATATATAGCAAATAATATGAGATAAGGGTAACATATCATCACTAAGATGATATTCAGTTATATGAACTGGTTATGAAAAATTTAATAAGACAAAGAGAATGTAATTACCAATCAACCCATATGACAAAAATTTATGTATTGAAGATAGTGCCAGGCTTGTCACAGGTCCAGTGGTCTCCTTGCTTCGTATAACTTCTAGAAAAGGACTGAGGTACGTTGCAGGGTCCAGGAGACGTAAATCGTCCATTTGGTTCAATATTATCTTGAGGTCTTGGAAGGTTCGCATCAGCATATCATATTCTTCGTTGGGGAAGGAATGAGAGCCCCAGCGGGTACTTCTGCGCATTGCGGTGACCAACATGGCCATCTCGCCCTGCACAACGAATATTCCATTACCCGGTAGAGACATTTTGGAGAAATTTTATCGAAGATCTATCGACAACGTCCAGGTCATCTGTTTTTGACACTTCGATTAACAGTTACATATTTTGAAATACCATGTCTACGCGTCGGTTAATTGGGTACACATACAGCACTTTATCACTAATAATTGTGATGAAATTCTCACAAAACATTCAATAAATTAGAAAGAACACATAATTCTGATTTCTGATATCGTCATTGACAGCTGACAACATGACTTTAATGTAGATGAACAGTCAGTACAAAGTTAGTTTATTTATAGCTAAATTATTTTAAAAACTTTTTACAAATGCAGTTTTTTCTGTCTAAATAAAATAATAAACAAAAATGTAGATTATACAAACAAATATTCGTCACTTTGTACACAAAATAATTATAAAAATTTAAGGTATTGATTCCTGTGCATGACAAACTGTTTTATATATTTTTTGTATGTATTTTGATAACATCGGCTAAACTAAAATAACTCGATATTTTAATTTAAAAAAACACTTAAAAACTTTATATTGTTGTTACGGGCTACAAAGGTGTAATAAACGGAGATCGATAAAAATTTTCGATGATACTTAAAAGTTGTTTTTTGTTGCATATTTTGAAATAAATAAAAAACAATCTTTTATCAATGCATATACTTTAACTTGTGTAAATTTTATGTTAAAAAAATACATTTAACGTCTTGACCATGGCATATATCCGAGTTAATTAATTTTCCTCTGAACATTTAGTTGTACCGAAGTTTCTAAGATATTTTTAAGGCCTGTTACCACTGCATTTCTAATTGGCTTAATTTATCGGTAGTCTACCTTTTTAGGTTTTATAAAGTAATATTTAACAAATTCATTTTAGTTTAATCTATGACATATATTATATAATCTATATAGTTTAATATCTGTTTTAGCTGCTACGCATTACTTTGCTGTGTTCATTTGCTTAAGCTTTGTTCGGGATTGGCATCTGTCAATTCTAATATTTCTAATTTCTGTCAAGATGTCCGACAACTGTGATTTACTGTAGTGACGAAAGAAAATTTCATTTTAGTGTTCATTATAAGTGACGTTTTACTTTGTTCGTCGTATGTAACTGTAAGTTCATTCATCAATTATACATAACGATCGTTTGAAATGTTTTCTAACCTCATGAATTTAAATTGAATGTGCGTTGTCATGCGTGCAATGGCTATGGACGATTTGTCAAATTCTTCTTTTTGTGTTCGTGTAGTTATTCTTAAAGCCTGTATCTGATTACGTTGCAGGCGGTGCGTAACCCAAATTAAGTTCTCAGAATGGTGAAAAAAAAGAGACAGAGCGATCCGACCGAGAACGGTGATGAATCGACTGAATCCTGCGACGAGACTGTAAAATCCATTTGTCCTCACGTTGCGAAGGCCGTCGATCTTGCCAAGTTGAAGAGAGCTCTAAAAACGAATGGTTTCGAGAAGGAATGTGCTGAGTGTAAGAAAAATCCTAAAACTGAGGCTGATGACCCAAATTTTGAGATAGATTTAACCTTGTGGATATGTTTGCGATGTGGAACCCAATTATGCGGCCGAGCGCGTAATAAACATGCTCTTAACCATTTCAACACACCGCACTCAGACTGCCATGCTCTTACGGCCAACACAACTTCATGGGAGGTTTACTGTTACAATTGTAATAATGAAGTTACAGCGTCTACCTCTAAAAAGCTACATGAATGTATTGAGTACCTTAAGAAACAGGCTAATGGCAATCCTAGATTACCTCCGATTGAATTGTTCCTAGATCCCCCAAATAAGAACATGGATGTCCCCGTGACTGTAGAGAATATAATTAAAACTGATAAGGGCAAAGAGAAAACAGCTTCTATGAATTTGACTAGAGTTAGAGGCCTATCAAATCTAGGAAACACCTGTTTCTTTAACTCTGTAATGCAATGTTTAGTGCAGACACCATATTTGTTAGATGTCCTGCAAGAAATGTCCATACCAGGTGAAAGATTTACTCTACCTGGTGGAAAGCTCAAATTAAAAGGAGAAAACGGTGAAGATGGAAAAGAGGTTGACCTTCCTCCCATCACTGGACAACTTGGAGAGTGGGGTACATTAACAAAGACATTAGCTGAAACCCTTGCTGAGTTACAGTCAGGTACATTTAGATTTTATTATTTTAAATTATATTGAATTTTATTACAATAAGCTTGACTAATGAAAAACGATATCCCTAAATTAAACAAATTATTAAAAGTTTTTATATAGTATGAGCCAAGTCTAAATCTACTTTCAAATATAAGATAAAAATATAATAACAACAAAAGAAAACCCCATTTATTAGTTTTAGGAAACTAAAATAAAACATCTATATCCAACTGGTCTTAATAGATATTATTTATAGCTAACCTACATAGCTTGTGCCATATTACTGGAGAGATGAACTTTGCTTTAAGTGTTTTAAAGTTTAGTGTAAAATAAAATGTTCATGTTTACTAAAAAATGCACTATTAAAATAACATTAGCTAACTAAATCACATTTCATTTTTAAGGAACATCAATTGGCTTTTAGATACCTATTTGTATATATTTTTCAGGAGAAGGTGGTGTGTATACTCCTCGTAGACTTCTGTCTGCTCTAGTCAACAAATTGCCACAATTTGGTGGTGGGGATCAACATGACTCTCATGAATTGTTGCGACATTTACTGGAAGCAGTGAGGTGCATTTTTTATTGATATATGATGCACGAGATATATTTAATATGATGTGCAAAATAAATTCTAAAATGTTTACAAACATGTACTAATATTTTTAGTGATATCTATAAGAAAGTATCAGCAGTAACGGTAGTAGTAATAGAGCAGATAAAGTATTTTACTTTGTGTGACATTCTGAGTCAAGGATAATTTGATAAGAGTGTGTTGTTTTATCTTAGTGCTGTAATTTATAATCAAATTATGATATAATACTTTGATAAGAAGGTTCACCAAATAAGTTAAATAAATGGAAAGTATATAAGAAAACATCATCTAAGATTAACAGTGTAACCAAATATGAAGTAGCTGTTAAAAAGTATTTTCTTATTTTAGATCAGAGGACCTTCGTCGTTACCAATCAGTTATTTTAAGTAGTCTTGGCATTAACTCTAAAGTAGACCCGGCTAAAGTAGATGGCGAGGTAAAACAGAAAGTTAAATTCTATGGGCAGCAGGCATCTGATACTATGTTGAGACCTGAACAGGTATTTACCTTATAGAGATTATTTTGAATTTAATATTGCCAGTAGCCATCACAACTACTCAAATATTTCACTCTACTTTAAAGGAATTTACTCTAAATAAATTAAAACTAAAGAACAATAATTTCAATATTTATTTTTCCTAATTCAGTTTACAACCGAATATGGATTGCAGGTTTTCCGAGGTTTCCTAGTGTCTACCCTTGAGTGTCAGGACTGTTACCAACAGTCAGATCGAGCAGAATATTTTCTTGATTTATCTTTACCAGTAGCTACCTCAAGGCCTCAACCACCAGCATTAACGAGGAGAAGAACTAATGGTACGATTGTTTTATTATTATTTTCTATTGGGGACACCCGTGGCAGGACGGGTGATCAGTCCACGTTATCCGCCGATCATTTTACCCTTTTCCCCATTACCTCCTTGCAGAGGTTTTGGGTTATCCAACTCTCCTCGTGTCCCCTTCAAACGATTATTTTAACTCAGCACTTTAAAGGATTACCCTATATGTCTACAAAAATACTTTTTCTCACAGATGAAAATATATGTATTCAGCAAGATGAATCCAAACTATCAAAACATCAGCTCAAAAAAAAGGCAAAAAAGGGACCTAGGAAGAATAAAGGTTTGCATTAAACATTTAAGTTCTTACAAATTTGCTTTGCAGTAAGAAGTTTTTATTTGTTTATAAAAAGGCCCGTTAGTGGATCATACAGAGTACAAAAGTCTAATATTCACAATGTAAGGGTTTTATAACAAAACAGTAAGAGTAATTAAAACTATTACTCATATTTCTTGATCACAAAAGCAATATTTTGTTTATATCACTAAGTACAAGTAAATAAAGTATTTAATCTTTTTAGGTACTAAGGACAAAGCTACAGAAGCAAATGGCAAGGAAGATGGTAAGTCATCTTCTGAACAATCAGATGCAGACATAGAGGACAACCTTGAGGAACTCCCCAAAAATGGAGCTGGAAAGGCACCTACAAATGCGTCTGCTCTTGTTCACACTGCAGCAAATTTTGCTGCATATCACATGGAGTCAGGCTATAACTCTGAAAAGGTAATTAGCTCAGATTCAATAGGGAATAGCCCAGCTGAACTTGATAAGGAAAAAACTGACAATACCCCTGAGTCAACTGATAAGGATAAAGAATTTACTCAAGTGGCTACCTCTACTGGACCACTTGATTACAAACCTTTGGGACCAATAGAGAACTTTTCGAATCCAGATTCAGGTGTTGCAAGCCCAGATGCAACCAAGCACAATTCAACAGAGACCGTTGATAATGTAGACTCACCCATAAATGGAAAGGAATTAGGAAGCCATAGTTCTTTATCCAGTGAAATCAATTTGGATTTATCAAGCCCATTACACAAATTATCACCTGGCAAGAATGAATATGAAAGACCAGTCTCCAGAATTTCGTTTGCACCGGAATATTCAAATGAGGTTGTTTCTCGTGGCATAAGTACTCAGGCTGGCAAGGACCTCTTGGAGAACAACTGGGAGTTTAATTCCATTAGTCCTCCAGAGAATGACATTAATAACCAAGATGTCGCTAACAAGTTAGAAAAACTGAAACTAGACATGGATGAAATAAAACCGAAGCCAACATTACCGTCCCCTGTTACGGATCATATCGACGTTCTTCCGACAGCGCCTCGGCCGAAGGTCTATAATTTGGAGCCAGAGCGAAATTTGGGTGGTGCTAGCCGCGATTTCATGCAATTTTCCCGTCAGAGCCCTTTGTCACCGCGATACGTTTGCGACGAAGACGAGTGTAGCGTTCAATCCTGCCTCAGCAACTTCACAGCTCTCGAGTTACTGACTGACAACAACAAAGTCAGTTGTGATACGTGCACTGAAAGAGTTAACGGAAAGAATGGCAAAATGGTGTACACCAACGCGTCGAAGCGGTTCCTCGTGTCGAGTCCCCCGGCTATCCTCATCTTGCACTTAAAGAGATTTCAAATCGGTCCGCGGTGCATGTTTAGAAAAATGTCGAAACACGTCGACTTCCCGACTATACTAGATCTAGCTCCTTTCTGCGCTATGGATAAATTAAAAAAGCTTCCGAACGTCAGTCGAGGTCAAAACGAATTGCTCTATTCGTTATATGGAATCGTCGAGCATTCGGGGGGCATGCACGGAGGGCATTACGTCGCCTATGTAAAGGTGCGTCAGGCGGTCAAAAGAGACGATCCGAGGTGGTGGTTTTTGCCTAAAAGCGCAAATATACCCGCATCAGGAAGCGGGGACGGCGACGTCGATTCGGAGTCCGATCTATCGGGATACGAGTCCGGCGAGGGGACCACACCGAGCGCAGAAGCGCCGTCCGGACGGTGGTTTTACGTCTCCGACAGTATGGTGTCCGAAGTTTCCGAGGAGAAAGTATTAAGGGCGCAAGCGTATCTGCTATTTTACGAAAGAATTTTGTAAATCTTCGACGGCCTACGGAAGGGAATGAATGGCATTTAAGTGGAAGACTGACATTAAGTCGGAAAGCGTAAGATGTGTTAAGTTTTAAAGACATTCTGTATATAGATTTCGATAATTTTCATTATTTACGTTGTTAATTCATGTAACTTAAGCTCTTTCATTAATTACTTCTTGTGAAATAAATATTTATATGATTTAGTTCCATTTGTCAGAACGCATAGATGTTTTGAATAGTTTCCAAACTAAAAAACACACTAGTAATTTTGCAAAACCATGTACTCATCGGCCTCTCCATACACAGAATCCGAAAATTCACGCTCTTAGCTAATTCAAACGACTAATTTCTCTGACCACCTTCGAAAAGTTCTAGTTTCTGCATTCAGTTCTCGCAATATATTTGTAGACGGTTTCCTTATGCTAAAAACATGTAGTAGTTTACCCGCCATTTCTTCATCATGTATTATTCTCTGAAAGTATTTTCATTATATTTCTGGAAAATTAATTTAAATTTGTTTAAGCGTCTTGGTTTGATGTTGTTTTATTACTTTTTAGTAGACGGTCTGGTCTTCCATTGAGTGTCAAGTTCTAAATATAAAATTGTATTTATTGCTTTTTTATTATCTTTATTTCCATATTATCACCCTCGCTCATTATTCTATTATAATGAATGTGTATGTTATGCTTAACTATCATCATAATAAAATAGTATTTCTTAAAGTAATGTTTCTTTACTTTAAAATATGTTTACTACCCTTGTATAATTATTATTACCATATGCTCTTCAAATAGTTTTTGAATATTTAAATAAAACATTTTAAGGGTTTAAAACGCGATATATTAGTTAAACTTACCGACGTTTCGGATGATTCGGGAAACGTCGGGCCGAAGTTAAAAATAAGATTACTAATATATCGCGTTTTAAACCGTTAAAGTGTTTTATTTAAATGTGTACTACTCGCGTAAACTATAGACAGTATTTAGTATTTGAATATGTTTAGCCACTATTAGGGTAAAACTTAAATGCATTGCTATACAATATTATATTTTCCTTGAAAGCAGCTGGAGAATGCGAGTTTTATATATTACCGATTTATTACATGTTACTATAAGGAATTATTGGAAATCATTTATTAATTTAAATTGTTTTTTTAGTATCTTCTGCTTATTTGGTGCTAGGCTAGGATGAGTCCAGTTTTATTTGTCAACCAGTTTTAATTATTTCGTTAATTTATTAAAATGAGCCTCACTAATTACGGAATTGTGTGCGTTACAAGTGACAGAATTGATTATGAATATACAGATATTACTACTTTGTATACTAAATAATACATTATGTTAAAAGTGTATTAAAAAGTTCGTTTATATTTTTGTTTAATTTTAACGAAAGAGTATCACAAGCAAAAGAGAAGGTAGAATGCGAATTCACTTTATTCGTATATATATTATTTTTTAAAATAACGTTTTATTTTGTCTTCTCTTCAAGGGATGGATATGCTCTTGTCCAAAAGGAATTAATTGTGTGATTCTAGGTGTGTCAAATATAGTTAATTCGATGATGCAATACAAAACCTGAAGTGTATCTTTCGCTTTTTGTAGAGCCTATAAATAAAATTATGAAATTGTAAAAACAAATATAACTATATTGAATTGAGATGAAATTAGGAAACTCACCTTGACTGCTTTTTCTTTTAATTCAGGTCTATTGACAATCTCTTTTTTTATATCTGTCATTTCTTGTGGCGTTAGCCCCACCAATTTTGAAAGTACATCGCTAGTAAATTCTACATCTATAGCACCGCTGCCATCTACCAGAGTGCATTTCAAACTCCATCCATCTTTTCCAACAGACAATTTCGACAATAACTTCATTATCTGCCCTTTTATTTTAAACATACGTCCTACTTTTTCATGGTTACTCAATTCATTTAATTGTTTAATATAAATAAATGGCTCCAAAGGCATATCAGATTGGTGATTTTTAATCATTATCTCTTTTTTATCGAAGCTGGCCTCCATTTCTCTCAAGTAGTCTTCATCCTCGAATATGAGATCATTATCATCTGGATAATCATCGGTATTGTTTACTTTAAACTTCTTTTCTGGTTGACAGTCAAAGCTGTCACTAGGTCTTTTTATAGAGACATCATTTTTGTTTTGACAAATAGTTTTTGTCTTTGAACTATTGGATGTTCCACTTAATTCTTCTTCGATAGCAGCAATTTGGTCAATATCAATATCGTCATCATCATTATGAGCAACTTGAATACTTGTAACCCTAGCAATCGGACGAGTTGTGTATTCATTTCTTGGTTCTACAGATACTTCTTGGGCTGATGGTACTTGGGCAAGAGGAGATGGAATGTGGGTGTTTCCCAAAGCCACTGTTGTGCTTAAATTTGAATCTGAGAATATAATAACAAAAATTTATACAACGTTATATTTATAATACCTGGAACATGTCATTGTAGTGTTTAGATGGTAGTAATAAATAATTTTTTGGAAGAATAATACATTTACTAACTTAGAATAACTTACTTTCTGCTATTGGTAAACCAAGCTTAGTGGACAATAGACCACCAAGTGAATTAGATATTGCTAGTTCTTGAACTTCACCACCAAGAAGTTCAACTGAGCTTTCAGTAAGTAGCAGCATACCACGTCTGCATTCCACTGGACCTGATGAAAATGACATTTGATGAGAAGGAGGTTTGCAAAATGAAATTTTGATGCCCATAAAAACTAATTTATATGCAGATGAAGTTGCAGGCACAGTATACTAAGTACTCACCCTTAATTAGGACCTTACAACCTGGTGTTATATCGCAACTTAAATTTCTCATGGCTCTATACTCAATACCAGTTACTTCTTGTATACCATCTGTCATGTATAACTTGATCATTCTGAAATAAAATTATTTTTTTAACATAAGTGAAATCCCCTTTTCTCCATTGGGCATGGGGTGAACATAATTCTGTGTTTGTTTTACTGATTAGTTTCTTTTACAGGCAAGTTGTTATTCAAACTTCTGTACCCTTTATTTTAAATTTCTTACGTAACATTAATTATTTTTTTATTGTTAGTAGTAATACCTGTGATTAGGGACCTTTTCTTCAAAATTTGTTGTAGCTTCAACATTTTCTGTATTTATCCTTTGTAGTTTTAGATACTGCTGATAAGCTGGGGTACCTATAAATACATACAAGGCCTCAGCCTTTTATTTATATTGGTACCTATGAGTGAAGAAGGACAAGATCTAGTGATATAAATTATATTCTTTTGGGGACACTAAGTGCCATATGTTCAGCCTACATTTCTTCAGTACAACCCATACCTTTCCACTTATAGCTTATCATAATATTGAATTATATAATTAAATAGAAAAATATATATTCACCATAACAAGCCTGCTATTTAGTAGTTTTTATTAAGAGAGCATGCTTTCTCAAGAACATTTAAAACATAAATAAATTTACCAATATCGACAGCAGCATTTATTTGAAGTACAAATCTGCCTTTTAAAACAATCTTATGCTGGTGTTTCAAGTCTTTTGGTAGAGAGCCAGGGCAAATATCATTGAGGTCATTTAATAACCACTGCTCTTTTGCTAGGTTTCTTATTTCAGTCTCTGTGCATGTACTTTCTTCGTTTAAGTATTCAACACATCTACAATTATTAAAGACAGTGTAAATCCAATACGTTAAATTAAGCGTAAAGTATGTGTGACTGTATGTGACTCTTTGCGTATGGTTTACATACGACCATGTTCAAATTATAAAAAGCTAATAAGCAACTTAACATGTAAACGACTATTAAATTGTAAACAAAAGATAAATATTACCCAGTTAACCACTCATCGTTAACCAACATATGATTTGATGCTAAAAAGGCTTTAACAGCGTTAATGGTAGAATTTAAGGACATGTTCAATCAGTCTCATAATAATTATCATAAACACAAATAAAAGATCCGTATTTAATATTAAACTTTTCAATGTATTATATATTTTAATTTTCCCTCTATTTTTCTCTGAAATATATAGGTTTGAAGTTTGGGCTTTGGACTGTCATCATTTTAACATAAGGATTTGACAAGAGTTCGTAGTTGTCCACGACTTGAGAAATCCTATAAAAACCTACGATTACTCTATATTTAATTATAAAACTGGATTACTAAGCTAGTATAAAAGGATAATAATTAAATTACATATCATAAACATTTTAAATGAAACTCCGTGACTTAAGCTTACAAATTGCTTTCAAAAATATAGACAACTGACATATAAAATCTATTGTCAAATGGCAACTTTATCTATGGCTATATGATTTGTGAACGCAAAAAAGCTTGCCGAATTTTAGCCCTCGTAAATTCAGGACGTAGGCTGATTGACAACAAAAGTACCATTGAAAACATTATAATTCATTACATGTTTTATTGAATTTGAGTGTTGAGAAAGAGGAGCCTGTAGTTGTGATTTACACGGTGGAGGAAAAAATATGAAGAGGCGAAATGCCGAATCTGGCAAAATGCGGCGCCCTATAAAGCGCACAAAAATACCCGAAGGAATGTATGGAAAGTGAGTGTTGAAACGTTTTTTGCGCTGATACATTGATGATTACACTTTTACTATTATGGTTTTTCTGTGCATATTATAAACTACATTTTTCGGATTTAATTTAAAATGTAGGGGGTACGAAAATGTGTGGGTTGGTAAAACCATCTGGCGATCGTAGCTCACGTTTCTCCTTGTGTGACGACAAAAAATGAAAAAGAAATGCCACTAATAAAAACGTGTGAACCTCTATTATATTTATATGTCAGCCACTCACATACAACTTTCATATGATTAACTTTTCTCTGTGTTCTTTTGTACAGCAACATTCTGTACAACATTAGTGCACAATATATTTTTTAATATACAAAGAAATAGGTACTATTTACAATAGTTCATTTGAAATTTAAGGAAAAAATCTTGTCACAACATGCTTGTTTATAAATGCAACCTGCCTTTTGCCTAGATGTCCAGATATATTATGTTAGTTTATACTTTTATTTCAAAGAAGTGTAGTTTGTTATTTCATGCCAATGCTGTAATAAATATATTCTTTCAGTTCTATAACATATGTGAAATTTCTAATGTCTTGGGCTGTCATCGTTGTTGCTGATTACATGTTGGAGTTTAGATTTGAGTTTTTGTATTTATTATGGATTTTAATCAGATCGCTGTATGACTCATTCAAGTTTCAGGGCCTTGTAAGTACAATGTTGTCTAAATTAATAGTGGCTACTTATTATACAGTGTAAGCTCTTTATAATGAAATTGATGAGAATGAATTGCAAATTGAAATATAACCAATTTACTTATAACACTTTATTTTTTTTATGTTTATTTTTTCTCAATGAGCTCTAATATAACAATGTTAAATTTTTGTTGTTTGAGTAGATTATTTCCTAGAAAACAAAGCAGATGCACATGTTCAAGGCAATTAAAAATAACAAAAGGTTATTACATTAGAAGTTTTGGGTAGAAACAATAACAGCTATAGCCACAAATTTTTTGCGTCCCAGCATGAACATGTTTCTCTGCTTCTACCCTATTGAAATTTTAATACATTTATTTTGAAGTCGACTTAGTTGTGATCTTGTCTGTATTATAGAGAGCTTATCAGTATAAAAACATACATAAATGCAATTTTGCTGCAAATCAATTCAGATTCAGTTATATTTATTTTACATATAAATAATTACTATGTATAAATAATAATTATTACTTGGTTGTTTCAGGCATGTACTATTATATTCTTGTGCATGGTTCTGATATCAGACATGATATTCTTTTTTGTGATACCGTTGCAGTATATCTATTTTTTAGCCGGTACTTATGTTTGGGTACAACATGTGTGGAGCACAGGTGAGACCAATTATTATTTCACTTATACGAGTACTTAAGGCAAAAATTTGTTGTATTGTAAGCAAAGGTTTTCTCCTTACTCATTGTTTATGATTAAAGAATGAATGTAAAAAATGTTAGGGAAATAACTATGTTATAAATAAGCCTTCATAGAAGTATAGTTCTTAATAGTGATATGATACATTAGGTTTATTGTTATTTATTACTATTTCTAAGCACTTCCATTGAAGAAGATCTTAAAAAGAGGATAAGCCGATTTTTTAACTACTCCCTGTCAACACATGATTTGCAGCAGCTGATCACAGAATGTTTAAGTTTTGGTTAAACTTACAAATAAATAAACTTTTCATTTTGCGCTTTAGTCCGTTAAAAGCGTTTTATTTAATATTAACTACACGCAATAGTTTTTCGCATAGTTTATAAAATATATTTAGTAATTCAGTATCCTGTTTTTATAGTTGGAGAGAAAGGTGTGTGCCTACAGACACTAGCGCTATGCTGTCTCGTCATATACACAGAGAGCACGCTGCGAAGTCGAGGCATGCTCCCAGAATTGTGTCGTCCACTCGCAGCGCACTGCATTGGATATCCTGCCATGACCTTTGGGTTCGGTCTTAAGGTGTGTGATGTGAAAGAATGTGAAGAATATTGAAGTATAATATTATAAATATTTAAACACTAGTGATTAGCCATGAGTAAATTTAAATAAAACACTTTAACGGTTTAAAAGGCGATGAATTAGTTAAACTTATTTGAAAATGATTTTAAACTAATGTATCGCTTTAAACCGTTAAAGTGTTTTATTTAAATGTGTACTACTCGCGTAAACTATAGCCAGTATGAGTAAATCTTTCAAAAGATAAAAAAACCTACCCTGACTGGTTTTGGTGGTAGAAACTGTTGCCTTTACTGTTTCAAAAATAATTTATTCACGTAGGTAACTAGGTACACGTATAAAACGTGAGTGATCTAACTTTACATTTACTACCAGTTCTCAAATCAAGGGCGTATAACGAACGAGACTTGCCACCACTCCTTTAATCGCCATGTTGAATTTTAAAGTCTTCACTTCTGCACTTTAAGTGCAGTCCATATTTCTTCGTGTCCGCATTTTTATCGTTTAAATATTGATAAACGGCATAACCCTTTGCAAGCAGTTTTTGTTTTGCATACGATTTAACCTTATTCATTGAGAGTGCCAAGCACTCGACTAAGGGATTTTATAAGTATTGCATGCAATTACTTAAAAAAGAACTACTACTTTGATATAGCCTTCAGGTATAGGAATTTTTAGAACATAATGATATTCTTTTCTTTGCTGGAAATCACGTTTCCTGACTATATATCTGAAATTTCAGTCATATCTAAATCAGCGGTTACGACAGCGACGACAGCGGCAAGTTCGAGCGGAGAACGAGTTCTACTTCCAGTTGCTGAGAGATGCGCTACCAGAGAGTGCGCTGGAGCAGGTACAATATCTCAAGGTACAAAACGCATATTTCACATCTTATCACTAGCTGTTTATCACCTTTCCTCCAAGTCACTCATGAGATATATTTGACAAGCTCGTTGGTATAATGTTAGCAATAAAACACTTTAACGGTTTAAAACGCGTTTTAAACCGTTAAAGTGTTTCAAATAAGTTACTAATATATCGCGATATATTAGTAACTTATTTGAAAATGATTTTTAACTTCGCCCCGATTATAGACAGTATTTAATAAATTTGTAATTTTTCTGAAACATATTAGACTTAGTTGGGAAATCTGGATATTAAATGTGTGGTAGGAATATCGAGATTCCGTCCGGTTCACAAACCATCGTCTACAGATGACAAAGCCGTGAAGTTTAATCACGTTTCCGTTTCAGTCTGGATTTCCGAATATCCAAAGCCAAAATAGATCGTAGGCATCTTGTTTAGATGCTATATAGGCTGGCGTCACCTCAGTCATCCTTTATCATAAAAAAAAACTTATGGCGCTGTGCCTCGTTGATTTTTTTACAATTCCTTTTGAATAAGTTTCAATTTGATTATAGAATCAACAAGGGAGTAAAGAAGACCGCACTACCAGCAATGGTATGGAGTTCGTGACCAGTTCAGACGTGCGTCATATGAACGGCTCCGTCAAACGGCGCTGCGTCAAAGAGAACGGCGTATGCCATAGCGAACACGTAAGTCAATAGTAATAATAAAAGTTGATACAATATTAACTACAAATAGGCCATATGTAACTATACTAAAATTATAACGCTGAAGAGTTTGGTTTTTTTGTGCGCGCCAATCTAGAAATACTGGTTCGAATAAAAAAAAATGTGTTGGCTAAAGCATTTATCGAGGAAGGCTTTACGCTACAAAACATCACGCTACGACTTATAGAAGTGAAGATACAGTGGGATATGTGGAATAATCGGGGAAAATATTCCTCTTTGAGGGTTTCCGTTGCGTGTGGTTCGAAAATGGTTTTGGTAATGGAAGAATTGATGATGCTCTAGGGATCCTTAGAACGGCTCAGGGCGTCTGTTGTAACCCATTCTACATCATATATCGCAAAACCCACTTGTCACGTATAGAGGTAATACTTGACTACACTTGACTCTCCAAAAGTTATTTTGGGTATTTAACATCCTGTATACTTCTACCCCTAACAGATAGACAAGCTGGATAAGCACATAGCGCACAAGGAGCGCGACAAACACAGTCAGAACGGCGGTGTACACACACACAGCCATACGCATTCACACGCACACACAAATGGCTGCGCCAAGGGTGCCGGAGCACCGCACGAGGACGACAAACATGAAAACAGTAAAGGTTTGTCAGTTTGATCATCTTCACTCAGTTTCTACAAGAAATATTGCCGTTATAGGTGGAAGACAAACATTTATAATGTTTAATAAGCTTAGGTTTTCGTACGAAGCTGACCTTCCTTCTTGTAGCCATCTTTAGATTACGGTCGAAATTACTCTTCTTGATTTTATCTAGTACCATTAATATTATGATTCCTTTATATTATTTATTTCTATTGGGGAGATCAATAGAAGGCCAGGTGACTCCTCGCTATCGGCAGACTATTTCATCCATTTTCTATTTCTTACAGATATGATCGCTTGATAAGTTGCTTGTCTTTTAAGTGATTTTCTCGTTGTTACAATCGCTATATTTGCAGGAAATACAAAATCGAAAAGTGAAAAGAGAGAGGCTAATTCAATAAGAGAGGAAAGAAAAAAACACAAAAATAGAGATAAGGATAAGGAAAGTATTGAAATACATAAGGTTACAGAAAACTGTAAGTACCTACACAGTTCATTTCATTCATATACTTACACAAACTCATGGACATGTTTCTTATACAACAATGTTGTTTCAGCAAAAGAACATAATAATATACCAAAAGAGAAAGAGTTAGAAATAAATACAAAAGAATGTGTGAAACATAGAGATAGTTGTAGTAATAAAGATAAGGAGCGAGAGAGAGAGAACAGAGAAAGAGAGAAAGACAGGGAGTACAGAGAAAGGGAAAGGGAGAGAGAAATCAAAGAGAAAGAAAGGCGGGAACGTGAAGAGGTGAGTACAGTGTTGTGTATATAGAATTGAGTAGGTGGTTCAACTAACCACCTACTCTATTTCATCGCAGACATCGTGAACATCAAAACTATGTTTGTCTGAGTTGTAACTGTATGAAAATATCCCACCTCAATGATTAAAGTATTGTCTAGCATTGCCTTAAGCATGAAAGGTCCCGGGTTCGAACACTAAGTAAGCAATAAATTGTTTCGGTCGGGCAGGGCAAAGCAGTGTCATTAACTATTTTCCTATAAATAAAAACCCTCATAAACCACAGAGGGGGGAAGGGGATTAAAATTTTTTCTTCACTATAAAAAATGTACGTGTAAATACTTTTGCAGGCGTAAAGTGTTTTCAGAAATTCTTAAAATCGTTAGATTATAAATCAGGTTCGAATTTCGTAAATTATGAATTGAGTTCCAACAGACACAACATCAAGTCACTAAGGTCACGCCGTGACTATTTAGATGCTATTTGTCTGTACAAACTAATACATAGCAGTATTGACTCTATACCTATCCTCGAGCAAATCGGTTTTAAAGTCCCCCGCCCTTCTTCCCGCATCAAGGAAACGTTTCACATTCCCACAGCGAGCACTAACTACGTGAAAAATAGTTTCATTATAAGAAGCTGTGATTTTTATAATAAGAATTTGAATTCAGTCGATATTTTTTCTAGTGGTATCTTTAAATACAAAACTTGTATATCTAAATTAATACTTAAGTCGTAGTTACAAAATTATTGTTATTATTTTTAGATATTTTCTTTTACTGTGTATCTTGTTGTATTTACGTCACGTATATTTAATTAAGTGAAACTTTAGGTCTATTTGTTTAACATTTTAAGTAATCCATTGTTTTTTAAGTGACTGTTTGTTTCTTTTCCAAATAAAATAAAAAAATAAAAAATCAACGATATACTATAGTGGTACTTTATGTAATATCCGGGGCTTCAAATGACGTCACTGTTACAGCGTGTGACCCGCGAGTACTGCGAGGAGCTGAAGCGAGTCAGAGCAGAGTTGTCCGTCGTGCGGGGCAGCGAGGCGGAGGCGAGGCGCGCCCTCGCCGCGGCGGCCGCCAACGAGCGGCAGCGGCGCGCGGAACACACGCAGCTCAAACATGCGCACGCGGCGCTACAGCATAAGTAAGAATTTCGACGGGCTCGTTGGTGGCTAATGATCAAGCGAGATCCATCATGTTTCTAAATACGAGTTATAATTTTTTTAAGGTGTGCAAAATCTAGATAACAAATTACCCGTAAACCACTGTCATCACTGATTCGGGTTTAATCTGTTTTTTTTTTAGCCAAGTAGGTCGACAGCGCACTATGTTTACATGCTATATAGCTGAGGTAATGAACTTTCCATCATGTGACCCTATTGCTTGTCTGTCCTTATCTCTAAAAAACAATATAATTTTATTTTACCGTGGATTTCAATATATTTTCTGCCTACCTATCGGGCCTCAGACAGATGATGTCCTGAATTTAAATGTGAATTTAAAATTAAGAGAGAGTGGTGCCATTACGTAACGTAATCAAGCGATTTTCTTATGATAGAAGAGGACAGACAACCGTGGGTTCATTCGATGGTGGGTAAAATATCCCAACCTATATTTTGGCATTGGATATTCGGATTTACCCAGCTTAAGAAGTTATTACTTTAAAATTGTAAAGAGCGTTTATAGTTTATAGCTCTGGTGGGCTTAATAGTGTAAGAATAGTCATAATACTTGATGATTTGCCCATTTCCAGAATGACAGCGTGGCGTAGTAACGAACGAGCCGCCCATGAGCGACGCCTGAGTGAAGAACGACGCGCACAGTCACATTGCAAACATTCGAGGTATATATTATGTCACGCAAGATGCAATGGTTCGCTTAAAAAAACGCAACATTTTGGCAATCTCTCCGTCTATGTTTTATAATGCACTTCTTAGCATTATAAAACATAGACGGAGAAGATCTATTTTTGCTTACAAATCATAGCTTTGCTATAAATCCCTTGACGAAAAAGGTTATAGTAAAGAGATTACGTAGTAATCATAGCTCATCAGTTTTGACCAAGTAGCACACATTTTAAATAAACTTGGTCATAACGGCCCGAAACGTAAAATAATGTAAAAAAAAAGTTTAATCCTGCGCCATCTATGATATTTGAGTTTAAATTAGGGGCCCTCCCTTTTCATCACGTGACTACGAAAAAGTGAGTAAAAAAATCTATTATATTTTGGGATTTAACCATTTCTTTTTTTTTTTTTTTACTCATCCAACATTTATTTATTTATCACAGGTAATACTTGTTATGCATAAAACATATCTTGCTACTCAAAAATAAATATGAACAGAGTTACGGAAAGGATTGGATAACAAAATATATATTCCGTCATTTTCTTTATCATCAAGAGCTAGTTTTTGATAGTTTATTGGAACAATAACTATTTCTATTGTTTATCATTAATTTATTCTTAACTTCATTTCAGCGGCGAGTGTGAAAACGAGTGGTGCAAATCTCGCCTGACCTCGCACGAGGCAGAAGCTGCGTCGTTGCGGCGAGAGTTGCAGAGAGTTAGAGAGAGAGCGGACCGTCTTCAGCGTGACCTGGCCCACGCCACTGACCAGGTACCATTTATATCTTACTGTTGTCATTTGAAGGTTATTGTGTTGTATGTTCTACATACGTGATATAATACATTCAGTTATTATATTTTCAGAAATGTATTTATTTACTAATAGTTTTTATATGAAGTATTTTATTTTATATAGATAGACACAAATGTAGTCTTCACTTGATGGTGGGTGAAACACCCCCAGCCATGACATGTAAACAATACGCGAAAAATAGTAATAAGGCCCAGTACCTATACAAATGTGGCCATTATTGTTTCAGGTTCGGACCTTAGAGGTGCGTCACGAGGAAGCAGCGGCTAACGCGAACGCTTGCTCGCGAACGAACGCCTCCGCCGCGAGCGCCTGGCAAGCGCTGCAAGAGCGGGCCACGCACTTGGAGCGGTCGCTGTCGGCCGAGACCCGGGTCAAGCTGGACCTGCTTTCGGCGCTCGGCGACGCCAAGCGACACATGCACATACAGGAAGGTAATTATCAAATACTGTCTGTAGTTTACGAGAGTAGTACACATTTACCTAAAACACTTTAATGATTTAAAACGCGATATATATTAATTAAACTTATTTGGAAATTATTTTAACGACGTTTCGCATGCTTGCCTCAGATCAAGTACGAGTAGATATCGCGCACTACGTGTTCCATAACATAGACAAGACTATAGGTATACAAAAGTAATATTGTGACCTATTTTTCTATTTTAAGTCTACCTGTTACCCATTATTAATATCGAGTTAACATTTCTTGTTTGCATTTATTATCTTAGTAACAGACAGACAACGAAGTCTTCATAGGATTCTGTTTCCTTTGACCTCATCTGCTAGTATATATTTTTTTCGTTTTTAACTTAATTAAAGTTAAATAAAAACTAATAAGCACAAATAACAATAATATGAGGGTGCTAAAGCCAGAGTGGCGTAATAACAAAAAAAAAACATGATTTTCAATATGTTATCAATTTTCGGTCAGGTCGCTCTTTTGTATTAACATTTTTAAACTATAAGTCATAAAAATTGCAGTTAGGCTACTCTGGCTCTAGCGTCCTCATGTAACACCGACACTTATCGTTGTGAACACATCATCACTTCATGATAAGTTTTCTTTTCAGGCTTAATATCGCGACAAGAGAAGGAGATCGAAGAACTGAAAGCGCAAATGCTCGCCGTGATGCCCACTGAGTTTGTAACTCCGGTGTCGGGGACGGTCTCCAAGCTGCGGCTCTCGGACGGATCGCCCCTCGACCCCAACGCCTCCGTCTACACCCCCAAGCAGCTCTGCTCGGACGCATAATTTGAAACTCCATCCGACCGTCGCGGGAGTTATGGAAATAACTACGACATCAATTTATTTTCGTAATTCCAACGATCGTTTACTCTAGACTTGCCGTGAGTTTGGTCCTTTTTAGTTTTACCAAGTATTTTAACGTGCGGATTTTTTTTTAACACACGCTCCACTGAAACTTACGGACTTTAACCATGTTAAACCGACTATGTAAAACTAAGAGATGCTTCGAATCGTCGACTATTAAGTTACTACGGAGAGATCATGGACATGAGTAACGAACGCCCCCGCCCCGGGTACCCTCATGTCCCATGATATCTCCGTCACGTGACCGCCCTATGGCCAAACTCGCCGAGCTTCGACCGCCTCATAAACGCCGTACTGATATTCGTATGGCCGTTTCATTGATCTCAATTTGTTTTTTTGTTTCACTTGTCGCTATTTAACGCCCATACGAGCATCTGCACGACCGACCGTGTTTCGAGTTTCTTTCGTTCCCCATATGTTTTGTGACAAATACAAATGGCTTTTGGCTAAAGATATTTTTGTAATCAGCCAGAGTTGGCGACCTTCGTCCGATTCGTTTCCTTCGCGCATAATCTCTTCAATAAGTTAGGTACAAATACGTATTAACGTGCGCTAGTCATAGTTTTTTGAAGATTTTCGAATGAATAATTTTACCGTTCGTTCAGTCCTTCCATTCGCTCGCTGCGTTCTTGTTTCGATTGTGATATTTGTACAAAATGATCTGATTTGTGTATTCGTGCGTAGCGTAGCGTCACTCAAGTTGGGCAACAAAAAATGGGAAAGACTTTTTTATTGGTAAAAGCATTCTAACTTCTCACTATCTCTATCTACTTCTATAATCTGTTGTTTTCTTATAAGTTATGATCCATTATTAAAATCTCAATACAACTCAACAAAAATAGTATAAGTCTGGGTCAGTCCAAAGTTTTAACTTGTAGTCATTATTGAAGTACAAATCTTTCATTTACAGAGTAATGATTATTTTTGATAGTTAAATTTTTTAAAGCGTTTGGCTGCTGTTGATTTGAATTTGATATACATTAGTCGTAAAATGAGGTAAAACAGAGCTTTGATTAAAAATCGAATAACTTTTTATAACCCTTTTTGTACTCGTTCGAAATGTTAGAGGAATTTTACATTTGTTGAAAACTATTTAGGGACCTCCACACTTGTTACGTTTGCTAACGTCGAGATTATTAAAACAATTGCCCCAAAGTATTTGATATAGATTTCTTATTTTATGTTTTTAAATTTTTAAGGGATCCGTGCGTTCAATCTTGTTCGGACGCTACGCTAAGCACTCGTGTGAAATGGCAAAACCATGACAGTGACACAAAATTTGTTAATTTTCGAGGAAATTGGTTGTTATCGGATTGACTATTTTTATGGGAAATATATGTCTTATCGTAGCCGTGTTAGCGACGTTTCGTATAAGAAATATTTTGCAATGACGCCCACTTAAAAAATCTCTAGCGTCAAATAATTATATCTGACTGGCTTTTTCAATATCTCTCCCTTGAATATCCAACGTGATAGTCAAGAATGTAAACAAGTACCTGAGATTTCTGACAATTTGAATCCTTCTAAAAACCGACAAAAGACTGTACAGCACACTTGTGCCCTTGTTATTGTTTGTATTTGACAGAAGGCTCTATTAACGGTGAGACGGCTAAACTTCACTTCCGACTTGTGTCATTATACTTCCAAATTTTTCTTCCAGGCTTTTGCATTTACTTTATTTTAGCTGTGAAAGGAACTATTACCGCCTGAAATGCATTATTCAAAATGAGCCACTCGCCGAAGTGAATTGTAGACCGAATGAAATGGAAGCGGAAATATATTTTTTTATAAGCTATTATTTGTAGATAACCTCATCCACGTATCTTTTTCGAAAAAGGCTAGATTTATTTTGTGTCTCCTGGTCTACAGTTCAAGTCGGTCACTCTGCAGACGTTATCTTCTAGATTTTTTTCTATCATAAAACCCTCGTTAAAAGTTAACTCTCATGTAAAGTGTGTATATTTGTTTCTGCCACGCCGATAGGTAACGCACATTCTGCATTAACGATCAAACATATTGAGATTGAGACAACTTGTCGTCCACTCTAGTCTTGAAACTCGCCAACGGCCACCTCTCGAATGGTGTCACACGGAAAATTTCGCGACACTAAGCGAAACTTGGCTTTATTTGTAATCTTAAGTTTTAGAAGTTATTTTTTTAACAGCGCACTGCCCTCCCCAAAAACCGGACGCGGTCTGTTTTTAAGTACTTAAAATAGTTTTAAGTTTTTGTTTTTTTTTCGAACGCGGAAGAAACGTCAGTATAGACACTGATATATTTTTTCATGAACTAATGCGACCCGAGCGCGAAAAAGGAAATATCGTAAAGTGAATAGATCTGGATCTTCACTAGTGGAAAGTCAGCGGTTTGTAATGTTCGTTTGTACTATAACCAGATGCTGTAACAGCAATAAAAATCAGACTTGCATATCTTGTTTTATTTCACAACAAACATTTTTCAATTTGGCACACAGACATCCATTTAAATCAAGTTTGTTGATAAGATACTCCTTATATACACAATGTTATTATTATTATTTTCTTTCGGGGACACCTGTGGTAGGACGGGTGATCAGTCCACGTTATCAGCTGACCATTTCACCCATTTCCCCATTTCCTCCTCGCAGAGGTTTGGGTCATCCAACTCTTCCCGTGTCCCCTTCAAACCTTCCGGTTTGCTTGCAGAATCTTATTATTTTTTCCATCTGTAGTTCTTTAATGTCTTCTACTGTAACTTCATCCGAGCCCATATGCATTTGTCTTAGCTTGCGAGTATGCAGAGCATTCAGTGAGTAGATGGATGCTTGTTTCCTCACTTTCTCTGCACTCCGGACATAGGGGATCGCTACCTATTCCTATCATTGTAAGATGTCTGTTTAGACGGCAATGTCCTGTTATGATTTCTACGATGAGTCGGATGTTCGCTCTCGTTAGTTGCATCAGGTTTTTGGTCTTCTTTTTATCTAGGCTATGTATGAACATTTTCGACTGTCTCATGCCAGTCGAAGATTTCCATCTTTGGTTTGTCTCTTCTATGATTCTGCGCTCGATTATTCCCTTGGTTACTTTATGGGCTATCGGAAGTCTCGGTTCTGGCCCAATCAAGCTTTCATCGGCTCCTTCGCGAGCGAGTTCGTCCGCTCTCTCATTGCCAATATTTCCTTGGTGTCCGGGGACCCAGGCAATTGCCACTTCTACCTGATCAGTTAGTTTGTGCAGTGCTTTCTTACATTCTTTGACAATAGCAGATGTTGTCTCTTCTTTGCATAGCGCTTTAAGTGCCGCCTGACTGTCACTGTAAATTGTAACACTTGACAGGGGTCTCAAGTGCCTGGCAATGTCTGCACATTCCATGATGGCGAATATCTCCGCCTGGAATACGCTAACAAGTTTCCCTAGTGGGATTGATCTAGTTATCTCTGTCCCGTCCTCGCATATCATGTATATGCCTGACCCAGAGAGCTTTGTCGTTTCTTTCCTGGAACCGTCTGTGTAGCATATTGTGCCCACATTTTCCGGGTCTATATATACACAATGTTACAAGTTTTTCACTATTCTGTTACACTGGGTAATGAGTGCCCGCCCAAAATCATATCAATAGACCAGAGAAATAGAAAAACTTTTTTGAAAGAACTGTGCATAGAACATTTTCAGTCAATATTGCTTTAATATTTAAATACTTCATTTAGTTCAACTTCTAGTCATTATTATCAGAAACCCTCGCTTCATTCACCAAGCCATGTATTTCTAGCTGCAACCGAAGGGCTTTGTGCAGGTGCATGCTTCTTAATTGAGCTGCTATGTATTTGCCAAAAATGTCAAACTCATCCTCTTTTGTGATTTCCGAATTGTCTGAAATAATTGACTTCATTTGTTTTTTCTTTTTCGATTTTTTTGGTGGGAGTAATGTCTCTGAATCATCTTGGTTAGATTCTTCTGGCCTTGGGGAGTCACAGTAATTATCTTTTGGAATAAGTGGATCAGGATCGAGTTCCTCTTTAAGATTTGCATCCATTTGGTTCACCCAAATTTGACAGGATGAATCAACCTCAGGTCCTTGTTGTATCTACAATAATCATAATAATTACTTAAAGTTAATTTAAAACAGAAAAGGTTGCTAAAGGGTTTAGAAAGATAAACAATACTAACATTAGAATTTGAAGTCGATCGCCGTACATAGGTGTGTTTTAGGCAACGATCCATGTCCTCAAACCACACCAGTGAAGGTTTGTATATCCAATCAGGGCTAGATTTCTGGAACACTTTGTTCACTTCTTGCATATATGTAGATCTCAGATTCTTTATCTTGACTTTTATTTCAGTAGTTGTGAGTGAAATTTTGGAAACTGCTTTAAATTCTGCTGATAACGAGGAATATGCCTTATCTCTTCGCTGTCTCAATTTATAATCAGGATGGTTCGTATTCCACAAGCAATCGTATTTTAAGTACATTTTGACAAAGTCTTGTGTTATCTGTTCGCTCCAACGCATCTTGTTTAACTATTTAATATCACATAAAATTAATTAATAGCATTTATAATATGTTAAACAATAACACGGTCTCTGACCTATAGGTCGATATCTACAGTTCATGTAAACAATAGTTCAACTACTCAAAATGACAGTGACAGTGACAGATTGCCCATAATGCAAATTATGACATTGACATTATTTTGACACTGGCTAACAGATTAAAACGGCTTTATTAAAAAGGGACGGGTTAAAGAAATATTAATGACTAATACAATTATGTTATATTTAATAATCCACTCTAAATCACATCTAACACTTGTCGTGAGTTTGAATGCATCATTTCAGCAAATGAGACGAATGTTCCGTAGCCGTGTCATTTTAAATAAAAATGAACTCTGCTTATGAAGTTGCGTGGATCTGTAAATAATGTTAAAAACAAAGAAACCATTACATTGACAACAAGTAATAATACTTTTACGGTTCTAGGTCTTCATTTTCGTTACATCCCGTTTTGTTTTACTTTTAAATTTTTCATCAGAAAAAAGCTGGATTATTGAATTAGTCATCTATTTACAAAAATAAAAAAGCAATGAGTTTTTTTCGTTGATTCGTTTATTCAATTTTTTTGTAGGTACACGACGTCCCTGAAGATTTTAGATAAATATACTTACCTAAGCTTTGAAACTGAAACTCAAAGTGTTCTCATCTGCATCGCTTTTTGATAGTACGTAGACAGAGCTGTGTAGACAAACTGGCTGCTTTTACGCGGAAGCCAAACCTTTTATGAATCCTCTTTACATATTTACAGATTTATATATTCTATCAGCAAACTTAAAAATGTTAAATTTAACGATTTTGTTGGTTATTTTCATAACAGCAACAAAAGTATAATTATGAGCAAAAAGAAATAGTGTGTAATTTATTGTTATCTGCTATATATTTATTGAATTAGATGTCAATTACTGGATAATGGATTAGTAAAATTTAAAACATTAAAAAGGTTGGTAACATCTGCTTTGCCACGATTTACGGATCGAAGGAAGCAAATAATGAGACTGTAGCTAGGCTAGGTGTTTCCGTGTTTTGCATCGCTTTGCACAGTACTGCACCGCTGAGTTTTATAAGGATGGTACAAGCTAAAGGTCATTTTAGGTATAATTTATTTCCAATTGTAATTATGAATACCAATATATAAAGCTGAAGAGTTTGTTTATTTGTTTGTATGTTTGAACGCGCTTACCTCAGAAAGTACTGGTTCGAATTGGAAAAATTCTTACAGATAGCTTAAATGTATAGAGTTGTACAAGAAAAACAAATTTGATGGTCAAAAAAGCGATTTTACTTGGACGCAGTCGCTGACTCAGCTAGTTATGTACATAGGGTGCCATCCGAATTAATACAATATACCTACTAATCTAGCTCTCATTAGTAGCGCAGACGCCGTTTCGTTTTACACATTTTATGGTTGGAAAATTACAACACGAACATCGGCGTTATCAATGATTCGTTCTAGTGTCTGTAGCTAAAACTTGATGTTTTTTGTTAATTAGAAAAAAGAGATCTAGCATCAAAACTCAAAATATTAAAATCAATTTTAGATTTAAAAACCTAAAACCGGGATTCACAGCCTTTCATATTGCTTCTCTAACCAATTGAGCAACTTTGTTGGACAGTACGGAACGCTATGGATTCCGGTTCGAGCCCCGCACGTGTTTAATAATCTGAATATATTGTAAATTTTTAATTTTGTAAAGAATATTCATTGTAATGGACGCGAATGTTCCATCGAATCAGCAAACCCGAGTGCCTTTATAATAAGTACGTATTGTGGCGTTATAATTAAACAAACATTAGCTATATCGACGGTAATATCAAACTGGCTTAATTCGCTTTAAATTAATACATTAAACGCGAAACGGGCATTGTTCGAATTGCTCTCCTCGAAAGGTACAATCGGTGTAATTTTTCATGAAATTCACTATGAAATTATTAGTTGCCTTACTGAATTTATATTTATTATACAATTATATAAGCATGTTTAAAAACATTGATTGTAAGGTACGTGTACATACTCATAATTATATGCTTGTTTAAAGGTCCAAAGGTAATATCTTATAACGTGTTATAAGATATACTAATAAGTATATAAAGCTGAAGAGTGTGTTTGTTTGAAAGCGCTAAAATCAGGAACTTCTGGTTCGAGGTGAAAAATTATTTTTGTGTTGGCTAGAGCATTTATCGAGGAATGCAACTTATAGGAGCGAAGAAACAGCGGTAAATGTTAAAATAAAAAAACGGGAAAATCATTCATCCTTGTGGATTTCCATTGCGCACCTTACAAAAACGGTTCAAGATACCCAAAAATACGTACGAATAAATTATTTCTTTTTATTAGATCTCAAAAAAGATAATCATTTAAGATAAACTTGCAAGAGCAACGGGACGCGGACGACGTCGACAGGTGAAACCTATAATTTATATAGATGTGGAGGAGGTTTGCAAAAACAAATTTGATGCTCAAAATAACTATTCTACGTGCACGAAGTCTCTGATACAGTATTTTTTTATAAACACTACTAATAATGAGTTTGAACATTTCCAGGAGGTGTTTCCTGAAGTCGAAAGACCTGTTGTTTCGTACGTGAATTCTAAACACTTCGTTTTCTTCAACATGACATCTCGTAGACTCAATCGCAAAAGTCCTTATTACATGAGTATTCACGCACACACAAAAAAAGTGATCGACTATAATTCGATTGTGAGTATAGTTTTCAGGACAAGATGTATCTCAAAAAATACCAAAAGGTTCTGTACCATTATAGATAGTTACGGTTATATGATTACGTTTTATGTAAGTTCTAAATCTAGTTATTTAATAAGCGTTTTTGATGTTATCATCACCAATGGCTGTGCCCCTTATGGGTCTTAGCTAATTCAAGTCACTTTCGTCATCGTTATCTATCCTGTGCTCAGCAACTTCATCCCACAGACCCAAGTTCTTTCACTAGTATATTATAACGAACCTTTTGACAGCCCGATGTTTCTTAGTCCTACTCAGTACGAAACCTTGAATATATCGCAAAAACAAAACATGAAGCAATTTTTTTAATGGATTCTATCAATGTCATTTATGCATTGTAGATTCACCTTCATTATTACGAGCTACTAACGAATCAGTATAAACCAACGTTTGTCGAGTTCCACATCAAAATGTGCGACTTGCAAAAAGACGAGCTCGTGATCGGAGCGTCGATGGTGCGCGCGCTGGAAGCGATGCTGAAGTCGATGCCTCCAGCTGAACGGCCCACTAACTCTACTAAGTGTCCTTATCCGCCGGTAACTTTATTTATTTATAAACATATTCTACCATTAACATATCCCTCAAAGTGATGTGCCAATTCATCCAAGCTGCACGTGAAAATGTCGATCCCCTTTTTGATAACTTGTTTTTCCAATTTTTAAAGAGCAAAGCTTTGCTTTATCCCTATCAGGAAAAAAAGCCAATGATATTTGATATACATTGACAAGACGAGCATTAGTGGCGGTGGAAGGAAAAACCCCAAACCTGTATTTAGTTAGGATGTGCTGCCGAGTTATATTGGATTAGCCATGCTAAAAGGAAGCGATTTGTGATCCATTTAATTTACAGATGAGAATCGATATATACAACTTAAAAAAAAATCTTTTTAGGGCATCTATCATCTGGTTAACGTATCATCTCCGCGCAGCATCCTCTACAAAAGCTTTCCATTTTCAAGAGGACGCATCTTCATCAACGTCACTATGTTTCAGGAACTTGCTCTAATCTTGCAAGTTGATTTGGTAATAAGAAACTTGTAATATTGGTTTTCCTATATTAACTACAAATAAAATATAATTAGACGTTTGATTTATTTTTATAACTATGTACTTGTAGATGGTAAAGTACACAGTACAAAGAAAGAACAATAATTATCGTGATGTTTAAAAGATGGAAACCGATTCCTCTTACACGATAAGGGTGTGTCGTAGAAATTCAGGTCGTAGGAGACAGTCAGCAAAACGCCTCTGTGTTCAAGGACATACATAGAATAAATTACGCGGTCCGTAGCCAATGATTAAATGACAGTCGATTCCTTAAATCATTATTTCTTTTACAAGCTGCTGTTCATAAATATTCGTAGACTAGTTGTAGCACTTATTTAATCAAATTAAAATTTTCGTATGGAAATACTGAGTAGTAATAATGAAGTGCTGTAAATTCACATTAAAACTGTTATCAATGTGTTTTGTGCTCGCATTGTACCCCGATGGCGCCCACTAAACCAGCTCCTGCAGATCACTATGTCTCCGAGAAGGACCAGAAGCCTGCGTGAGTACTTTTCCATTGTTCCTTATTATACAGTCCGCTAAAAAGCTTCCCTTTATACACCAATCACGCGCACCATGGTTGCGGTCCGCGTCTTAAAATATGTCCAACATAAAAAATATATTTTATATACGCTCTATATTAAGTTGTTACGAAGAAAGCACATGTGTGGTAAATTAATTTCAGTAATTAACCTCCTTTGAACAGACTACGGGCGAGAATTAATTCTTCCGATGCAATTATATAGTTAAATCATTTTCTTTGGCCTTTGTAATTATTAAACTTCATATAATATAGTATTAAGGTTGGGGTTTCGTATTTAGAGGGTAAGTAAAGAACCATATTAGCTGGGAACAGTTAGCATAGGGCTGTGCCAAAAAGGAGGAAGCTTGGGTATTCGAAATAAAATTATATTATAGGGTATTTGTAGATAGGTAGTTTAGATTTTTCACTACGACGGCCTAGCGACGTAAGCGCGCGCTTAGGCGGTTTGGATGCACAGTTTTTCATATCAAGATAATGTTTGATTATTGGAGAGGGGTGTTTCCGCAAGTGCAGTGCGTTATTAAGTGTTACTTTTTATAAAATTAATAGTGTAAATACGTCGTAACGTAAGTTTCTAATCGTGTCCTTTTTTTATGGGCGCCCTTTAATCCCGGTCTCGATATTGACTGACATTCCACAATTAACAGTGTACATGAGACATTTAACCACTAGATCGGAGGTATGTTTTTAGAGTCTGCGTTTATCGATAATTTTGACGTTTTCTATTTTCGTTATACAAGGAGAATCCTGAATTCGATTTAATTTATTCGACCAGTTACTTAATAGTCGATTGCAGCGTCGTATAAAACGAATAACAAGATTTCATAACCGACATTAAACATTCAAAACTCAAAATGGCCACCCCGCCCGCTGACAGTTTCAAAGTTTTCTGCGAATTTTGCAGCATGATCAGAACGGTTGTCATGTTGCTTTTATTGAAGTTCTCCCATTTACAACCGTATATCGCAACTTCGAACGTCTCACTCGAGTTTATAATTTTCTGACCCAGATAACAGCTCATGAATATCTGCACTAGAGCGAAGGGGATCTCCAAGTAGGTGTTGGCTATACCGCCCAACATGGCCGCTATCAATCCGGCCATTAGGAACAAAAATTCTAAAGCCATGCTCACACGAAGTACGTTTTCAATTTGCTTGATTAGCGTTATGTTTTCGACGTGCATACGAGCTATGAATTTCAAACGCGTCGCAATAAATGCGTTCAAATCTTCCAAATCAATATCGACGACATTTTCGTACTCTTTTTCCGCGTCGCTCCACACGTTGAGGAGTTCTTCGCTCAGCGAGATTATTTGGGCTTCGGTGTAGCCAAACAACATTACCATAAAAGCGGTGCCGTTGGCGAGGCTGTATACTCCGGTTGAGATGCTGATGGTAAACATGGCGGTTGCGACTTCGAAGTTCGGTGACTCTCTCATCGGCTCTAAGCCTGAATGAAAATGTTAAACAATTGAAATGATAAACGCATACACATAAAAGGTGTTTAAAGTTATTAGATGAAAGACTTCTTATATTAAAAACTACTTACATAATATAAAGAGTTTGTATATCAAATGTTTCTTTTCCACCACTTTCTAAATACAAAAACTCATTTTGAAACACGAGAAAAGTTATTTCTTGTAAATGTATAACAGTAACGTTAATGTGGAAAAGTAAAAGATTCAGCCAAAAAAATAAAACTACAAAAATTTAATTGTATGATGCATGTTTTTTTACATATTGCAAGCAAAAACTAAAATATTAAAACCCACTCCATATATAAATGTTGTTGTTTGTAAAATAAGCTAAAAAGCGTAGGAATCACTGTAACTGTAAAGTAAACATAAGCCAAAAATTTAACCCTTAACGAAGATAATTCTACGATGGCTCAATTAGTTAGGACCAGCTCGGAACGCTGTGGATGCAGGTTCAAATTCTAACCGTGTCGTACAATTTTTTTTAATCAAAAATGTATTCTGTTTAATACTGTCGATAGTTTACATTTAAATACAACGGTTTAAAACGCGATATATTTGTTAAACTTATTTGAGAATGATTTTTGACTTCGACCCGACGTTTCGGATGCTTTGCAGCAGCCGTGGTCACGGGGGGGGGGAAGTGTTTTATTCAAATGAATTTTTATATTAATTCTGTACTATAAATGCGAAGGCGAGCTATTTTGTTCTTCTGCCCTGCCCCGTCTAAGCAATGCATTTAATTTTGACACACGGCTCCAACGACGTAGGCGTAACAATACAAGTAAACAATGAATTCATTTCATACCATAGAGTATAAACTCGTCTTCCGGAAAGTGTCGACCGGGTAGAAATAACGGTGTCAGACAGTGAATGTATGCGTTTATCATTAAAGTTAGCCATATTATGGTTCCTCGCTTCTTGACCACTCGCAGATGTTTTCGAATGTTCTTCGAGAATCGACTGGCGGTGTTGACTTGGCCGTCGCAAATCAGATACCGTTCGACGACGTCTGCTATAAGATTTCTGAAATCATAACAGAAAGTTCATTAAAAGATCCGATTCAGTGTACTGTACACACTATGCAAACAAACATACATAAAAAAACAGTTTGAATAGTTTAAAAATATATTACTTAACTTTACGTAATCCCCACGTGACCATCCAGGTCACAGTTAAAAATATATAAATTAATATATTTCGCGTTTTAAAGGGTTAAAGTGTTTTATTTAAAAACTTACCTGTTAATAACCATGAACAGTAACTTTATAGGGCAGGTCTCCGTAAAGGCTCCTAAGGAGAAGACGATGATGGTAGCCACATAATCTCCTGTTTGAGGATAGTGGACGAACACGAACCAAAGCACCGATATCAGATAGACGTAATAATAGCAACTGTATCCAATGATAGTTAGGACATAGAATATTATGGGTATCGCTGTAAATTAAAAATGATTTTTTTTTTCATAGTAAATAAATTAATAATCATATCTAGATATATAACACATATATTGTTTAAGAGGTATAGGCATAGTAATGTCTTAAATAAAAATCGAATAACACGGCTACACAATTATTTAGAGAAACAGCACGTAACGCTGTGGATGCCAGTTCAGTGCAATACCGGACCGTATCGTAATTTTTTTTTCAATCTTAATTCTTTTTTAGTTTATCCAGTGCCATCATGTGCAATAACATGCGATATTGATATAACAAATGATTTTGTTATTATGCATTCATTTTGACCAAATTCGATTACAATAAAAATGATTCTTGCGAGTTAAAAGATAGACATATATTCGTTTCGAGGAGTCGTTTCAAAATATTTTTGTTTCCTGCGCACGCAATGGATATCAATCAAATCAAACCGTTCACCTTTAGTGTATTAGTGTAGGCTATATACATTTTAAACGTATCCTGTCTAATAGGAGGGTGGATGTAAAATATTAGGCCCACCACGCTACTCCAGTGTGGGTTAGTTTTGATACCTACATAACTGAATTAGTGATGTTTAGTACCTACTCTCCGAGTTGTTACACAATTTATTTGTAATGACAAAATATTATTGTATATTTTTAAGCATCTCGAAAAGACATATAAATTTGTTTACGCGAGTAGTACACATTGAAATAAAACACTTTAACGGTTTAAAACGCGATATATTAGTTAAACTTATTTGGAAATGATTTTTAACTACGGCCCTACGTTTCGGATGCTTTGCAGCAGCCGTGGTCTCCCTGTGAAGTTAAAAATCATTTTCAAATAAGTTTAACTGATATATCGCGTTTTAAACCGTTAAAGTGTTTTATTTAAATATAAATTTGTTTTTAAATTTTACCGACTGTAAAATATAACATACGCCGTTTAAGATTTTCACAATGTAATACCTACAAACCAAGACCTTTTCGGGTGTTTTTCTCTTTAGAAATATTTATATATATATTTTTTTGCATATAGACGCCATTTTGTCTCTCATATGAATCGTGTATGAGTGTTCGTCATTGTCCTTGACCAAAATGAATTCCGAAAATAAAATTTCAAATATTGACCGCTTCTGTAGCCATATGGTATAGGATTGCGTTATGCGCGAGAGGTCCTGGGTTCGAATCCCAGAGAAACAAAAAAACAATGTTCTGGTCGGGTAGGGTACAGAAGTCTGATCAACTAGTTTTCTGTTAAAAAAAACGATCAGTGAAACGGACACAGAAATGTGCATGCCCCATGCCCCGCGAGGGGAAAACGGGACTTCACACTTTTTAAACTATGCTTTTTGAATTCCCAGATAAGTAGATTACAATGTACATTTAATCCAAAGATGTAAGAAATTTGATGATTTAACTTTTAAAAATTTTGCTCACGTTTGAGATTTCTTTTATCAATGTTGACGGTAGCAGCTCTCAGCAGGAAACCGACATTTTCAACCATTGTGCTTAAATCGCATCTATCCAAACTGTACATTCGAAATCGATTAACGATACTTCCCAGCATAGAGGAAATGTTAATCTTCATCTTCGAATCACACACGAGTTGTTTGTCTGTCTTGAGAAGTTTGATTTAAATGCAGTACAGTGCGCTTCTTGGATTACGTCGTTAGGCCACTAATTGTGGTGTTGTGTTAACTTCCAATCATTCTACCACCTCAGGCGTCAGTTAAGTCATTACATGAATACGTTATTGGTGAAATTATACAATTTCACAATTACATACAGGTGTGGTGTTCAATAAAACTTGAAAAGATACATGAATATACGTACTTTGAGTATTGTCTGGGTCCTCCCTGACCACGACTGCTGCAAAAATCCGCAACGGGCCGTAGTTAAAATAAATTGTAAATAAGTTACCCAATAAACTTCGTAATTTAAACCGTTTTTAATTTAGAAATGATTATTTGAATATGTCTTTATTATAAAAATACGTTACGAGTGGAGTTTTAAACCTGCGATCTTAGAGCTTTTGTAGAACCAATTGGGGTACGGAATTTCCATTGTAACTACTATTTGGTTAGCATTTGACAAAAATACACAAATTAAAGGAGTTTAGTAAAACGTAGTAGGTCTATTATACCACAAATCTCGTTTCTATCAATTAAATTTATAACTATTATCGCGTATTCCGTTCGTTTCTCTAGTCGAGAGCAGATATAAATTTTATTACAAGGATTTAATTCGACACGAAATCCTTTCTGACGCTCCAACAACTGAGCCGTTTATTCCTTAGCGTTTTATTTAAGGCTATAATTTAAATGTAGATGAGCCGGCCGGAGCCAGCATTAGTATAATTTTAGCATAAATTGTCTAAATGTTTTAATTTCCCTGATTACGTTGCGATTTTGATGGACCGCCCAATAAGAGAAAACTCTTAAGAGATTAGATTTCGTAAATATGTATATACCCATTATGCATCAGTAGCCATATGATATCTACCTATTTTAGCTTTGAAAATTGTTTGTTGATTGTAACTGATATTCGTTTATACGGATTTATTCTGTCTTGTGGTTCTTGTCCTACGACCCTTTCTAATTATTTCAGGAGTTACTTCTCAGAAAAAAAACACAAAAAATTACACTAAATTAAAAAAAAAACTGTTAACTCTACTCTGTTATCTGAATATCAGGTCGTATTTAAATTGCATTAAGAATAAGTGAACTAATATATTGCGTGTTTTAAACTGTTAAATGTATTTTATTTTTTGTAATCCAATCCACGGTCGCGACTCCCAGGCTGTTAGTCGTACATCATTGGACAAATGAGCCCGACAGAATAGAGAGAAAGATTTAATTACACTACGTTAAAAGCCACTATACGAACTATTTTTTAAAAATGTTTTATTGCATAGTGCTTATTTCAAAGTGGATTGCAGTGTCGTGTAGAAAGAGTAGCAAGATTTTATAACTGACATCAAACATTCAAAGCTCAATATAGCGACACCTCCGGCGGACAATCGCAGAGTCTTCTGCGAGTTCTGCAGCACGATCAATACGGTTCTCATATTCGAGTGATCCAAATTCTCCCATCCGCAGTCGTAAACCGCTTTCTCGAAGGTAGTACTAGAGTCGATGATCTTCTGCCCCAAGTAGCAGTTCATGAACAGCTGCGCAAACGCAAACGGTATTTCTAAATACGTGTTCTCTATTCCTCCTAGCAGCGCTGCGATGAGACCGGCCATCAGCACTATGAACTCCAACGCCATGCTGACCCTGAGAACGTGTTCCAATCGTTTTAGCAGATCGATGTTTTCGTTGTGCAATTTAATTATGAACTTCAACCGTTCTCGCACGTAATCATTAATCACTACAGTTCTGTTCTCTTCTCTGTCCGCTCTTTCTTGGTAATATATCTCAGCATCGCTCCACATGCTTCTTAGCTCCTCACTCAGAGCCAGCAGTTGAGCTTCAGTGTAACCTAGTAGGATAATCATGAGAGCTGTGCAGTTGGCTAAGCTGTTCGTGGCGGTGGGTATGGCGAAACAATACATCAATTGCGCTATTTCATAGTTGGGTGACTCTGTTATTGGCTCGAGACCTGAAAATAAAAAAAAGTATTTCACTTTCTCTAGGCCGAAGCTTGTAAGTAGGATACAGGATAGGATAGTTTAATTTTTCTAAAACATGTTGAACTACGTCTGGAAATCTGGATATTTAATGCGTGGTAGGAATATAGAAATTCCGTCCGGGTCATGGACCACATAGGTCGACGACGCATCTTGCTTAGATGCTGTGAGCTGGGGTATTTCATCTTCCATCAAGTGAACAACGTGTTTGTCTGTCCTCCTCTATGTTAAAAAAAATGGAACAAATTAATTTCGCGTTTCAAATCGTCAAAAGTGTTTCATATAAATAATAACTAACCAAATATAATTAGCCTGTTTTCGGCAAACTGCTTGCCCGGTAGGAAGAATGGCAGAACCAAGTACAGATAAGCATTGATGACCAGAGCCAGCCAAATAAATATCGCCCTCTTCTTGACAGACTTTAGATGTTTCAGAATATTCCTTGCAAGCCTGCTGCCTGGTTCCACTTGGCTGTTACAGATGCGGTACCTCGCGACTACTTCCCTTAAGACGTCTCTGTTAAGAAGAGCTAGTTTACACGACACATTATAATTACTTAATTAGAATTATTGGAAAATTTATAAATAATTAGAATTATAGAATTGTAGCACTAAAAAAGGAATGTGCCAATTTCTTTTACTAATTCACATAACATTGTGCTGGATCACGATTCCCGAAGTACCCGCAGTTTGTAATAGGTATATAATAAATATTTATAAGTGGAGATTTATCAAAAAAACACGCAAGTTAAAATTAAACCAATTTTTTTGAAACGGTTTAAAACGTTAGTTGTGTCTTTTTTAAAATACAGTAAAAGAACAAATAAACTTCACGTCAAGTTTTAAACAAAAGATTTAGATTCTATCTATATTTAAAAACTTTCTATGTACTTGCCTTATAAATATATTTTATGCTATTTTCTCATACAACTCACAAAAATCATGCAAATAGGCAGAGCCGTTTCGGAAATGTAGAAATAAATAAGAAGGAATCGTATAGCAAACTTACGTGTTAAACGCCATGAAAAGAAAGCGTATTGCGCAGGATTCTGTATAGGCGCCGACTGAGAACACAATGATGGAGCCGAGAAAGTATCTCATTCGGCGGTAACGCACGAACGCGCACCAAATCATGGATACGAGATAGATGTAGAAGTAGAAGACGAAGCCGACTATCGTTAACACGTAGCTAATAAGTGGTATCGCTGAAAGGGTTTAAGCATATAAGGATTGATTCAGGCTACTAGAAAACCGATTAGACTAGATACGCTGGCAATATTTTTTATGTTAGAGCAGGACAGAAAGCGTGGGGTTCGCTGGATGGTCTATACCCCACCCTATATGGGTGGGGTATAGACCATCCAGCGAACCCCACGCTAATAATTTTGCTTTGAACTGAAGTCGAAACGGTGGTTCGTGAGCAGGATGGAATCTTCGATATTCCTCTCATTTGATCCTTCCTTACTAATATTATAAATGCGAAAGCAACTCTGTCTGTCTGTCTGTTACCCTTTCACGCCACAACTACTGAACAGAATTGAATGAAATTTGTTATACAGATGGTCTAGACCATGAGAAAGGACACAGGCATAGGCTTTTTATTGCGAAAAGGGCTTGAGGGGTTAAATGGGTGGGTGAAAAGTTGGAAATTCGTAGTTTTTTGAAGCTAAAACCATAGAACTTTATTGTTTGGCTTTTTGAGAATAGGAGCAGGGTGGGCGTGGGCGTGGGAGTGAGTGTAGGAATGAGAGTGGGAGTTAGAGTAGAAGTCATGTGAGGTAAGAGTGTTGCGGCAAAGTAGCACTTACCATAGATTGGCTGCCTTAAATGCGCCCTTACATAAATTAATAAACAATAATTTCTACCCAATCACAGCTAGTGTCTAATATAATCACCAAATATAGTCTACGAGGTAGTAGCATAATGCCCTCGTCCCCTCTTTCTTATTTATATAACCCTTCAACAACGTTAAAACAACTTTTTCTCGTAAAAACGTAACAGACTTTGACGACGATGAAATTAACAGGACCAAACCATTCTATCGCTTGTGGACGACGATGTTTAACCATTCGTTTTATTGGTTTTAATATCAAAATCTGTACCTGACTGTTTAACTTAAAATCCAACGGGCCATTGGAGTCGTAGGTCAAAGCTATTTATTTCGATAAAGATTTTTTATATAGCATATATCATATTAGATACTGTCTATAGTTTACGCGAGTAGTACACATTTAAATAAAACACTTTAACGGTTTAAAACGCGATATATTAGTTAAACTTATTTGAAAACGATTGCTGCTGCTGCAAAAAGCATCCGAAACGTCGGGCCGAAGTTAAAAATCATTTTCAAATAAGTTTAACTAATATATCGCGTTTTAAACCGTTAAAGTGTTTTATTTAAATATATAATATTATATAGATTTATCATTGAAATAAGTAGATGGCACGGAAATCCATTCCAAAAGATTTTCTTGCATTGATGTATTATATGTATTTACTTACGTTTCGTGCTTCTTATGTCTATGTTCAGCGTCACAGTTCTTAGCAGTACAGTGACATTAGTGAGCATATCTTCCAGCTCACAATGGCTCAAACCATATTTGCGGAGGTCTCTCCAGAATCCGGTTACTTTCCCTCTCATAGTGTTCATGTCTGTGGACCAAAAATATAATATATATACGTTCTAGCTTCATAGACTACTACTTCATAGACTAATACTCTATGCCTTTTTACTCACTCTATTCTATATTACGGTTATACAAGCCGAAGCGCCGGCGCCGGACAGAAGGTTTATTTAATTAAATTTAAACATGTTAAGTTCGGGAAACATTATAGTATTTAAATTATACTAGCTGTGCCAGTGACTTCGTCCGCGAAAATCGTTATTTTGGGCATCCAAAATCGTTTTAGCAAACCCTTTCATGTTACGCACGACAAGCTGTTACCCACGACGTCGGTCGCGTCCCTCCCCGTCGTTCTTGCAAGTTAAGCTTAAGAGGAAAGTTAAAGAGGAATCATTCTTTCATACATACTTATTGATTATCTTCAATTCTAACCAGCAGTTCCTGAGATTAGCGCGTTCAAACAAACAAACAAACTCTTCTGCTTTATATATTAGTATAAATTGGGTTCGGCGTATGAGTTATATGTTTCCAATCAGAATGAAGTATAACAAACATCATCTACTAGAGATTCGGACTAGAATTCTCCCCTATTTACGAAGCAAGTTCAATATTTGATTCCCAGAATCATTTGCTGTAAACTATTTGAAATCCATTAGCAACCGAACTGCGGATCGATATTATAGATGTTCTAACGAGAAACTAGAATTCAACAGCACAATACAAAGTATTTATTAAGGTTATATCATGTATAGATAAAACACATTAAAAAAAAACTGAAGCTTCGGGCCGTAGTTAAAATAAATTGTGTATAATTTAAGTTTTTTAATGATAGACGAGAACGGACAAGCTTGGAGTTGACTTGATGAAATAATACAGCCTATAACATCTAAACTGCGCTGCAACGCGCTGTCGACCTGTTTTAGCTTTCCATATTCGGGCCGAAGTGCGATGAACACCCATTTGATATTCGGGTTTCGAGACGAAATCCAACATGTTGATTGTTAGCGATACATTGCTACCGTTAGACTAACACAAAAAACTAATATACATCTCGTTTAAAACCGTTAAAAGTGTCTTATTTATATTTTTATGTGTTTTAATATTAAATTCTACTCACGTTAACTCAAGACGATACTTATTTCCGTGTATTTATCAATAAATATAATTTGCGATCCCTCGTAGTATGTGTTCCTCTCTCAAACAAAGCTACATTTATGTAATAACATTGATTAATGACTGAACTTTGTAAATACAATCGTGTAATTCGTCTCTTTGATTTCGATGAACTTTGTCAGGAGAACAGCTAATGAAGGTTCTTCATATTGAAACGTAATAATTTGAATTTTGAAACATAAAATGAATCATCAAACGTTTGAAACGCGATTAAAAATGGGAAGAATTAGGATACATCCTCTTAAATCAAAAATCATTTCCTGCTTAAACACTGTCTGTGGTTTACACGAGTAGTAAACATTTAAATAACACACTTTAACGGTTTAAAACGCGATATATGGTAGTTAAACTTGCAACAGCCGTGGTCACGGGGAGGGTCTCTACGTGCATCGGAAATGTCGGGCCGTAGTTAAAGTAGTTTTCAATTAAGTTTAACTAATATATATCGCGTTTCCAACCGTTAGTTTTTTATATCAAAGTTTTCCTGCATAATTGGAAAAAGTCTATATTGTGTAAGCCACTTTCGTGAGAGAAATACGGTTATATTTTATCTGTGGCCATTCCATAGGCCGAGTGCGTATCGGGTGAAATTGGATGTGTCCACGGAGTATTTATGGTCTGGACCTAACGAAGGGTCGAATGGTTAAGAGATTAAGGAGACGGGGACTTGGATTGGCTCTTCACTCGCAATTGAATATCATGAATCTTTAAAGAAAATATTGATGGTCGGAAGTCTGGAGTGGCGGGAAGGTCTGTTCTTTGAGCCAATAGTACACATTGAATAAAACATTTTCAACGGTTTAAAACGCGAAAAACTTTTCTTTCATTATATTTAAAACACTCTGCTTTTTAAATTGTATAATGCGTTCGTTGTAAATGTAAAGGAATTATAACGTTCGTATTTTTTTATATAATAGGAGGGCAGGCAAGCATGAGACTAACTTAATGGAAGGTGAAATACTCTAGGCATGTGACATTAAAACAAGATGCGCTCTCGACCTATTTTGGATTTGGATATCCGAAATGTGTCTAAACTTGACTTGAACTTCAATATTCTTACCAATATCCAGATTTCCAGACAAAATACAACATGTTTTCTAGTTTTATATACTTTATAAGAAACGGGAACTCGACTCGAATTGCCTAAGAACCGGGAATCAAACATAAGTCCGAGAAAGTGCAAGAGCAAAAGAAGTTTTGTAATTGACCAACAATAAGCTTTTACAACTTTATTCTTAAACACTTAGGTACCAAATAATAAAAGTAAAGCAGACTTTTTTTGTATTGGACGTTTCTGTTTTAGACAGTAACTGAATAGTTCGACCACAGCAATGTTTGGCAAGAATACAACTAAAAGCAATCACATATATTTACGTATAACTGGGCAGTAGTTCCAATTTACCAATATAATAAGTTATCAATATGTCGAAAAGTTAATCGACGCAAACGAGTCGAGATCAAAGCAAACGCCGACGAGAAAATTACCTAAAGACCTCGTTCGTTCCAATTATTAAATTCGTAATTAGATGACAAATTTCGATTGACGTTCAATTAAATAAATATTATATTTTGAGACTTATTTTTACTAAGAAGTATTTGTACTAGTTGGTCCGCGACTTGGTGGTGGAATAGTTAATTTGGGCTTCAAAATTTCTTTTTGCAAACCTACTCTTCATCTTTAAGATTTAAGCTGTTACGCGCGACGTGGGTCGCCCCGCCGTTTTTAATCTTAAAAGATAGACTTATGGTGTCTTAGTCATTTTTTTCTTAGATCATCTATAGAGAAATCATTATCTCTAAGTTATCAATAATAATATTTTCTGGCTATCTGGAATCCCACAAAGATGAATAATTTTCCCCGGTTTCGCCACATTTTCCCCTCGTTCTTCGCTCCTATTAATGGCAGCGCGATGTTTTATAGCCTTCCTCGATAAATGCTCTAACCAACACAAAAATATTAATTAAATTCGAACTTGTAGTTCTTGAGATTAGCGCGTTCAAACAAACAAACAAACTCTTCAGCTTTATCGTATCGAGCATGCCACAAAATACAAATCAATTTGCCTGTTAATAAATTTTTTTTACCTTTTCTTAGACATGCAACATTACCTACTTATGAAGCTGCGTTAATAAAATTATAAGCGAGCAAGTTTCTCTCTATGTAAAAGTATGCGAAATTCTCTTAAATGCCGTATAAATTAACGTGAAAAGGGTTGTCCATTATCCTAACAGCAAATTGTCAACAGTTTTAAAAGTGTTCATTTGTCTATTTGTAGCGGTGGGGAGCAATATCCTTTCGTACCGTTTGACTCTGTAATTGGCTTCGAGCGGATATTGGTAGCCGTCAATTCTTCAGCTGTAGGAAAAATACTCAACAAACTTTCACTACAATTTCAAGCGACTACTATTAAAGTTGAGTACGAGGTACGAGGGTATTAAAACACTCAATGTCGTAGCGTCAGTTCTGTGTGAATTACAGTTTTATACTTAAAAAAAACATTTTAACCGTTTAAAAGTCGAAAAAAATTGATCTATATTATCACCATCTACAGCCACTGTGACCACAGCCGATGCAAAGTATTCGTAATATCGGATCTTATTTAAAAAAGTTTACTAAAACATTTCGCGTTTTGAAACGTTAAATGTGTTCTATTGAAAATATGAGTAATTAAATCCTTCAGAAACAAACAGTAATTGCAGATTAAAAATATCTTAGTACTACTAGTATAAATAAATATTACTTTTGTTGTTTAGTCACATTTATATTCGGATTATTGGGATGTTGTGTCTGCATTGAGCTGTGGTATTAAGACGTTTCCTTTGAATTATACTATTTAAGCTATGTCTGTAATAATTAGAGCATAGAAAAAATAAATAAAAAGCACAGGAGCGAAGAAAAGTTACGCTAACGACTAAAATTTAATACAGTAAGTTGTCCTCAAGTTGCAACGCAACGTGTTTCTTGAATCTTACTTCCGAACAGGTGTAGCTCTAAGTAACGTTATAACTTCTAAGTTCAAGTAATAACGCAAAGTAAGGCTAATAAATCAAAATGCAGCGTAAAAGTTAACTTTAATTCATCTTAAGAGGCGTTCTTGGAGGAAATTTTTATAAGTTTCTAACGAGTTCGCTTTGTTCGCGACGCAATTAGTTATTCTCTTCATAGTTGTCAAGATAGCGAGTGACTGGAAGCCGTAGTCCGGTTTGAGATGGAGGATTTAATTAAAACTACACGTTTTCACGAAAAAAGTGACAAAAATTAAGTATACAAATAAAAATTACTTTTACGAAGTGAATGTTCCACCCCTGCCCACGGCTTATGCAAAGCGTCCGATCTGTAGACAATACAGAAACAATTATTGTAATTCATATGAAGGATAAATATAGATTATTTTATGAAAATTCGATGAGGCCCGATTTCTTACTCCGTACCGTCTTTCAAACTGTTTTTGTGGCAGATGACATATGAGTGTGGTCTTCACTTGAACCATACATCGACACGGAGAAAATGCCATCGCCATCCATATAACGTTTATTTAGTGTCCACATTACCAAATTTTAAAATGTTATACTAAAACTTGACTTAGTTATTTATATTAGACGCGGTGGGAATCGAAGTCGCAACGTGTTGATTATTAGTCCAATATTATTATCTTTTGAAAGCAACTAAATATGTACCTACCTGTGTTAGCGACTTTGTCCGCGTAGAATAGTTATTTTGGATATCCAAATTCATCTTCACCTTTATAAAGTTAAGCTTCGACGTCGGTCGCGTCCCGTCGTTATTGCAAGATAATCTTAAAAGATGGATATAGTGCCGCGGGCATTTTTTAGATAATTTAAAGAGGAATCATTCTTTCGTACATATTTTTTGGGTATCTTGAACCGTTTTCGCAGCGTATGCCTCGGTAACCCAAAATTACGTTTATTTCACATTTCCCGCTGTTTCTCCTAATAGCCGCATCGCAATGTTTTATAGCCTATAACTTACTTTGAAAAGTAGTTCCCGAGATTAGCGCGTTCAAACTCTTCAGCTTTATATATTAGTATAGATGAAGATAACATAGATAGATCACTCATCTATTACGCAAATATGAAACGTAAACAGTCGCTGACGCTGATAGCTCCAAGATGACAGGTGCTAACGTACAATTAATAATATTTAGTTAATTAACGTAATTGAATAGGACAGTTCTGATGTATGGCGCGGCGTGGGTTTACACGGCATCAATTGTTCCGAATGCCTAATTGAGCGCAAACTGTTGATATTAGCAAAACTACTTGTCATCTTGTGGGTTTCACACGAGCTATAGTATAGTAGTATTATTATTTTCTCAAAAAGTTATAAATACTACACTAACACTTATAGAATTATTTTGGATTGGATCAAAAATACCCTCTACTCTCCTTCATCTCTTTCACAACGCCTAGAGTTTTCCTAAAGGAGTTTTTCTTCATAAAGTTTTGACTTTGGGTATGAATATTGTTCCAGTGCAGTTTGTACTCCCCGTATTTGTCTGCCAGAGGTAGGAAAAACAATATAAAGCTTTGAAATGTCGCCAAATTGCAAATTCTAGCGAAAAATTTGTTTCCGTAGCGCCGTTCATAATCAGCGTAGCGGCAACGATCGTTAAAATTCATTGATCGTTAGAACGGCTAAGGACGTGTCGGGGGTTACTTATCTACTGTTATTGCCCACCGCCCTTAGTTTTCACGAGCCCCAAACATCCCGCTTTACAGGTGTTTTTTGGCACAATCGTATCATTTGACATTACAAGTAACAGATTACGCGTCGTTTGAATTCATGCCTTTTATTATTACGTTCGCGCCTTTTGACATGCTCGTTAGTTCAATGGTATAATGTATGGCCATTATTTGAGTTTGATTCCCAAGAAAAACATTTTTCTAAAATGTTTTTTTTTCTAATATATTCAACATAATCTGAAAAAACTGGATGCGAAATGACGGTAGGAATGGTATTTAGTTGAATTAAATTGAATATAAGTAGAAAAACTTTAGCGACTCGGGCAAGATTGGTTAGAGTCGTAAATTTCTTTAATTTACAATCGATTTTTAATTTATATAGTGCCCTCATGTGCAATAACATTTGAAAAATATTAAAAATTTTCAGATGTTATTTAGTTTTCGTGTAATTTCTCCCAGACATGTGAATATGAATCTGCGTTAAGGTTTCAGTCTGTAAGATTTTCAAATGTTCAAAGCTAAAAAATGTTTGACATAGGTTGTTTTTTTAATTTGAAGTTAAAAGTATATTTTTTTAAATTTCCAGCATGTTGACAGAGTACTCAAATACTGGCGACGTAAAACTTAAACGTAGGATTTAACGTTATAAGTTTTAATGGAGTAGTTAAAATTGGTCCTGAACAAATATAGGCCAGAAGTAATAAATTGAACGATGTTAATTTAAGTTCTTTATTGTCGCTGTGAATTTATTATTTTTTAGTTGTTGCTTAGATGGTGACTTGTATGTTATATTGATATATAAAATAACGTAATTTACAAAAATTGGCGTAAATAATAAAAACAGTATCTATAAACATTAGTCAGGTTAGTAACAAAATACTTTAACGGTTTAACACGCGATATATATTAGTTAAACATATATGAAAATTCACAGACACCTCTCTCCGTGGCTGCTGCAAAGCCGGGCCGTAGTTAAAATAAGTTTAACTAAATATATATCGCGTTTTAAACAATGAAAAGTGTTTTATTGTAATGTGTACTACTCGCGTAGACTACAGATAGTATTTAGGTTAATAATAATATAATAATTTGGATCTTTATGTAGGTACTTTATAAAAATGTTCATCGTTAGCTAAATTGACCACGACAGACGAAATCGTTGCACCGTCTTCGATAAAATTATTCCAGCCAAGTTAACCGAGGCTTTTAGGCAAATCGGCTTCTGGACACAGGCCGGGGCAATGGTGTGTGAAATTGAACAATTCTCTGAGCATCCAGGACAAACTGGACGTCCGAATTGGCTACACTGGCGGCCATTTTGTATTCAAACTATTACTATTTGGGATTCGAGGAAAACGGCCGCAATGCTTTGTTTAAGATATTTCAAATGTATATCATAGTAATCGTGAGATTTTTATTTCAAAACTAGCTGTGCCAGCGACTTCGTCCGCGTAGAATAGTGATTTTTGCAAGACTCCTCATCTAAAATTATTGTCCCGACGATGGCGGCCCAGCGTTTCTGCAAGTTTATCTAAAAAGATAGACATATACTGTCGGGGATTTTTCTGATTCTTCCACATTTCCCACTATATCTTCGCGCCCAATGGCCGCAGCGTGATGTTTTATAGCCTAAATTCTTCTTTAATAAATGCTCTAAACAACACAAAATTATTTTTCAATTCAAACCAGTAATTACTGAGATTATCATGTTCAAACAAACAAACTTCTCAGCTTTATATATTAGTATAGATTATAAAGGCTGTTAAAGTTTAATGCATCTTTTGTAGTTTATTTCTATATACGAAATCATGCTCAAACAGATCGTCCTCATCCTATATTTCCCTTGAAACTTCAAATTCAAAATACGTGAAAATTGACTGCGAATATCAAACAGTCCTTCTAAATTCGTCAATGTTCTAATCAGCAACTCTGCAACATCCGCATCATATTTGATCTGACGTGATGTCATCGGTCAGTGCAATTTACTTTCAAACTTGTAGGTACTAGAAATTTCGTAACTAGGACAATGTTGAATGAATACTCTTTATGAATACAAGTTGATTGGGTAAAAATGTTGTCTCTCTGTAGTTTACGCAAGTGGTAAACATTTAAATGAAACACTGTTGACGGTTTGAAACGTGACAAAATTTGTTTAATTGGTTTAATTTAGTGTTTTTTGAAATCTAAAAGCGAAAACTTTTAACTTGTCGACTATCCTATTGTACTAGCTATAAGTCCATACGTGAATAAATAAACTTATTTACAACTAGCTGTGTCAGGGATTCGTCCGCGAGAATCGTTATTTTGGGCATCCAAAAATGCTTAACAACGTCAGTCGCGTCCCTTCCCGTCATTCTTACAAATTAATCTTAAAAGATAGACATATAACGTACCGAACTTTATTTTTAGATTATTTTAAGAGGAATTAAATAGCGTCGGTTGGTTGGTATATGGAGAAACTGGCTGGGCTACACAGGGGTGGTGAGCGGCGTGAGCATAAAGAGGAGAAAGGTCGATGTCTTATTTGACTTTGGGCTCGTTGGTATAAGGGTAGCAATGTATGGTTAATAATTAACGGGTTGTGGGTTCGACCTCCAACGAGTCTAAACTGTTTATAACTTTTCAAAAACATGCTGGACTTCGTTTGGAAATCTGGATATTAAATAGGTCGAAGGAATATTAAAATTCCGTACCAGTCACTAACCACTGTCCACAGATAAAAATCTGTGAATTTTAATCGTGTTTCGGTTTCAAAATTTCCGAATATCCAAAGCTAAAATAGGTCGACAGCATATCTTGTTCATTTGTTGTCATTTCACCTACCATCAGCTGAACCCCAGGCTAGTCTCTAGTATAAAAAAATCGAAAAAGTAGAAGTCGCAACACTATTGAACGCAAGTTAAGGTTGAAATTAGATTGCGCGAGAGGTGCATGTATCAATAAGTTGAAAAAAATCGACGATGTGGTGTAAAACTCGGTAGCTCAATTGGTTAGAGCGCTGACGATGCCGGTTCGAGTCCTGCTCGAGTCGTAAATGATTTTAATTTATTTTCGATGTTTAATTCATATAGTGCAATGTGAAAAATAAAGTTTTCAGAAGTAGATGTCATTATTAATGCACTTAGTATATCGACATAATTGAAAATTCGTACGAATACTAAAGATTACCCGCGCAATGGTTTGCAATAAATTAGAATTCCCTCTAATCCCTTTATATGGATGTACCGTGTTCGTACAGCAACTGTTTAACAGAGCCTTAATCCGGCATTTCACGCGGGATTCAAGGCAAGTCCGAGGCATTTTCAATGCTTCTAAGATCCAGACTTTAAGCCGTTCGGGGCTGTTCTCATTAGACAACTAAATACGGTCTTATGGCTTATTGTACGAAGGATATGTGATTAATATTGGGGCGTAATGTAGCAAATCTTTGCGTTGAAGATATATATATATATATATATATGACTTACAAAAAGTACGATTGTTAATACGTATAAAAACATCCGAAAGTTACTGAAATAAAACACTTTTAACCGTTTAAAACCTGAGTTATATTAACTAACTTATTTTTACTTCAACTTAAATTCGGTCCGACTTTTGAGATATCTTTGTTTAATATATCTATGTTTAGTCCTTTTAAAAGCTACTGAAAATATTTAAAATAAATTATTAAAAATGAAGTATTGTCTGCGGTTAACAAGATTTTTTGATATGAAAGAAAACATTTTTAACGGCTATAAATGTGTCGAGACACGAGAGTCGTGTCTGACGAGAATAGGTACGTAAAATAAATATGCTTATTACCTTCAAAATTTTTAGAATATTCTTGTCGTAAAATTATTCAGCATTTAACGGGACCCAGATGGACACTGTTGGATTGTGGACACAGTGGATTCGCGCCAATAATATAAATTAATTGCTCACAACTCGATTAATTAAACAAAGTTATTATGTAGTGCATTATTTCATTATTCGCATCATAAATGCATAAAGCAATTTTGATAATTACGTCAGATTTGATGTTGATTAGAAACTAATTAATTCGTGTTAATTAAATTCAACCAATAGTGATTTATTTTCCTCGATTCGTATTCTCTTGTTTTTTTTTTTAAGTTCTACTTCTAGTAAAATTATGTATGCAATTTTATTTTTTAAGATAAAACCTTTTTATGATTTTGAAGGTGATTTAAGATCGACTCGTAGCGATTTACGATCTCGTAGCACTCTCGTAGCTCCTTCGTAGTAATTTCGTAGGTAAATTGTAGCACAAACATAACATATATATAAAAAATTCTCAGTTTTTCTTATTAGATACCGTTAATTACGTACTCTGAAAGCTTTCGAAAACACTCAATACGTATTTTATCGACTCTCTATCGTTGAAGACGCTAATATCACCGTTGTGACCCCCGTGACCACGTTCGCAGCGTGGCATCCAAAACTTTGGAGCTTAATGAAAATTAATTAAAAATAAGTTAATTACCACGTGTCGCGTTTTAAACTGTTAAAAGTGTTCTCTTTAAATGTGTTGTACTGGCGTAAACTACAGACAATACTGCATCTTACAATTTAATCACCACCATTAAATCAATAGCAACCCTTTGAAATTATTTTCTGCTACCACAAATCAAATTAGTGATAGTGGGTGAAGGCGCTTCATATATATTAATACAACGTATTCAATCAATGAAACCTTCCACAAAACCTTTAGAACTACACACGGATCTTTCCCCCCGGGACTTTTAATCGAACCCTTTGGAGCGTTAAGCAAACACACAATCAAAGAGGTTTTAAAGCGATCGCGCCTCGTGCGAGGTTTGTCTTTGATCCGGGCTTTGCAAACAGGTTATGTTATTACCATTGTTCTAACGTTGGCATAAAATAATGTTTACACGGTCTATGGGTGAAGCAATTCAATTTATAACAAAAGGGCTTGTTACAGCTTTCAGCCACAAAATGTAAAAGTTCTCTTTAAGGTTTGAAAAAAATATAGTCGAATAATGTAGATTTACTTAATATAAAAATTGCAACTGGTGTGTTGAAAAAAAAATACATCTTTATTAAATTACTTTCCATAAACATTAAACACAACCTAATACACAGACTTAACTGGAACGAAACAGGTATATAGGAACTCTTAATTATGGCACTTTTTTTTGAATTACCAGTTATATTAACTGATAAAAAATTAGTATATAAATTGTATAAGGCTTTCACGGTTTCACAAATTTCTGTAAAATCCTTCAACCACAAATAATTGAACAACTACTACAAATTATAATAAAAAAAAAACAAACAAATGCAATGGCGAGCATCTCAGAAATTCAAGAAATTTGATCATAGCTTATTTTTAAATAAAAAAAATGTAAGCTGAATTCATCGTCATTGTTGTCAATCGCGTTAACATTTTACGAAGATAATATAGATAAAGAATACGTCGTTCCTGTATAAAAAAAATATATTCGTACATTACAATAAAATATCACGTAAGCGCAAGTCTTTTCTCGTCTCAGCGAGTCTGACGATACATTCCGAAAAATAAAAACGACATCAGTACAGGTGTGCTAAATGTGTTTTTCTCACAAATTCCGGGGATTAATCATTTGTACTAAGGTAAGGAATGGATAAATAAAACTTAATACCTCCAGCTGTTCTTGTACAAAAACTAGCTTTTCTTGATTCATCGTGTAGTTATGTATTTTGTGTTGTATTCGCTTTTCACCGTTTTTCCTTATGTATGTACTCTCGTATTTGCGTATGCGTTCTCTTTGATTCGTAAAGACTTATTTTTTTATGATAGAGATAAGCATAGTGTACACTTAGGCTTGCCAGTTAGTTGGAATTCTCCCGATTATAGGTGAAATACTCCAATAACAGCATACCAAGGTGCGCTGTCGACCTATTTACCTATTTTGACTAGGGTAAATGAAAACACAAGTATAATAATTTATATATTTTTATTATTATTTACAAATCTAATCACATCCGTCTTTCTCACTTAAAGAATAGCTCTAGTGAATGTTTCAATAGTGCGAGTCCTTCAAAACAAACATCGCAGGAATGTGGACTTAATTTCTTATAGTCAAACATATATATGAATTTCACACCTTGAAATATTAACTAGAGAGATAAGAATTACCTAATATCATACACTAATAATCACAATCTTTCGCTGAGCTAATCACACACATTAAAGTATTTTAAAATTCGTTGATAAGAAGTGTAAAGGATAGACGACGCGGGCGGTTATGACCATAGCCATGCGTGTCTATCAATTAAGCTACTGGTCGAATTTAATATAAAATATAATGTTAATTTACTTTTATTTTACTTCAATGCAAGTGGTGAATTTTAGCTCAGTCTAAAGAAAAATAGGGTAACTATCAATGAAATTATATATTTTTACCTTTGACCTTTGTTTTATAAGCCATAAAAAGTTTTACCGTAATAATGTGCAACTATAATTTACAAGACACATTAATTGTTTTGCCAAAGATTTCTTTAATGACTTATTTAGTTAACGTTGCAAAATATGTGTACAGAATCAAAACGAAAACGAATTTACTCTCTCTCTACCTATTTTCATCATCTACCCTACGGAATGTCTGTATTTACAATTTTAAATTCACAGGCCGAAACCAACATTATACAACATACAACTATATTATATTGTTCGAAGGCACATGTTTTCAAATAATTACTAAATTCTCTATACGAACTAAACCGTATCTACACAATTTATAGGTAGGCCATCTGTACACTATTGTATAACAAATTAATATTTGAACTAAGGCCCGTTACATACTTACTTATGCCGAATGAGGCAACGACACACTTAAAACCGGTTTTCCCAGGCAAATGTGCGGTTGGCTCTAAGATTTTTATCGATTCACATTATATATTGTTTTATTTTTGTACAAGAAAGATTCAACTTTTAAGTATATTTTTATAATATTTGGTTTTTAATCACATACATCTATGGAAAATATATTGCATTTTAACTAAGCTTCGCTCAGACCGCGAGTTTCGTCACTTTAACAATTCTACCCTCAATTATGGTTTTCCTATAAACAGAGTAAACAAAGTGAAGGAGCAAAAAGAAGAACCTATGAAATCTTATTTTAGTGTTTTTTCTTGTTTCACTGTAGGATTACTATCGCGTTCACTAATTTATTATTAACAAAAGAAAATAGCTCTATAAAATGTAATCTGCGGGTAGTCCATAACACGGATGACGTCAATGCGCCATTAGCCAATCGCCGCTCAGTTCTCCGGCGCCACGCGCGACGACAGTCGCGGCGAGCGGAGCGGAGAGCGGCGAACCTCGGGCTATTTCAGTCTTTTGAAGCCGGCCCCGTCGTGCCCCAGTTTCAACTCCTCGTACAACGTCGGGTCCACTTCCCTGGCAGCGGGGACAGCTGTGCTGGGATTCTGGAGCGTTTCCTGTCTCCAGGCCGTGCTATTTGATACGCTGTTGGCTACTCCGTTACCACCGTTCGCGTTTCCATTCGGCACTGTACCCTACAAAGAGTAGCAAAGTTTAATACCGAGCTTTAAGGATGGACATTTTTAAATTACGTCGCCTTCGTGAATTACTTACATTGACAATTGTGTCCGGATTCGTTTCTCTCAGGTAACTTGGGTTTTCAAATGCAACGCCACCTTGAGCTTTGAGCCTTAGGTTCTGAAATGTGAGTCATATTAAGATTTATAACATTTTATATCTTTAAAGTGGGTAGGTATTTGTTTACTATTTTATTTAGGGCAAACACAGAGACGTCAGCGTCAAGTCCCATTTTACACCTTATATCTTTGTTATAGTATAATATTATGTCTTCATTCATTTATGAAATGTACTCAATATTCTATTTTAAAGATTTGTAAAAGTGTACCTTTCTATGCCTATAGTATAATCCGGCAGCAAGTAGAATGGCTGCTACAAGAATACAAGCCACAGCCACGCCAACAGCGGAAGCGGTACCCGAACCACTGACGGGAGCGGCTGCAGCTCCAGTTTCTTGGCCGGCCGTGGTGAACATGATGGATTGGCTCAGGGATGAGGTTCCTATGATTATATTTATTATTCTCACCGTCAAGAACAATTGTCAAAAGATTAGAAATAAACAGTGAAACCATTTAAACGGGTTAAAATTACAAATATACCAATTTACATGGTTACTTAGTTATAATTAATAACAACAAATTTAATTATATATGTCGCGATCGATACCGTCAAAAGTGGTTTTATTTATGCCTATTACTAGAGGGATAACGATCTGAAGGGACAAACTCTCAGTATTTTTAAGAGAAATGTTACTAATAACCATTATTGAACAACATTTTTTGTTGTAGTTTACGCGACTAGTACACATTGAACAACATTTTAACGGTTTAAAACGCGATATATATTAGTTAAAAAAATCAAATATGTTGAACTAATATATATCGTGTTTAAACCGTTAAAGTGTGTTATTTAAATTGCATTGCATCGTACTCACCAATATCGTTAGCCGCTTTGACGACACACTCGTATTTGACGTCGTCCTGCAGCCCGGTCAGCACGACACTCGTCTCGCTAGTGTCCAACTTCTCCGGCACCTTAGCTCCATAAGCGCGCCAGAACACCCGGTACAGGTAGACCGTCTGAGGATTCTTTACGGGCGCGTCCCAACTGTGATAACATCAAATTATTCGCATCGTTTTACGCAGTTTCCAACTTTTTTATTCTTACATCTTAAATTAACTAAAGAATAAGGCCGATGCGTTTCACATTTTAAGTTTAACTTGTTAATATATTCAATAGACTAGCTGTGTCAGCGACTGCGTCCGCGTAAAACAGTCATTCCGGGCATTCAAATTTGTTTTTGGATAACTTTTCTTCTTTATAACTGTAACCTGTTAGCCATGGCTTCGATCGCGTCCCGTCGTTCTTGCAATTTAATCTTCGAAGATAGACACAAGTGTCGCGGACTTTTTTTTTAGATTATTTAAAGAGAAATCATTCTTTCATATATATTTTAAGGTGTCTTAAACCGTTTTCGCAGCGTACGCATTGGAAACTTACAGAGAGGAATAATTTCCTTCCCTCCTATTACTCACATAGATGCTCTAACCAACTCAAAAATGTTTTTTCAATTCTAACCAGTACTTCCCGAGATGAGCGCGTTCAAACAAATAAACAAACTCTTCAGCTACAGTGAAATATAAAAACAGTATAATGAAATTTCATTGCTTCCTTTGAAAGTTTAATCTGGTAATTAGGAAACCATATTGAGGGTAGAATGATTTTTTAATGAGACGAAGCTTGCGGTTTGAGCGGAGCGTAGTTAAGAAAATGCAATATTTTATCCAATGAAAATATGCCTATAAATGACTAACCTTAATAATACAGCGTGAGGTGTTGGAGCGACGTGAGCCTTCAAATTCCTTGGTGGTCCAGGCAACTTCGCACCAGAATCTCTGAAGCAGGCCAGCGCTCGTCTGGCATGCTGTAAGGCGCATGTCCGCGTCACTGGTCCGCCACGACACAACTCTAGACAATTACGCGGTACCCCCCATGATGCACAGCAACTGCGGTGATCTAAGGTGAAGAGTGAAGAGGTGAAGAGATAAGTTGAAAACGGATCATTTGGTTTTACAACAATTGTATTTTTACCATTAATTTTTTACCATTAAATACTGTTTGTAGTTTACGCGACTAGTACACATTTAAATAAAACACTGTAACGTTTTAAAACACGATATATACGATATATCTTTTTAGAAATTATTTTAACTACGGCCCAAAGTTTCGGATGCTTTGCAGCACCGTTGCTTGTTTTGGTCATGGGGAGACTAAGGATGGAGGTAAAAACTGCTACGCTAGCGCCATTTGATCCAAACCGCTCAATATAAACTACGACGGTTTTAAACCGTTAAAGTGTTTTATTAAAAAAAAACATCACTTTTTTATTGGGAAAATCGGTATTCGTTAACTTTGACAATTTCACAGAAAGCACCATAACCGGTTGGTGGTATGTTTAGTAGTCTTGGACTAGACTCTTAGACTCTCGTCTCTGGTAGGGTTGGTACTGCCAGCGTCAACCCAGAGGGTGTACTACGATTTACCACATTCTCCACATCACGACTGACCAACATGCGTGTGCATATTGCATTCACCCCATCAATTTGGGTCAAAAAAGGTAACTTTGACAATGTCATTTTTCATTAATATTGAGCTATTACTCCCACTACTGGGTGACATCCTCTTAAGGATTGTAAGAGCTTAAAGTTACCACGCTGATCCAGTTAGTGAGCTTTAATGATTACCAATAAATGAGTTATGATAACCGGGATCGACGGCTTAACGCACTAGCCAACCTAAACCGCTAGGCCAGTACTAAAAAATTTCTGAGTTTATTATAGTAAATATTTAAATAACACTACCCCACCCAGGACTCGAATGCGGGATCTAGTGAACTGTAATCGAATGCCCTTATCACGAGATGAACGAGTTGTTTTAATATATACTTTATGTTTGCTGTCGCCTATTGAAAAACGTGTCCGAGAATCGAGGACTTACGCAGCCATTTCCTCTTCGCCACAAAGATGAAATATCAATAAGACTTGTGGCGAATGCGACACTTGTTCAAATACAAATTCACTTTAGCCGAGGTTCGCGTTTCGTAACGTTATTGGACGTTCGAAGACGTGAAAGTCACGTCCTCCCAACAAACGATGAGAGCTGATCACCCATTTTAACGTAAAACGCTCAAAACGAATTCAGGAAGCTATAAAAATGCAAATTCTTTCATGAAAAGTCACACTTTTCATATCACCCAAATAAAATGTTGAAGTAATTGTTAAATTTGATCATTCTATTCTCACAATAAACCGTTCATAATACAATCTATGGTCGACGCATTAAAAGACTCGTTGACGTAATGGTAGCAATGTATGTCTAATAACATTTGACAAATTGTCTGGAACATGTTGTGGACTTCGTCTGGAAATCTAGCTATTAAATGGGTGGAAGTGCCACTTAATGTAAAAGTAAGTATGTATTAAATTGTATATTCGTAAATTACGAGTGAAGTACATACGAGGCCGCTAGAGGCAGAGAAGCCTAACTGCAATTTTATGACTGGACTTATTTATATTTTCATAGTCTATAAATGTTAATCTACAAGAGCACAGACCGAAAATTGTTAACATAATTCTAACACAAATAATAGTACAAATTTATTTTCGCCTAATTTCTTGTGCATTTTTATTTTCCACCTTATTGCAAATCATGTTTTTTTGCCTCTGCCTCATCTTTATAAGGATTTTATATAATATGAGGCTGATATTATATAAAATCCTTATAAAGATTCAAACTACTGAAAATGTTGCTCACTTTATTTTAACAACGTAACATACCCATAGGTATCTGCGAAAACCTCACCTGAACCGTCTGCAGCGCACTTCATCAGCTTCTCGAAGTCGTTCATGCATTCGGGCCGATCCATTATATTGTCCATGTCGAGGTGGAAACTACACGCGTCTATGCAGGTCGACGAGACGTTCATCTACACAAAAAAAATCAAATTCAAAACGCCTTTTGGGGTAAATTGGCCAAAAAAGTTAAAAAGTAAAGTAATATCTAAGGAACTTGTAAACGAAATTAAGAAGCTTTATTGATTTTAGTCCGTTAACATCCTTGTACTAAATTAATAAAGATCAACCTTGCATACGTATAAATAAAACATTTTAACGGTTCAAAACGCGATATATATATATGTTACTTAGAAAGAAAAAGAAAGAAAAATTTTATTTACTACTAGGGCACATAGAAACACATGTTACACTTATTACTAAACATAAAAAAAAAACAATACATAATTTTGTCTTAACAGTATAACTTAATATAACAAGATAGGATAATGTTGTGTGCTGCTAGTAGAATAGGATCTTCCTCAGTTTATATCAGGCCTTTTGTTGACCTGAAACTGATTTTCAGTAAGTCCTTAGAGTGTGGACAGCGGTGCCACACTCAAGTTAAAATAAACAAAAAAATAAAGTTGTTGTTGTACAAATAAAAACACAGTAAAATTTACAAAAAAAAGTAAGACAAGCTGCATAAATAGAAAAAATAATTGTTCCATTCCATCTACATAATATGGTTCAGGGTTCAATATTATAGGTTTCCACTGACAGCGCCATCAACGCCGGTTTTTTGTAACGATAGCAAATATTCTTTGTACCGTCTCTTAAAGGTGGTAAGTGCTATTTTAGTCCTTAACGGGGGTGGTATATTGTTCCAACAGTTGGTGGCACTATAAGTGAAAGCCCCGCGGAAAGCAGCCGTTCCGTGGGCGGGAACGCTTAACATATACAATGACGCCCGGGTAAAGTGTGTAGTATTATAGTCACTAGCCCAATGGAGCGTTTGATATAAATAGGTAGGGATCTTATATTTAATTACACCAAAAAGGAGGGAAGCAAAATGCAATTGTCTACACAAATTCATTTTAAGGATATTATTATTATTTAAATATGGAGTAACATGAGTACGTGGTGGTATGTGAAAACAATAACGTGCACAGGCATTCTGTACCCGCTGTATTAACTTTTTTCATGTTGAGAGTAGGCGAGGTCCGTACACTGAGTCAGCATAATTAAATTTGGATAAGACCAGGGACTCGCAGATATTAACACGTAAGTTGACATTCAAAGCGTTTCTAATTTTATACAGCACTTTTAGACGGTAAAAACAATTCCTTACTGTATCAGATATATATTTTTCAAAACGTAGGTGCTCATCAATAGTAATCCCCAAATAACGTGCAGTTTTAACCCTTTCGATAGTCTTTCCTTTGACTTCTATATTGATGTCATTAGCAGCTATATCTGTTATCTGCTTTTTAGTACCGAGTATAATAAATTTCGTTTTATCTGGATTAAGAACTAAACAGTTAGATTCTGCCCAGGCCGTCACTCGCTTTAAGTCATTATTAGTCTTATCAATAGCAGATCTTGCTTCATTTGGCTTAAAAGAGCTTTAAACAGCTGTATGTCATCTGCATACATGTGGAATTTACAATTGTGGATATGCTTCTGTATATCCGCTGTATAGATGTTGAATAGAGTTGGTCCTAGAATAGAGCCTTGAGGTACGCCCCTCAGCACACGTTTTTGTTGTGATCGAAGAACAGCACCATTGTCTTTTTTTATCTCAACCCTCTGACTACGGTTTCTTAAATAAGTATCGAACCATTTTATTGTGTTTTGGCTAAATCCATAATGACGTAGCTTGGCAATCAAAATATCCAAATTTAAACAATCAAAAGCTCTAGAAAAGTCTAAAAGAACCATTATTGTTCCATTGCCTTAAACTTAAACTTATTTGGAAATTATTTTAACTACGGCCCGACGTTTTGGATGTAGCGGCCGTGGCTGACTTAGGGAATATATTATTTACTCCGAAAAATTACAAAGAAGGCAAATTATAAAAGCCAAAGTCCAATACAATGCCGACTTTATAAATTTTCAAACACTCTTCAAATAAAGTCTGAAATTCCGACGTCAGTTCAAAGTATTACAACTTTCAACTCTCGAAATAATTTTGAATGGTACGATAACGGTATCAAAGCAAATTGAAGGAGAGAACTCGCAATGAGCGTTTATCTACAATAAAGGATTATTTTAACGAACTGAGAACCTCTGGAAACGATACTTTTTCATTCAAATTATAGGATTTTTTACAACCCTCTGTGTTCTATGTTAATTTTGTTTATTAGGTAGACATATTCTGCAGATAGAAAAAACAATATATATAAATTCTTAAGTAATAAATTACGAATAAATGATTAGTAATGTGTATTCAAATTAATGATTTGTTTAAGACTAAAGGGACTACAAGCTAGATCACCGACTTAGAGATCTCCGGCCGATAACATATTCCCCGAACTGCATATCACACCTTGGGATAGATATTGTGCAGCAGTGCCATATCTGGCATACTTACTTCTAGTTATTAGAGATATTTTATAATTATTTAAATTTCACAAAATATTAATTTCTCAGCCTTTTAATTGTCGTCTTAACTCTCTTATATCAAAATTTGCAATAACAAACATAATATTATCAAAGTTTTAATATTTTTCACATGTTACTTAGAAACACATAGTACTTTATATTTATATTATAAGAAATAAGCTAGACTCACCTCTTGACAGCACTCCGTAACGTTGTGGTGCGGTGCAGTAGATCGTAAACGAACTGAAACTGGTCTCAACGTCTTCCCGAATGCGTTCTCAGCGTGGCAGAAATAGTCGCCCTCGTCGGCCTCCGATATCTTCTTGATAGTTAGTCGCATGGTGTACTTTGTCTGTTCCTGCAAATAGATTGCTCATGAGTGTTGCATATTCTGTAGTATACGCGAGCAGTATACATTTAAATAAAACACTTTTAACGGTTCAAAACGAGATATAACTTATCCCGTCGTGTCGTAGTATATTTTGTTTGCAACGTTTTTAACGGCTTAAAACGGATAACAGAACTTATTCTTCCCGACTGTCACGAGTCGAAGTAGGGTCGATAAAATTATTATTATTATATTTCGTTTAAATTCGAAATTCTTAACGATTTAAGACGAGTTACTTATTCCCCACCACAAGCCAAATGGTAAAATAAAATTCATAAAAAAATGTCAGCTATTATACCTAGTTTAAATAAAATATTTAACGATTTAAAACACTAAATATAATTAGTTAAATTGAATTACAAATTATCATCGATGAGAAAAGGAAACTGTACCTCTCAATATTCAGATATCGGATAGAATAAGCTTTGATTATCTCGAACGTTATTCATAAACACTAATGAAATTTTTTCGCCTTCAAGAGATTTTGAAATAAGCTTTATTAAGTGGAAATTCGAGGCTTGCGAGAAACTAATTATTGTTAGACGTTAATAAGGAAATTAGTGTATCGTAAGACGTAGATTTATTATTTAGATCGTTGACGAGTTTTTATCTTGATAGATATAATACTATCGCGGACATTTTTTTTAGAGAAATTAAAAGAGGAATCTTCCTTTCATACATATTTTTTGGGTATCTTGAACCTTTTTTTGCATCGCACGCAATTGGACGAAGCGTTATGTTTTATACGCTAAAGTCTTCCTCGATAAATGCTCTAACCAGCACTAAAATAATGTTTACACTCGAAGCAGTAGGTCCTAATATGAGCACGTTCAAACAAACAATAAACTCTTCAACTTTATAATATTAGTATAGATATCGTTATTAAAACTGTAAATATTAGATACATATACAGATGAATATTTCTCGATAGCTGGCTCCACTTTTACGTAACCCTAAAATATATTAACGTGTATACTTTACCTCAGGATCAGCCACTAGTTGAATGCTGTAGTTAGGACCGTCAATGACTGGTGTTCTGCCGTTGGGGTCTCTCCAGAAAGCGATGGTGGGCTTCGGCAAAGCCTCCACCCGACACTCAAGGATCACGGAATCTCCAGCAGCTGCCATTGTTATTCCAGATGCTTGAATTGTTGGGACATCTGCATCAAGTATTTTTATTTAAATAAGGTAAATAAAACACTCTAACGGTTTAAAACGCGATATATTAATCAAACTTATTTGAAAATGATTTTTAACTTCGGCCCGCCGTTTCGGATGCTTTCGAGATTAAATAAGTTTAACTAATATATCGTGTTTTAAACCGTTAAAGTGTTTTATTTAAATGTGTACTACTCGCGTTAACTATAGACAGTATTTAAATAAGGCTTGTTATAATGAACATTTTGTACTAGATTTGAATCTATCCTTAATCAAGTTTTAGACTAGTATTAAGTTAGAATTTAATAAGTAAGTAACTTTAAGATCAATTTATGAATTTAAAATAAATAAAAAAACTTTATACTAAAACATTTAACCTTACTACTTCGTAAAAGATAACATAAAACGGACGCATATAACTAACAAGACCTTGATTAAAGTCGGTAATTCAGCTTCGAAACATAATTAAGTATTAACATATCTTGCACAAATGTGACCCACCATAATGAGGAACTAAGCGCGAGAGACGATCTCTTCCAGACAACGCGGTCCAAACAGAAGCTTCTAAAAAAAGGTGACGTCACTTTTTTTTCTACTTACGCGATATGTTGATCTTGCGGGACGCCTGCATTGGTGTGCCGTAACCGTTATCCGCGTAACAAGAGATCTGATCCATATCCCGGGTCACGTTGTGGATCACCGTCACCATATGACGCGTTACCTCCTGCCGCACTAGGCGACCTGGAACACAAGACAACGTTAAAAATGGCAAAGGGGCCTTTAACTTAATTTAATGAAGGCTTGGTAATTGACCTACTAGTTCTACACCTAGAGCTTTGTGTATTTTTGATTTTATTTCAATTCGAATTATTTTTATAATAGTTTTTTTATGATCAGGGAAAACAGAAAAGCATGGGTGTAAAGGGAGATGTGCCGTCAACCTATTACGGTTTTAAATATTCAGCCAAGGTTACCATCTGTGGTAACCTTGGCCGAATTGGTTTCAGTGTGCTGAAACCAATACGGGCACAGGTCGACATTCCTACCTACACATATAATATTAAGATTGCTAGATGTTGGATCCGCTAAGGATAGAACCCCCTGCCGGTTGATTATTAGCAATACATTGCTACTATAATAGTAACAAGCCTGTCATAAGTGTAGCGATAATTTTAAACTGGGGATACAGTACAACCCAATTTTTTTTCTTATTTTATAATATTCGTTTTTGTAAAATAGATGGCTGAAGTTTGAAAACGATCCAACTCGACGAACGTCGAATTTGATTTTGGATTAATTTAAGAACGACTGTTAAATTATATTAAATCCATTGCAAAAGACTCTTTAATAATTAGAATTTATCTTAAAGTTATTACAGACGCTTTAATTACAATCGCGTTGTAACAATAAAAAGCTCTCAGCGGCTCTTACATTTCTTAATAATACAATTTTGTGTTTCAAATGTTTGGATCAGTGGCGTAGCTATAGTAGGGCCCGACGGTGCAGTGCACCAGGGCTCTGGAACTTAGGGACCCTCTAGCCTAATCTTAAAGTTATAAGCGTAGAAGAAAAGGGTTTTTTAATGTTTTTTCGTTCGTTCGTTCGATACTTTCTTGAGCCTTAGGATTAGGTAGGGCCCCGGCCCTTGTCCACCTAGCTACGCTACTGGTTTGGATATTCATTTTTATTTTACATCACGTCTCTAAAGAAATATTTAAGGATTCAAAGAACCGTTACTAGCACGGCAGCATGTTTAATTACAACTTCTTCATTCAGGTTCGCATTCAGCGGTTACAAGTTTTTACATCCGGAAGTCCATTTAAAAACCGACGAGGAACGTTCGGTAAACTGCGTTTTTCTCGTGAAAGCAAATACTTTATATGGCGTAGGACTTCATTCAGCTAACAGTTTGAGTCTTATTAAGACTTCTTTAGTAAATAAGCTTATTCTTTATACACACTTTCACTAAAATGTTTGTTAGACCATTTACAAAAATATTAAATAACACGTTTGCGCATACACTTTAGTTTATGCTTAGATTTTGGGATAAAAAGGCACTTAAAAATATGTATACGAATGTTTGATAGAGGTCTAAAAGTAACGAAATGAAAACGTATCCGTATGTATTCGTTACAATTAACACTCGTTATTTTCGCATCGTCACACTTACATTACTCGTTACTTCCCATGCTATGATTGTATGTTTTCTTGAGTCGTACACACAACTCGAATCATGGTCATATTACTACAGTTTTACTCGACAAGAAATACTATTTAGTTATAATGTCGTGAATGAAATAAACTTACCAGATATATACAACGATATAGTTGGCGTCGGAGTTCCCATGGCGATGCACAGTATGGTCATACTGGCCCCCTCCACTACTAGGTTCACTGGATTGATAGTTGGAGGCTAGAAGGGAAATGGCACGATTATTTTTGACGTAATTTTGTGCTATAATAACAAATTACTTTATCACAGACGATGTCACAATATTCCGTAAGCCGACAGAGGGCTAAAATGATAATTATAGTCATAAATCGTCCTGCGTTTCGTAGTACATTAATAATTACATTAAGTTAATATCTTAAAACCGCTGACACGCGCCGGTGAGCAATTATTTCATTAAAACTCGAGCTCATTACTACAACTTTACCGTGCCTGTAATTAATGATCGTTATAAAATTATTAATACCCTCAAAACCGGACCTCGGAGGGCTCGTTTAGGTCTTTGGGTGAATCGTAAGGCTTTATACAATAGTCGTGTCTACTCTCGTCAGACTTATTGAGAGTCAGTTAATACAATATTAAGTAATGTCTGTAGTTTATACACTCTTAAGGGGTTAAAACACAAGATATATCTATCTATACTAACGCGCTAATCTCAGGAACTACTGGTTCAAATTGAAAAATACTTTTTGTGTCTCCTCCTTCTCCTCGTTCTCTTCCTCGATAAATGCTCTAGTGAGAGCATTTATCGAGGAAGGCTATATATAGGCTATTAAAACATCGCTATGTCTAATAGAAACTAAGGTACAGCGGAAAATGTGAACAAAATGGGGGAAATTTTTCATCTCTGTGGGTTCCCGATGCGTACGCTGCGCAAACGGTTCAAGAAACCAAAACAATGATGATCTAAAAAAAACACTATATATGTCTATCTTTTAAGATTAACTTGCAAGAACGACCCGAACAACGGGATACGAATGTCGTGGGTAACAGCTGTACTGAGGAGGAAGTTCGCAAAAACAAATTTTGACGCCGAAAATAACTATTGTATGCGAACGAAGTCGCTGGCACAGCCAGTATCTAATAATATGTTAACGTATTTTTAGGTACTAACGTGTAACTTACTCTAACTACGGCTTGTCGTTTAGGATGCTTAAAGGTGTTTTATTTTAACTCAAAATAATATTAAGATTTCAGTTGTATCTTGTATATACTGTGTGTGGTACATAAAAAAAAAACTATTTGGATTCTTACTTTTAATATCCTAAGTATCCATTCTGTTAGATATATAAAAGTAAAAAAATAACTGAATATTTCGTGTGTTAGTATGAAATACTATTTACGATTCTTAATACAGAGCCATAATAATAATTTATTATTTTTTTAACTAATAAAAACAATATTTTTTTTTTCAATGTATGTTCGATTTTTAAATTATATAGTGCCTTCATATGCAATAACATGTAAAAATTAATAAAGTTTTGAAACGTTATAACTTTGTAATTACATCTTCAATGATTTCTTAAGCTGCAAAGCATAAGACGTTGAACCTTAATACGCAAGTGTTAAGGTTGAAATTACATTGCGCGATAGGTGCATGTATCAATAAGTTGAAAAAATTTGACGATGCCGGTTCAAGTTCCGCCCGAGTCGAAATTTTTAAAAATTTATTTTCGACTTTTAAATTAAGACGTAAAATTTAAAAAAAAACTAAATTCTAGCTATATGAAACTTGGCAATAACTCAATTACAATTTTAAAACCATAAAAATTATTGCTATACATTTACTATAAGTATTATTATCATCTCGACTATAGGTTACCTCGACAAAAGCAGGGTAAGCCGGGTCTGTCCAGGCTAGCAGCGTCTCCGAAGGCAAGGAGTCTCCAGCTGCAGCATGTGCTTTCACCCAAACCACGTATTGCGTGTTCGGGTTCAATTTCTCCAGAGTGTGACCAGGGACTGTCGTGGCTATCTTCGTAACATTGGCAGTGCCAATTTGGCTCGGCGACTTATAGAACAAACTGGAAGAAAACCTTTTCTTTTAGAACCACTACTAGGAGGATACGCTGTTGATGTCGGTTCAAGTTGCGCCCGAGTCGTATTTTTTTTTTGATTTAAATAGATTTTTTATTTATATATTACCATCATATTAACACGTGACAGATATTTAAATTTTCAACTTATAGTTAAATAAAATTTATTTTCGTTGAATTCCGCCGATGTCATCAATTCTTTCAATCAGAAATATATCTTTAATTAATATAAACTATTGGGCCACAACAATAATAACAGTAATTTGTCAAAATTTAATCAGTAAAAACCGGTTTTATACAAATTTAAAGCAAAAATCGCGCAGTTGGTAGCACGAACGTCAGCGTAAGTTTAGTAATTCAATTAGTGTTAATGTAATTACAGGTTCGTGATGCATAATGCCTGGAGGGTTTGAGGGTTAATACTCTATATTCAATAACGATGACCTCGGACATACAAGTTCGGAAATTTATTTTAGATCGACCTGGGAGGGACTCGAACCGACGACCACAGCGTGATCTGTGACTACTAATAAGGAATTCTTTTCAATACATTTTATACAGACATATCGCACAATAACGGTTGCAAGTTCGAGTCCTACCCGCGTCAGAAATCTAAAATATTTCTGAGACGTATATGTATACAATCGTATATGCAATGTGTGATCATTAAAAAGGGTTGGTAGACGTATATTTGTGTATTGTTCTAGTTATTACTGTAATCATTAAAAAGAATTGGTGAGACACATGAGATTCGAACTTAGGACTACTCGTGCTTATCTAGACAAGGCGTACGGCAGAGTTATGCAAATAGTATGTTTAATGACAGAGGAGGACAGACGAACATGAGCTTTTAAATGGAAGAATGGAGGAACTTAAACACTCCACTATACATATAACATCAAAACAATGTGTATGTTTGGCTTTGTATGTTTGCCCACTTATACATTCAAGAGAAATAAAATGATTTGACTTACGTGTAGGTGATCTTTTCGTCTGGTTGCGAAAAGAGAGGCGGTTGCCAACTGAGGCTAAGCCAGGTTGCTGAATGCGATGCCACGGACAGTGAGTGCGGGGGTGATGGAATACCGGAGACTTCCATGTTATCTATATATGAAGACATATAGAATATACGATTTATGAAGTGAAGAAGTATTTCAATATCCCCCCGCCAAGAGACGTAAAGAAGTGATACTCCGTTTCTCTTCTTTCTCTCCGTGTCCGATTCGAATCGAGGACTTCTCGTACTAAACAAATTGCTAGGTACTGTATTACCATTGAGCTGAGAAGATGGAGCTATAGAGGTATGGCTTACATTCACATGTGGGTGTCTTTCCCGAATCATTGCAGACACATTTCTGTGTCTATTTCAATAATATACTATTTTTCCTTGAAAGTAAGAAATGAAATCTAAGTCCATTCTAATTTAAAGGATTGGTATCTAAGGCAATTGTTGTTTCCTTCTCCGAGCCATCGAAGCGAGATCTTCAGTTAAAAGTACAATATGTATATTTTAAAAATTAATGTCATTAGCCCAAATAAAATTTTCCACAGCTGGGCCTCTTTAAAACATTGCCGTGGGCCCATTCTATCATGTTTTTGTACCTGTTAACCACCACACCACACAGTAAGAACTGTCAATTTTCGTTGCTCCAGGGGGTCGAGATCCAGGCCGAACAGAAGTGGAGTACATTAATTGATAAAATATTACCTTGGGTCATGTTGAGTAGGATCATACTGGATGGCAGAGAAGTACCATGTTCGTTAGCAGCTACCACGAACATGTGGTACGTCTGGTTCGCCTCCACGAATCCCTCCAAGCCGACCTTCGTGTCCGTCACATTCAGTTTCTGTTAAATTAAGTATTTTTGTAGGTCTTACCAGTAAATAAAATCATTAATGGTTTAAAACGCTAAATAATAGTTAATTTATTTTGTATCCTTGCGATCACGACTAGCAGCATCCGTAATGTCGGGTCATAGTTATATATCAAGAAACATATTTTGTGTTTAAATAAAACACTTTAACGATTTAAAACGCGATGTATATTAGTTAAACTTATTCGAAAATTGTTTAACTACGAATGTCCGAAGCAAGCGAAATGTCAGGCCGCGCGTAAGTTACAGACGACAATATTTACATTTTGTATTTTAAAGTATCGATTGATTTAATCATTTACCTTTCGGAACACCCACAAAGAATTGCGTTACGTTACAATTATAAGGGTGGAGATAACGTTACAATTTCTATGATTTTACATAAAGAAAGTTATGTCGAAATGTAGAAACAAAATATATGAAAAATGACATAAATGATTCAACTCGCCTCAAAACTAGGCACCGTAGAATTATTCAAAGCATGTCGAGAGAAATTCATGTAGATACAATAGTCGGCGAAACAATGGCCAGACGAATGTTACGAAAATGTAAAAAATTCCCAATTCACTCGAAAAATCCAGCTTATATTTCCATTGTGGAGACTCATTGTCCGTCCAGATTGAATCTTCTGATCTTTGTCGCGAGTGGTTCGCAATAAAGGCACTAACGTCTGGATGTTACGCTGTATTGCTCTTGGATATTGAAACTTCTGTGCAAATCAATATCGCCTTCAATATACTCTGTGTCGTGCTTAATTTTATTTTGCGGGTTGGTAGAAATTTGTTAGCTTATTCTTAAAAAAACGCTTTAATGCGAAAGATAAAGGTACAATTGTTTATATACATTACAAACGTTCCGTGCTGTCGCTTTAACCAATTGAGCTATAGAGTCCTGCCCGAGTCGTATTTTTTTTTACAATTTATTATAGGTTTTTAATTTATATAGTGCTATCATGTGCATGTGAATAATACAGTTTTTAGAGGTATTTAAAAATTTCTTTATAAAAAGAATCCCCCGTGACAAACGCTTTCAGGAACTTTTAGACTAAACAACATTCTTTTAAAATGTCTCTATCTGTTTCGGAGTTCAAGAGATTTTATATCTAAATACTTTCTGTAGTTTACGCACACGTACACATTGAAATGGCCGTGACGCTGCTGCAAAGCATCCGAAACGTCGGGCCGTAGTTAAAATAAAATAATTTTCAAATAAGTTTAATTTAGATCGCGTTTAAAAGATTTTATTATTACAATACTAAATAATACTGCAACATGACTTACATTATCAAATTGTAGCGTGTTGTAATAATACGGTTGCGAGTTATTGACGACTTTTTGCCAGTGCACGACGTAGTAAGTAGCATTTGCGCCATCTTGAGGAGCAGACCAGTCCAGGAACAGTTTCTCTTTATTTAACACTGCGTGGACTTCACGAGGTGGACCAGGGAGTAGACCCGTTCCTATAGATTATAAAGATTATATTAGATACATATTCTTTCAGACACAGGACAGACAAAAATGAGGATCACTCGACTGTGTTTGGCCTAAAATCGATCTTTAGTTGAGGAAAGTTGTCATATGTACATTGCTACCAGTGATCTGACGAGCTATTACAAAATAATTATGATTAACTTCCTAGTTTCATATAAAACATTGGTTTGAATTATTCACCTTCCTCGAAGCACTGTACAATATTGCCAATATATGAAACGCAGGAGTTGACGCTTCCTCGGTATGCGCCTGCGCAGACACCACGGCAAGATGGCGGCACGCCGCGCCGCGCACAGCAGGCGTCGTGATTACGGCCTACGTTAAGAGATATAATTACTACAAAGACATATTATTTACAGAGACATTCCGAGACAATTAGGTTTGATCGAAGATTTAATCTTAAAATTTAATAATAATGAGTACGGAGTTCTCATACTTAAAGAGGTTGATGTTTTTCAATTAACTGATGAATTTATATAAAATAACTAATATATTTAAATAATCACATATGCACTGGGTAAATTTAATAACATTAATAATATTATCTAGTAAAATCTTTAGAAACAGATCAGAAATGTTTCTTATTTAAGTGTCAACTAATAACTATAACACACCTCCAGCTCCACATCGTAAAAGTTTATGGAACTCCTGCGCACAAAGCGGAGCCAACGTCCTCAGGTCAGACATTTTGGCGTCATACGAACAGAGGGACATGCAAACGCCAGCTAATTGCACTCTTTCGCAGCATGCCGTCACATTGTAAGCATTTGCTACTTCTTCTTCTTCTTCCACAGCCTGTTCAAGTATACAATTAAATATATTAGAGCCATATGACGTCATCAAGGATATGAAGTAGAAGTGTACATTATAAATAAATAAAAAAAACGTCTCGGGCAGGACTTGAACCGGCATCCACTGTTCCGTGCTGTTGTTCTAACCAATGGAGCTACCAAGTCCTACCCGTCGTCGTTGAATTTTTTCAACTTATTGATACATACTCCTTTCGTGCAATCTAATTTCAACCTTAAAATAATTCAATTACTTAGAGAAACAGCACTAAAGCTGTAAAACCCGGTAGAAGTCCGCCCCGAGTCGTAATTTTTTTCAATTTGTTAAATCAATAGAAGCTCGTGCGCACCTCATTTCGACTTTGGCAAGCCCACAACTAGTTTAAGAGGAGATTGAATAGTCGAACTGTCTATGTTTCAAATAATTCCGTGTTGTGTCGTTTAATAATTAGAAAGTAGGATTATGTAGTTTTCCGTGATTTAATTTAGAAATCAAATCAGCTAATATTTATTACGTTTCAAAATATTCCTACTCTTAATATTATCTTGTTTTCAGTTGATAAAAAACTTACCATAGCTTAATCGAACCCACGAAAGTTTTTGATGAAATTACCACTTTGAGAGAAAATCGAGTTCAACGTGCATACAAATTCTTAACAAAACAATTGGTTTTACTAAAATATATTCTCTTTTTTATTAGACATATTGTTAAATACTGTCTATAGTAGACATATTGTTGTTAACAGGCATTGTATTTGACAGTCTTAATCACCAACTAGAGTTATTTGTTTAAATTAATGAATACTTAAATGTAAACCTATAAACAAAGTGTTTTATTGCATTGTTAACATTCTACAATCATGGGAAACTAAAGATTTTTTTCTGTATACACGAGTACATGTATGTACAAATGAATATAGCTTACCACACTCTGCGTCCTGAAAATTAGTCGCGGCGAAGCTTCTCCCAAACCATGTTCGTTAACTGCCTCCACGAAAATCTCGTAATCAGTATTTGATTCCAAATCTTCTAAGATGTAAGGCGATTGAACCTTAAACATAAATGAAAATAATTGATTGTATCTTCAATTGAAAAGACGGTTTATGTATGAATGTTATATATTAGCGTATAAAACACTATGGAATGGGTGGTATTGATTTCGAAATTCCGTTCGTGTTACGAAGCATCGATAGGAGTGAAGTTTTCGTCGGTTTCAATCTGTGGGTTTCCGGATATCCGAAAGCAAATTATTATTTTATTATTGTTATTTCACTTGTCATCAATTCAAACCCCATTCCTGTCGGTGCTCCCTTATCTTAAAAAAATTGTCTAATATGTACAAACAAATTGTTAGCTGAAAAAAATATGAGATAGCAACTTTATGCAATCACCACATAACAAACACAGGCGAAGGAGGCCACGCTTGGGTTAATTTGAAGGTAGGTGAAATACACGAACCACATAACTTCTAAACAAAATGCGCTTCTGACTTATTTTAGACAAGGATCGAAATCCACAGACTAAAAACCGAAACTCAATTACACGTCACATGTTTTTATCCGTGGACGGTGCTTTACAGCCAAAAAAATTACGTTCACGTTTTCCACGATTCTTAGTCGAAAATATTACTGACTAACTAACGAGTTATTTTTTAATAATCTATACTGTAATATATTTATTTATATTTTGTAATTTTTTAATATCCTTACTGCATCAATAGTCCTGTAGAACTCCTCCAGTTGCAGGGCTTTGTAATGTAGATTGTAGTACTGTACGGTGTCTGCTAAGGCCGCAGGCGGTGCCCAATGAACTACAGCGTAGTCAGTGTCGATATTGGTGAGGTGGAGTCTAGTGGGAGGGCCTGGGAGGACACCGTAGCCTTGGAGAAGACAGTTCGTGTAGCCAGACATAAAACGAAGACATCTGAAAGAATTTAAAGTTATAGACACGGATTATTTCGGCTCACGTCTGAATTGTAGGTATGAAAGGAATTAAAAATTCGAACGTACACTTAGTCATACACACAAATATATATTCGTACACGCACATATATGTCTGACATATTACATTGTCTGTAGTTTACAGAGGTAGTACAAAATTACAAATTATACTACGGCGCGACGTTTCAGATGCTTTGCTGCAACCGTGACTAGGGGGCTTAGTTATAAAATATTATTGATAACGTACCCAATATATATCGCGATTTAAACCGTTAAGTGTTTAATTTTGTCTGATATTAGTCAAATTAGAAGTAACACTCAACACAATTGATCAAAAGGCCCAGCCCGACCGACCAAACTGTTTTCCAAGGATTCGAACCTCGGAATTCTCGTGTCAAACAAAATGATAAGAAAAACGTTTTAATGTGGAAGAAAAACGGGGAAAAGCAACCATCTCTGTGGGTTTCCCATGTGTACGCTGCGAAAACGGTTCAAGATACCCAAAAAGTATGTAGAAAATATTTTTTTAATGATAAAAAAAATTATATAGTTTGATGGATTTTTTTCCATTAGAATAAAACTTAAACGATAAACGATAGACATATCATAAGTCGCTGACACAGCCAGTAAAATATATTACTTGAAATGATTAAAGTCCAAGTTGGTGATGTTTCCGCTGCACAGCGGCAAACAAGACTCCGGCAAGCCTCGAGATCGACAGCAAGGGGTGTGATCCATGCCGTTGGCGAGGCAGCCGAACGTGACGCCAGCCCACGGGGCGCAGATCATCAGGTCCGTCACCTGTAACTGGTGATTAGAATGGCTCTGCTGGTGATGAGTGCGTTAGTTACAGATGAAGTGAGGTGCAAAACATTTAGGTGGTGTTAACACAAAACATACACAGAGTGCGTCGAAGGACACCATAAATTTGGAAGCCTAAAGTCTAAAATGCTAAAGTTATTTAAATGATTAAAAAAAATGCTGTATATAATTTGAAGCCGTCAAAAGACGGTCAAAATGCCACTCAATTTAAACATACAAGAGATGCCCACCTGTCCAGCCCAGCCGTTTTATAGTAACATGAGAATTAATATTTAAAAACAATATTCATTCGTGTTTAACCGAAACGAAACGAATGTGAAATTCATGAGTCATTTTTTGTTTACAGCGCGGATTAAAACGGGAGAAATTAAAGGGATAAATAAAATATTTCTACAGGCCTTTTCACTTTAAATAAATGTGGTTAAGTGCGAGTCGATATTACGGACGACGTTTCTTTACACTTAATGAAAAAATATCATGTTGTAACTATTTTTTAGTTTTTTAATGTTGCCATTATTGATATAAATTATAGACTATAGAGCAAAGATGGGAAAAATATCTTGTTGAGTCAGGTATAATATGATCTGTGGAGGTTTGGATCTGACAGATGTCAATTGTGTTTTACTTTTTAGTACATATTATAAATTATAGAGGTTACATGAATATATTGTATGTCTCACTTACTACTAATGCTAACAGTAATAGCAGCAACAGAAATACATAAAATGAGGCCGCTAAGGCAGAGTAGCCTAACTGCAATTTTACGACTTGAGTTATTTATATTTTTATAGTCTAAAAATGTTAATCTATAAGAGCACCGAGACCGACTATTGCTAGCATGACTCTAAAACAAATAATAGTACAAATTCATTTTAGCTTAAGTTAATTGCGCATTTTTATTTTCCTCCTTATTGAAAATCATGTTTTCTGTTATTAGGCCACACTTGCTATAGCAGCTTCTATTGTGAGAGTTTCCTCTAACTATCGTTCTTGAGATACACTCTTGTGATAAACAGACGGACCTAATAATAGCTAGTATTAAGGTTTAATTTTTACGCTTTGCGGAACCCTATTAGAGAAAAAGTCGCGCGTTTCCGTCATGAATCATAATAATACGAACACGTGTTTTCAATTATGATAAACGTCTCATTCTTTTTGTTTCAAACATAACATTAATTGATACGACTATAAAATTCTCAACTATGATAATAAAGAAGGGAAAAATATAGTACGCCTGTTATAGATTATTATTGATTTTAATGCGTAATTTTTAACGACTTAACAATTTAAATATAGCCCGCACGCGAAGAGTACATATTAAAAAAAAACACTTTTAACGTTTTAAAACGTGAAATATTTGAAAACTTTATTATTTTTCACATGAAGGCAATAATATAAAAATTGAAAATAAATTGAAAAAATTTCCGACTCGGGCATAACTTGAATCGAGCAACAGCCAAATTTATTCAATTTATTTTCAATTTTTTAATTATAACATCAAATATATAGTAAACTTATGTACAAGTGAATGTCCCCCGTGACCACCGCTGTTGGAAAGCATAAGAAACGTCGGGTCGTTAAGGTAAATGGTAATTATTCAATTTCGAACATTAAACCGTTAAAAGTGTTATATTTACATTTACATACGTTTTAACGTGGGTAATTGAACGGGGAGTTTGAAAAATACCCACTCTTTTTATTTCAAGTAGATTAGTACTTCTTTTCTACTTTTTGATTGAATAGTGTCTGTAGTTTATGCAAACACGTTTAGTTGATCACTTTTAACTATTTAAAACGCAAAATATATTACGGTCCTTACGCTACCACGGCTTCTGTGAAAGATCTATAACTTCGGGTCCTACTTGAAAAACTACGTTTTGCGTTTCAAACCGTTAACATGTAATTCCCATTGAAATGAACATGATTCATGTAACACACACCCACATGACAACTTACACCAATTTCGAAGGTCTTCGTTGGGTCGCAGAGCTTATCGACACACCCATAATGATTAATCCCAGCTGCGAGGCAGCAGCTTCGAACATCTGGAAGCTTTGGAGCCGCCGCTACAGCTGTCGACTTCATTTTACCAGGTGTAAGGGTCAGCGACCTTTGAAGAAGACAGATTTATATGAGGATAAAAAGCATATTAGATTTTGTATGTCTTTGTTATTGGTCCAGTGGTTAAAATACTTTACTGCAGATCACCCGCTTCCAATGTCAGTTGTTAAATGGTCCCGCATTAAACGCAAAGTGGTGGGTCTAGTCCCTTAGAAGTGGGGGGGGCACAACCAGTGGGATAACTTACCTAACGCTATAGCTTGGTAAGCTCGATCCGTGAATATTGTACGATGTTACTGTGATTTCGTACATCGTGAACGGCAACAGATCGTTGATGACGAAGAAATTTTTATCCTTCGGCACTTTGAATATCATGAAGGTGCCCGTCTTCATGCTCGTGTTCATGGAAGTCTCCGAGGGGTCCACGAGGTGGGCATCGAACGAACGGAGCGCTGTCACATTCAAAATATACTCTGTGACGCTGTCCGTGTTCTCTGTTGGCGGGCTCCATGTTACGTTTAATTGCTTTTCACTCAGCGGATCCACTTCGACGTCCTCCGGGGGGCTTGGGAGAAGTTCTGTAAAAAAAATGGATTGGAAGACTATTATTTTTCACATTTTAATATGTTTCAAACTGGACCGGTGAGTAAGTAAATACTGCTTGTAGATTACAAAACTAGTGCACATCTAAATAAAATATTTTTTACGGTTTGAAACGCGAACTTAGTTAAACATATTTACAATTTGTTTTAACTACGGCCCGGCGTTGCTTTGCAGTCGTGGTCACGAGGAGACTCGTCGAAATTTCGTGTTTTAAACCGTTAAATTGTTTTATTAAAAAAAAATTGGTGTGCCTGGCTAAAATAAAATATATACGTAATGAATGAATGCAGAGTATTGTAAATATTTCTCCATTTATTAGGATATGTATGCTCTACTGTATGCTCACCAATGCCTTCAACAATACAAGCCAAAGTGCGCTCCATATACGACGCGCAGGAGTAATGCGTCTTTATATTATCTGTGACAGGCGTGAATTCCCCCCTGCACACGTCTTGGCAAATATCTGGTACCTTCTCTTGGATACAACACGGCACGTGGTTTCTTCCATCCGCCATGCACCTAAACACGAAGTTAAATAGTTAAACATTTATTACCTTAACTGCGAACAAAAGACATACGATGGTCGCCCCCTACAAATTTCATGAAAAATTTCACAATTTTCTGTATTTTTACAGTTTTACAAGAATATTAAAAATCTTGAAATGCAATAACATGACCGCTTAAATAGTTGTCATTGTCATAATTCCACCAATCATTGGCAACGTTGTGGTATAGAATTGATCTATATTAACAATTTGTAAAGAGATAGATACATTATCTTGTTATACGATTGAAGACCAAAGGTTTTTTTAGTTACGACTATATCGCCAAATATTTTAAGAGTTTTTCACTTAAGTGAAACAGGCTTGAAAAATTAAAGCACTGTCAGTACGATGGAAAATTCGAGTCCATTCATATTATCATTATCTTCTACAATAAAAAACATACTTGTAGCACGGCCACAGATAACTAAAAAATTTATTTCATACACATCGAAAAAACAATGGCCCGTTTCAAGAGACTTTTTTGAAAGCACCCGAAGCAATGTGAAATTGTAACAAAACTTTTTATGAATTTGTGAAATTGAATTAAAATCGATGTTTTTGTGACATATGAAATGCTATGAACATCACTATACCAAAAAGGTGGTACATGACCTCCAGGTGTACCTTTTCTACCAAGTCGTTTGGAATAAAGTTTTGTTTGGAATTAAAAAACGTTTTAATAACGTCACTTTTATTTATATTATTTTTAAATAATAAAGGGAGAGCGGACTATCTATCAAATTCAAACGAACGAGAATAGTATGAAAGAACTAAATAAGATTTACAAGTTACATAGTTTTTTTTTTAAATTTCGATTGTTTTTTCGTGAATGTACCTAATTAAAAATACCTCTATACCTATATATATTTGTTACATAACTATGTAAACTTACTTTACAATAGCAGGGAAATCCGGCTGGCAGGTTTCTGGATCTTGACCAGTTCCTTCTAGAATGGTCTGGATACTGCAGAAGCCCAGACATGCCTTGGTGACGTTGGCATTGATGCAGCAGTCCGTGTAGTTGTGTGCTAGGGCTAGCGTTGACAGCGTTGGGTTGTTCGCTGAATACGGATCGGTTGTGTTCTGGGCTTCCGGAGGAGTCAGCCCTCTTGATATTACTGCAAAGAATCATTGCAAATTGATTACTCAGTTTAGTTTAAACACACAGACGCCCTGTAGACCGATGGTGGTTCGTGACGAGGACGGAATTTCGATATTTCTTATAGCATTTAATATCCACATTTCCTAAGTCGAACATGTTTAACAAAAGTTACAAATTTATTAGAAAAATGTTGGACCCGACGGGGATTGAACACACGACCTAGATTAGATATTAGATATACATAGCCATTACAGACATGAGCCCGTCAGATACAAAAATGTGTGTGCCCTATGTGGGGATTAGTACACAATTTCACTCTTCACAACTGGATCGGAGTTTTTTTACCCTGCTTGACAGAATTACTACTGGGTAACACATTGGGTTCACCCCTAAATGTTTTGGACTTAGTTCAACGAAGCCACGACTTAGATCAAACAGTGTCGTGACTTAGTAATATATTCACCTGATAGTCTGTGGAAACTCCTGACAGGGGGTTGGGTGTTCAGTTCGCAAGTATAAAGGCCGGCATCCGTCGATTTGACGGACGTAATGACTAAGGCCCAGACATCGCCTCCTTTTCGGATACCAGGGCCCTGGATTGGTTCGTCTGCTGCAAATATCAACCTATTGTATGTTCCGTGCCAATTCTTCTTTCCGTATTCTATTTAATAACTTCTAATTGCTTTATTTTGTAGCTTAGCAAGTAAATTACACTAACACAATAATAAAAGTAATGTTAGTACTATAAAGAAGTCTAGAAGGTTAAAAATGATGAGCTCTTCAAAGTATTGTCACTGAGCACTGAAAATCAGTGGGGGTTATTAAAAATTAGTATTTCAATACAAGCGAGTTCGTCTTTTGTTTATTTATATAATGTAAGTATAGTTATTAAAATAATTTAGTTCTAATTTTGTTTTAGGTGTGCAACTATTAAATAATTGATAATTATTATTTAAAAAAAATAATCACTTACTATCATCATGGAGTACTTTAATTCTATCGTCTCTGGTGACTCGGACAGCACCAGCAGTCAATAATGCGGAATCCCTGGCCCGCCTCCACAGCACCGGTTTGCCCCTTGCTCCCAGCACCACGCAAGTCAGGAGTGCATCTTCCCCACTCCGTACTGCCACCGTGCCCGCTGGCGCCTTCATCCAGGCCTCTTTAGGTTCTTCGTCATCTGAACTGCTAGATGTACTCGCGCTTTCTACTGATTCTTTGGTATCTGTAATAAATTAGTCTATATTAATATGAGGCTGAAGAGTTAGTTAGTTTGTGTAAGATAAAATAAAATATACTTTATTCTCTTTATTTAATTTAAAAATTATTTAGATTCGTCAAAATTTTTTTGGCTTGTCTGTCTGCTCGTCGTGATTCCTTAGAGTGTTCAAAAGAGCAACTTAACAGAGAAGAACATCCATGAAACTCAGTCCGGCTTTTTTCAACATGTCCTATAAACTAATACATTGTGAATTTATTAACTTAGGGAGCAATTCATATTACTGCCAGGCGGTCTTGTCATTGAAGAAATCGTTCAGACAATAATACGCCTTTTGACACAATCTAAATCTTAAAATTTATTTATCGATAAATTTGAAACCTCAACTAATACTAAAATATACATACGAATACAATTCTCCACATTCCCGTAAGCATTCATCTCACGAACTGCTAGTTCGAATTGAATAAAATTTGTGTTAGATATGATATTAATCGAGAAAGGCTACATTTAGACATCTCTGCGACCAATAGAAGTGATAATGCGAAAACTCTTTAAGGGTTATGATTTTGGAATAAATAAATCATAATCTCGATTTTAGATTGAAAATAATATAAAACACCGGCAGGACCCGAATCGGCATCGGCAGGTTTAACCAATTAAACTACCATGTCCGATTTAGTTCCAAAAATAAATTTCTAATTCATATAATGCCATAGAACTTTAAACAAGTATTTTATAAAAATAACAAAACTGTGCGAAACTATATTCTTTTGCAAAAGTTTTTGGTACAACTAATAATGGCCTTAGGTATTATCTGATAATAATATGATAGAATAGAATACTGAAGGTATTATTGGTATTAATACATTGTACGATTCATGTAAACCGGCGCTCGTCACATGCCATAGCTATTAAATATAATAACTCGAACGGCCTTGAATCGCAGCCATCAAGCGTAACTATCTCGTGGGGAATTAGAGGATAATTAGTATGCGGGATTCGGTCGCTATTCAAAAATAGTTTCCAACTCGGAAAGCCTGGGGATTTGGGGCAGTCACCTCGCCCACCTCCGATAAGGTCGCCTATACCCTTCGTGGCTTCCTCGCGAATATAAATGCGAAGATTCTGTTTTGTGGTGCGTTTGACAGCGATATATTTACATCAGTTCAACTAGTATGCGGTTTAATGAATGAAAGCTGAGAGAAACCGCCGTATAACGTCTATTTAAATAAAACACTTTTAAAGATTTAAAACGCGAAGTGTAGTCGCAGTAATGGAACTTTCGTGTTTAAAACCGTTAAAAGTGTTTATATAAAACATCTAAACAAGATGCGCTGTCGGCTTATGTTGTATTTGAAACTTGAGAAATCCACAGACTAATACCGAAACAAAATCTTATTAGCGGACGATTGACTATCGACCATTTAATTTTCAGATTTCCAGATAAAGTCCAACAAGTCTCATAAAAATTATAAATTGATTAAAAACATGTTAAACCTTTATTAAATCGAACTCCCAAACTGTAGATTATTAAAAACGCATCGCTACCACTAGACTAACGATCGTATAAATAAAATAACAATCGCTCGCACTCTGGCCACGTCCTATGGTCATTTGGATTCCACGCGAGGCGCAGCGGCGGGATAAAGAAATGAAGGCAAATTGAGCGACCGCCCCCCACACATTCTTACAATGAATCAATCTGTATGATAACAGCTGCCGGAGGCTTAAGCTTTTTATGATTTTCTCAAATTACGGCTTGCATTGAGCCTTGTTACAGTGTTATAGGACTCAAAATGAAACAGCAATAAGACTGATAGATGTAGTAGAGACTTGCAACGTTTTGTTGTATTGAACGATTCTTATTCATATTGGAATTCACTTTACTTTTTACGACTTCATACTTTATACGAAGAATTTATTTCAATTTAAGTAATGTTGATAACGCACACCTCTACGAGAGCTAATTAAATTCTTTTATAATGTGGGATAACGGATGAGAAAACACTTATAACCGTTTAAAACGTGAAATATATTAGATAACTTAATTTATACTGCTCACGGGGGGACATCGAAGCATCGGAATTGGGTCATTCATTAAAAATAAGTAAAGTAATATATTGCGAGTTTCTAACCGTTAATAGTGTACCGGTAAACGAAGGGATTCCGTGATTGTTTTCTGTAAGTTTATTCGCGTTTCGGGTTCAGTCTGTAGATTTCCGAATATCTAAATCCAAAATGGGTCGACAGCGCATCTTGTTTAGATGTTGTGTTGCTGGGACATTTAATCTACCATCAAGCGAACACCATTCTTGTCTGTCCTCTATATTAAAAAAAATAGGTACATTCTGGAATCTCACACGATTCGTAACGACATTCTCTTACAAATGAAGACGTTCCGAGGGCGGTCTTTTGTCTTTCGCAGCATTGTGGAGTTTTAAGAGGCTCGAACAATTGGGGCGCGAACAAAATGACTAGCAAGGTCTCCGTGGAAATGTGGGTTAACGTGTGATTGAAATGCTTCTATTAGCCATGTCCCCTTACACTCTTTTATTAGGCTGTGACCCTCATCACAGAAAGTTAACGGCTGTTAGAGTCTCACTTCGATTAAATATGCGCTATACGGTAATCTCAGGAACTACGGGTTCGAATTGAAAAATTATTTGTGTTGGTTAGAGAGTTTATCGAGGAAGGCAGGAAGCGCAATGTTTTATAGCCGTTTCGGATGCTTTGCAACAGCCGTGGTCACGGGGAGACAACACGGGGAAACGTCGCGTCGGGCCGAAGTTAAAAATCATTTTCAAATAAGTTTAACTAATATATTGCGTTTTAGACCGTTGAAGTGTTTTATTTAAAAAATCGTTGTTCTAAGAATTCGGAAGCAAAGAATTAAGAAAACGGCTTTTTTCATCAGAGGACGGTGATTCGTGACCCGGATGTAATTTCGATATTCCTACTACCCATTTAATATCCAGTTTTCCAAATGAAGTGCAACGTATTAAAAATATATAAATTGAAAAATTTAAATTAATGGTTTAAAACGCGATATTTTGTAGTTTAACTTATTTGAGCTACGGCCCGACGTTTCGGATACTTTGCAGCATCATTGCTACAGGCAGTATTTACATGTTTTTTGTTGGACCCGGTGGCCATCGAACCCACGACTAGTGGATCATCGGCCATACGTTGCTAAAAATTTTGCACAATTGTTTGCTTTAGTAGATAATTTCATATATAAGCCAGTATTATTCTTTTCGACAAAAAAAATATCACTTAAAAGTGTCATTTTGTGAGATCACTCGCACCTGATCAAGATTATTGTGTCTCCAAAATTACTTGGAAACTTTTGTGGAAAAGAATTTCCGCGGAAATATACAAACTTTTCAGCAAAAACATCTTAAGTGCTGTTTTAATACATATTTGGGACTTCTTCGATATAACTTTAAAAGGCTTGGAAAATATATTTTAAAGGTCACAATTGGGAGAGGCGAGTTCTTTGATCATTCTACATAAAAGCTATTAAAAAATGGTTTAATTTTATTTTACAATTTCTCCATTATAAGCCTCACATCAAAATGGTTTTAAGACCCACATACGTAATGTTATAAAACGTGTTTCATAAAAATGGTCAGCATCTCTTAAGGATAATTATATTATCAATAATTCACTAAGATATTCTCTTTGCGCATATTTAAAGCGGAAAATTGATTCTTGCGCTATATTTACTTATTTCCTTACATCGAGTCGACATCTACTTATTCTATATGTAGACAATAATATTATAAAACAAATTTACATGGTTGTTTTTACATGTTTTACTAACATTCGTATAAACTTAACAATGTAACAATTTTAATGTATTAACAATATATATTATAATAAACTAACCAACTATTAAATGAACAAACAATTAGCATTTACACGCTAACATTTTATTTTTGTTTACCAATATACGCTGATCTCAATTACACATAATCTACTTCACAGTGGTCGTTTATATAGAGATTTAGCGTTCGCCTTCTTAAATTTTCTATATTTTAATTATATGTGCCTGTAGTTGTTTTAACTTTGTCGACATCCTTTTGTAAAATGTATTGTATGTTACTATCAAACACAAAAATTTAAAACTTTCATATTTTTAAACGGTTTTATTTAGCTCGACCCGTACGAAATTTATTATGGCCGCCGATACAAAATGGCGCATTACATACTTTTCCTTACCCCGTGAATATGGGTATAGGAAAGGGCTTGATTAGTAAAAGACGATGATTATGTCAATTTTTTTTAGTAGTTTTCAGCACTTCAACTTTTCAATAAACCGTTTAACTTAAAAGTTTTTTACTGATTTTTATTTATTTATACGTTGCTCAAGATGGCACTGGATTCGAAAATTTTGTTAATTTATTTTTGATACTAAGCAATTCTTAAGTGATTAAAAGGTTTTGTATAGTGTACATATAACAAAAACCACTTATGATTATTAAATATACTGTCTGTACTATTAATAATGCACTTGAAACCGGCAAACGCGATAGACAAAATAATTTTCAAATAAGTTTAACTAATATATATCACGTTCTAACCCGTTAAAGTGTTTTATTTACACTTATGATTATATTCGAATGCACATATGAACTCATGCGCCGACGCTCGATTGATGCTAGTGTGCGGGGTATCTTAATTGAAAATAAATGAATTGTACTGTCTGGCATAATATTAAATAAAGCCGCTTTTTTGTCCCTATGTGCGCTTAAATCTTTAAAATTACGCAACGAATTTGTTTTTTTTTATAGATAGAGTTGTAAGAGGAAGGTTTATATGTATAATAACATCCATAAAAAGTGGAGAAATACTAATATTTTTGAGAAAAAATTTCTTACCACTTATACATTACTAACGCAGGCTGAACCCTACAAAATATTGAGGGACGTTATTTGCGGTGGCAACGGCCGGACCAAATCCGGAGCGGGCCGCTACGTTTTTATATACGACGTTCACAGTTTTTCTGTACTGTAGTATCAGCATCAGGGGGGGTATGGGGGGAGAACGGATTTAACATCTTTCCGGCCCCAACTGTCAACCTCACCTGCACGCGCGGACAACACATCCGCGGCGGTATTTATACCGCGGTCCCCCTGCTAGATAACCGACGAGGCAATGGCGACCGAGCAGTGGCGGTATAACCACACTCCTGACCAGAGGTCAGAAGAGGCCGCAGGGGCCTTGGGGTACAAATAACCCCTAAAATATCTGGTGCAGAAGGCAACGGGAAACCACTGCAACTAATCTCCCGAGAAAATCGTTATGGAAGTAGATACAAAAAGATCACGATTGCCTTGCGAACCGCCCAGCGAGCGGCGCCGCACCGCGTCCGGGGCGTGTGGTGGGAAATTGGCTACCGGCCATGTTGGAGTAGGAGACCAGGCCCCGCATGGAAATAATGCTACTGGAAACCCCATCAAGCTGCGAAAAATCCAGAAGATAGGCACGTGGAATATCCGCGGCTTGCTAAAACCCGGTAAATTTGACATCGTTGAGAGGAAAGTCACCAGGTGTAATTTATGCATTTGTGGACTAGCCGAAACGCACTGGAGAAATAACGGGCACTTTTTCACCGACGCCAGTGTAGTCTACTTTTCCGGCAATGACGACAGTAGCCAAAACGGAGTTGCAATTCTTGTTCCTAAGCATCTAAATAACAGTGTGATTGGGTATGAGGCAGTTAGCGACCGCATTATAACCATGAAGTTCAAAGCGTCACCTGTAAACTTAAACCTGATACAGGCATATGCTCCCACCAGTGAAGCTCTACCCACCGTCCTGGAGAGTTTTTACAAAGAACTACAGACAACAATTGCCAAAATCCCCAACAGAGAGCTACTTGTAATCATGGGTGATTTTAATTCAAAGATTGGAGCAAACTCTGCCCAGTATAGCAAGTGTGTAGGAAATTTCGGACTTGGAGTACGCAATGAAAGAGGCGAAAGATTTATGCAGTTCGCAGATGAAAACAACTTAGTGGTGGCAAACAGCCTATTTCAACACCACCCACGCAGACTATTCACCTGGACCTCACCTGGAGGTAGAGCCAAGAACCAGATCGACTACATACTAATTAGATCACGCTGGCGTACCTCCATTCTCAATGCTCACACACTTCCTGGTGCTGATTGTGGTTCCGACCATGAACTCCTGATCGCAAAAATTCGCTTGAAACTCAAAGCTACCCGACCTTCCATGAAAATAAGACGGCTTGAAGTAGCAGATAACGAAAAACTCAATGCAGTCTTTGAGCGAAAATGGAAGGAATGGACGGACATGAACCAAAATGAAGCTACACCAGACATGCTATGGAATAAAGCTAAATACCTAATCCAAAATGCAGTAGCGGAATCTATTCCAAGGACAAAAACACGTAAACGTCAACATTGGATGACGGACAGTACTCTTGCTCTAGTTGAAGAGAGGCGTCTTAAGAAAGCTGCAGGAACAGACATCAGAGAGTTAAATAAAATGTCTGCTGAAATCCAAGCTTGCTGCAGGCGAGACCACAACTGTCACCTTCGTAGCATCTGTGAAGATGTTGAGAAACACGCTATGAGGCATGAGTCTAGAGATCTGTACCACAAAATTCGTCTAATTACCAAATCTCTGCCGGCTAAAACCTGGGCTATTGAGAACGACAAAAATGAAGTGGTAACAGAGCTGGAACAAATCTCTGAAACGTGGAAGAACTACTGTCAGTCATTATTCCGAGACCCACAGTCGCAACAGTTTGCAAGCACAGACCCAGAACGGGAGAATTTGGAACCAGACATCCTCCTGTCCGAAGTAAGAGCTGCCATAAAACACTTGAAGAACAAAAAAAGCAACTGGTAGAAACGCAATTCCGATAGAGACAATTAAAGCCTTAGGAGAACGCGGCGACCAGATGTTTCATCTTATCTGCAACAAGGTATGGCAGACAGGAGTTTGGCCTTCGGAATGGACGCACACTGTTTTCGCACCCCTACACAAAAAAGGTTCGACAAAGAAATGTAACAATTACCGCCTCATTGCTCTAATATCACACGCTAGCAAAATAATGTTACATATCCTCAACGAGCGATTGAAAACTTACTTATCAAAAGAGATCGCTCCGGAGCAAGCCGGTTTTGTGAAGGGGAAAGGCACTCGGGAACAAATTCTCATCATACGTCAGATCATCGAGAAGTCAAGAGAATTCAATAAGCCCATATTTATTTGCTTTGTGGATTTCTCCAAGGCATTCGACTCGGTGAAATGGCCAGTATTATGGAAAACCTTGCTGGACATGGGCACACCAAAACACCTCGTTCACCTTTTAAGACGCTTATATGAAGAAGGCACAGCCTCAGTGCGCACAGATGATGTCTTTTCAGGTGACTTTCATCCTAGTGCCGGCGTACGCCAGGGATGTATAATATCACCGCTCTTATTCAACGCGTATACAGAGCTGATAATGCGTATCACTTTGGAGGACTGGACGGACGGTGTAACAATTGGTGGATACAAGATTGCAAATTTGCGTTACGCGGATGACACCACCTTGTTTGCAACCAGTGCGCAACACTTGGAAGAGCTACTGTCAAGGATGGAACGAGTGAGCTATGAATTTGGACTTAAAATTAATCGCAGCAAGACCAGGGTGATGATTGTTCACCGTGCCAGAAATAATTCGCCTGAAGTAACCCAAATCGCGAATTGCACTGTAGTTCAATCTTATATTTATCTTGGGGCTCTGATTTCAAATAATGGCGGATGCATCGACGAAATCAAAAGACGAATGGGCATCACAAGAACAGCAATGGACAAGATGCGAAAAATATGGAGGAATAAAGACATTACTAAAGCCACGAGGACCAGGCTTGTGAGGACGCTTATATTCCCCATATTTCTCTACGCGGCTGAAACGTGGACTTTACGAGATGTGGAAAGGCAGAAGGTGGACGCTCTAGAAATGTGGTGCTGGAGAAGAATGCTTGGGGTTTCGTGGACCGAGTTTCGCACGAACGTCTCGATACTTCAAGAACTCGGTATCAAACAGCGTCTATTTTCTATAGTACAATCTCGCATTCTGACATTCTTCGGACATGTTTCCCTTCGTGACAACCAGTCTATAGAACGCCTTGTTGTCCAAGGAAAGGTGGAAGGCACTAGACCGCGCGGAAGGTCACCCACACGATGGACTGACCAGATCAAGGCAGCGGTTGGAGGCTCGCTGAACGAGTGCAGCCGGATGACCTCTAGCAGGCAGCAATGGAAAAACATCGTGAAACGGATCACATCTGCCCCCTCTAAGACTACGAGTACATAGCGATCACGACCGCTCTGTCAAGAGCGTACCGGATTAAAAGAAAGAAGTATCAGCATCCGAGCGAAGCCGGGGCGGGTCGCTAGTATGATGAAATGAACACGCCGGTCAATTCGTACCATGGCACTTAAAATATTCGTCGGCCATGTAGCAATAAATAGGGTCGGTCTCCATGACGTGTAATCGGAAATAAGCCGGAGACGGATGAAAGGGCTAATGGCCGCTGAAAAGCCGGTAAGCTTGACTTCTCGCTTCGTATCGTTTTGATTCCGTGATGCGGAGAAAAATAGTTTTAACGAAACGGTTCTGATGCCGCAAATGTGAAAGTGCTTTTCTATAAAATATTTAATATAAGAATCGTTCGAAATGTTTTGTCAAAGACTTTTGAAGCCAATTCAATACAAATTAAAATAGTATTTTTTATTATTCATATATTTCTTACTAATTCAATTGTAAAAAAAATAGAGCTACTTTGTAAAGAGGCATTTGAAAATACTTTTTAGATTGCAAGTTTATAATAATAATAATTTACTTGTCAGACCATAAATCCATACCTTAATTTAAAATAATTAATGAATTCTAATGTGCGTTATGACACAGGTGGGATTGGAACCTAAGACCCCAACAAACCGTGCTGTTGTTGCTCTATGAATTGAGGGCATGTACTGAATTGGCACTGAACGTAATGGAGTGTCAATCGTGTCATATTTTTTTCAACACTCTGTGCATAAAATAAAAGTACAGCGTACTACAAAATTACTTATCTACTTTTATTATTTGTGTATGAAAAAGAGAAACAAGAAAAGAGTAAAAGACAACAATGAATGCAAACAGATAAAGAAGAATCTTTAATATAATTTATTCTCATAAAGAACATATAAATATTATTAAGAGAAAAATGCTAGACTCAAAGGTAGTGATGGTTAAACACAAGTTTCGGCTTGTGTTCAGCTTCTCAGTAATCATTAGTTCATATCTCGTTCATCCTACATCGTGTTTTAATAACGCGAACCAATTTCGCGTTAACTCGACTAAAACACAAATATTACGACAAGGATCTGAATTATTTGAGCAATAGTTTGGTAGGGCATTCAGACATTATGTGTGGGAGTCTGTAATATGTTTTCGTCTGAAGTAATAACTATTTCAACTAAATTAATCGCCGACGTACTAACAGTGTACATGTAGTCTGAGAGACGAGCACGAAACCGAATACACCGACGCGGTCTACTTTATTACTGTGTTACAAATATAGAAAAAAACAATTTGAATTTCAATGAAGATAATTGAATATATATATATTTATTTTTTTATTTTATTTAATGCGTACTAATATTATAAATGCGAAAGTAACTCTGTCTGTCTGTCTGTCTGGTACTCTTTCCACGCCAAAACTACCGAACGGATTTGAATGAAATTTGGTACACAGATGGTTTAGAGGCTACTTTTTATTGCGAAAAGGGGGTTGTAAGAGGTTAAAAAAGAGGGGATGAAAGTTTATATGGAAATTCGTGGTTCTTGAAGCTAGAACAATGAAACTTTCTTCTTTGGCTGTTTGGAAATAGGAGTGGGAGTGGGATTGGGGGTGGGAATGACTGTGGGAGTTAGAGTAGGAGTGAAGTGAGGTGAGTGAGGTGAAGTGAGGTGTTGCGGCAGCACTTACAACATAGATTGGCTGCGATAAATGAGTACTTACATAAATTAATAAACAGCCTAAATAATTAAAAACTCTCGCTCTAACTCACTATTCCACGCGAACGAAGTCGCGGGCACAGCTGGTTTAAAATAAATGTAATTTATTGTTGGTTTATTTAAATACCGATTAATTCACGAAGTATGCAAGTTAAGGTTTTAACACATTAAACTTTGAAATATCCTTGTTTTCTCTTTACTTATGCACTTTATTCTTAAGGATTTAAGTAATTCTCGAAGGGACGTGGACGATATCGCGGTCGCCGCTAGTAATACATAAATTTAAAATAATATTAAGCCGGACTACATTAGGCATTTTGCAAGGTGAGATTTTTTTCTCGTTCCGTCATCACGGTAATCATTGTCAGGGGATGTTAAACCTCGACTAAGAGGAGACAGCATTACCAGATTGAAATGTTGCTAACTCACTTACGATGGACTCGTAATCCCACTTAACACATGTAATAGGTGCTTTTATACACGAATCATAATCGTTGTTCAAAGCCACGAGTTATAAATTTGAATACGTGAAGTTATAACGTTTGGTGTTAATAAACGTGAAAACAATGAGTCGACACACATAGAGGAGATAAGTTGGAAGCACTCTTACAACAGTTTTCACCCGTCACTTAACTAGAACGTAGTTAAACTTCGCTTCAAACTACTCATAATGAATTTCTCTAGGCATGCGAAGTGTTGAATTGAATAGTTTTACGTTCAAACTTCACGTTTGCTACTAGAAACGATCTATGTTTGCGAATTATAGTTTAATTGAATCGTTGGTTAATCGTATGCTTATAAAGGTTTTTTGAGAAGAAAAATATTTTCGATCAAACGTCCCCCCGCGGCTGCAGCATAGCACCTAAAACGTCAAACCGCAGTTAAAATCAATTGTAAATAAGTAAAGTTATATATTTCGTGCGTTTACCCCGTTAAGTGTTTTATTCAAATGTGTACCACTCACGTCAACTACAGACAAATATTTCAAGAGTAATCTTTACTAAATATAACTTCGCCGACGATGTTTTAGCATAGCTCCTAGACTAGGAGCGTTAAGGAGGTTTGAAGTGTCACGCCAGGTCGTGGAGTAAGTTTATGCGTTCTCCAGCAAAGTAATGTTCGGTAAATTACAACGAACACTACGAACGCAAACACGAAACTTCAACGGTTATTGCGAAATTCGTTTTATTAAAGAGATAGTGTAATCACGTTTCCCGCGTGCGTACACATTTTTGTGTCCATTTCACTGAGCGGTTTTGTTAAACGACAACTAGTTTATCAGATTTATGTGCTCTGTATGATCGATTGTTTCTCGCGATTAACGCGATGCTGGCAACATTTTTATTGGTGCTGGGAGTATTTGGAGTCGTACAAACGTGTTCCCAGGGCTCCCTCAAGCACCGTAGAGGGCTGATGGTGTGTTTTGTGGTTCTAGTCGGCACGTCACACTTACCCGAAGTGGGCGTGCATTAGGCATTCACAGCATTAGTTTAAAAAAGAACACTTTTATCAATTTACCTACAAAGTACTGTCGGTAGTTTTCAGTTTAAGTTTAACAGTTTAAGGAGAAATGTATTACTTAAATGATTTTAAACTACTAGCTGTTGTTACATGGCCTGTTTAATTAAAAGTAACTTAATTTTAAAATCATATTATATATATTTTATCTCTTGCTGTGTGCTAAGAACTATAGATAGCGGTTAAGCTTCATGATAATTCAAAACAGTTACTTTCTAGTTTGAGGGTAAATGCTTGATTAGTGAGAATATATTTTGCTTAACTTTATTTTTTATAAAAATATGTTTATAAAAGTCCCCGTTGACGCTGATAGATTCGCAGGTAAAAACTAATATAAATAAATAATTAGGTACTAAGTAACATTTCTCCATTATTTTTTCAGTAGCCCATTTATAAGACTCTTATTAACCTGAGTACAGATCATGATAGTTTCATTAATCATGTGTGCTCAGCGCTCGTATCGGTAAAATGTTTACCTGCTGGCGTCAACACAATAAACATTGCGTGGTATCCGATATAATGTAGGGCCAAGTATTATAGTGTTAGGATAGGGCGTCGGGTTCTATGTCAAACCAGCATGAAGTTCACTTGATGGGCTGTGAAATACAACAACTATATAACATCTAAACGCTTCTCATCTAAAAATCGATGCGCTGTCGGCCTATTATAGCTGAGGACATTTGAAAATTCACAGACATAATAATAACGCGATTAAACTTTTCAGCTTTTCCATTTGCGGACGGTGGGTGGACGAAATTTTGCTATCATTACTACTCAATTCATATCATGATGATTGAAATACGAAAGCAAAAGAGTATTGAGATTGTTGTTAGATAGGTTAGGTCCCCCGTAGTAAGCTAAGTTCCACCATGAAAGCTGCTGCGAAACATCTAAAGCGTCCGTGTCCGTGTCCGTATAAATAGTAAATGAGTTAACGAATTTATTTCGCGTTTTAAGCCGTTAGAAGTATTTTATTTTAAATTGTATCTACATGAGTGAAGCTACTGAAAGCGATAATATTCAATGCAAGTAATATTAACTGTTTGTACTTTGTACTTGTAGTGTGTTATGTACAATTAATTTTAAATACATGTACTATGCAAAATTGTATGTATTTAAAGCCATATATCAGTTTACTTTGCGACATCTTTACGAGAGGACGCGCCCAATAAGCTTTAAAAGTTATATATACCCGCATCGAAAATGGTTGCAAAAAAGTGTGTAAAATGTAAAAAAAACATTACCAAAAAAGTGCCAGGTCTAGAGTGCAGTAGGTGTGAGGTTATAATACATGCCGATCCTGCTTGTTCAAAGCTATCGAACAAACAACTGAACACCCTTAAAAACGTACCCGGCATAGAATGGAGCTGCGACGAATGCCTCAAGAATATTTCTCGAAGGTCATCGTTCGTGATTCCTGAAGATGATGGTGATGACGAGGATTACGAACCTGGAAGCTCAGGAGGTATCCAAGCTATTGATGCCAAAAAGCTAGTGCAGGATATCAGTCGCGAAGTGAAAAAAACCTTTCGAGAGGAGATCGGCAATCTCGAGAACTCGCTTGACTACCTAAGTGAGCAACTTACTACTCTAGAGCAGTCTATAAACAAACAGGACAGTAGAATTAAAGAGCTTGAAAATAAAAATCATGACCTATACAACAAAAATAAGAATCTCGAGCTCCGCGTTACTGTCTTAGAACAGGGCCTTAAAGATTTTGAACAAAAATCTCTCTCAAACTCTCTGGAAATTGCTGGATTACCGGATATTATGCCTAACAACGTACACGCAACTATAGAAGCTCTTGTGTCTAAATTAGACGTGGAAAACAAAGACATACAGTTTGCGCAACGGCTGCCAGGGTCAAAGGACAAACCGGGACCAATTCTCGTGGAGTTAAGATCTAAGATCCTACAGCAACAATGGATCGACGCTAGTAGAAATAAGTGTGTTACAGTAGGTATGGTTGTATCGGATGCACCTAAAGAAAAGGCTGACGAGCGCTTTTTTGTCAGAGAAGCCCTAACAAAGCACCAAAAAACACTCTTATTTAACGCCAAGACCCAGTTATTGAATAAATCATGTCAATACGTGTGGTGCAAAAATGGGAAGGTATGTGCACGAAAAACTGGAAACAGTAAAATCTTTTATATTCGTACTATGCATGATATAAATCAAATAGTTAAACAAAACTCAAACAACTCAAATAGTTTACCCGGGAAATCATCGGCCATATCGTAAAATGTTTACTTTAATATATTTTAATAAATTCTACTTTTCCAACAAAATGGATACAGAAATAAAAGAATTTTTTAATTGTAGTTCTCCTAACCAATTTTTCCAGCATTTACCTCCCAAATGTTTAATGAATATTTCATGTCTACACTTCAATATTAGGTCAATTATAAAAAACTTTACCAAACTACAACAAATTATCCATAATTGTACCTACCCCCTAGATGTAATAGTTGTTACGGAGGCCGGTATCTCAAACAATATTGTTCATTTGTATAAATTACCGGGTTATAACTTGTACTCACAATTACGGCAGGGCAAGAAGGGAGGTGGTATTATGATCTACGTACGAAACCATTTAAGATTCACATTAGTTCAACAAAAAACAAATACATTTGAAAGTCTATCCGGAATAATCAAAATTAATTCGAGTCCAAATGTAATTGTGTGCGCAATTTATAGACCTCCATCTACAAATAAAAACCTGTTTGTTAACGAGCTTAGTAAGTATATCACTAAGTTTGAACTGAAACACAACTTGATTCTAATTGGTGATACTAACATAGATCTGAAAACTTCAAATTCATACAAGGACTCATATTTAGAAGCACTTAGTGAGCGCGGATTAATGTGTGGAATATCGGACTACACACGAATTGAAACTAGGAAGGGTATTATCACCAAATCTTGCTTAGATCACATTTTTGCCCGATTCCCCACATTGCATCCGTTCTCCGCGGTGCTCGATGTCGCACTGGCCGATCATCGAGGTGTAATTTTTGCGTGCGTTAACGACGTACCGCTGACGCCCGAGCTTATACAGGGTGAAACAAAAAAAATGGTTGATTATGGGGTTTTTTATAAGGAACTTAAAAATATGGATTGGTCAAAGTATAGAGATATAAATTCTCCAGATGAGGTTTTAAATTTTATAAGCAATTCCTTTCAGACAGCAAAAACATCTGCAACAAATATTAGTACTTGTAAATTACCCAGAATGAATTTTAAACGCTTTAATATGCCGTGGATAGATGATAATGTTACTCGACTTTGCGATAAAAGAAATAAATTATACCGTGAGTGGACAAATCGCCCAGAAAACTGTAAGCTCAAGTTAGAATATAATAAATTGCGCAATAAAGTGCATAAAGTCCTTGAAGCCAAAAGGAATGCATATTATTTGAAGCAAATAAAAAACAATTATAACAATATTAAAAAGGTATATTCTGTTTTAAACCAAATGTTAGGGAGAGTAACGTTGTCTATCGACGCGGCTATACTAAAGGCTTTTGATGCACAGGGTCTCACTTCCATAACCATTGCCAATAACCTCGCAAATAGCTTTGATAAATCGGTAAAAACCATTATTCCAAATTGTAGAATAAAATTATTTAATCAAAACAATACACGTAAATCTTTAGACGCTAGTATACTCTTTCAAAAAGCAACCCCTAGTAGTGTCAATAAAATCATTCAAAAATTAAATTCCAGAAAAGCACCAGGCACAGATAATATTGCAATTTCGGACATAAAACTAATAGGAGATTATGTTTCTCCAGCCATATCTCATTTAATTAATCGTAGTGTTACCACAGGGTTGTATCCGGATGCTTTAAAAATAGGCTGTGTAAGACCTATGCACAAGAAAGGTAAACGCGATGATTTCGATAACTATCGCCCAATCATTTTACTCTCCTCAATCGATAAAATTGTAGAAAAGTATGTGTGTAAGCAAATACATCGTTTCTATAAAAAACATGAAGTAATAAGCCCAAATCAATTTGGATTTTAATCAGGAAAGAGTACAGCGGGTCTCTTGTCTAAATTTACGGATGAAGTCAATTGTCACCTTAATGAAAAAAGGTACGTGTTGGCCTTATTTATCGATTTTTCGCGCGCTTTTGACACTTTAATGCACGACCAGCTGGTATATAGGCTTGATAAGTGTGGAGTTCGTGGCCCACTACTCAGATGGTGCCAAAACTATCTGACAAATCGTACATTCTCTGTAAAAGTGGATAACACCTACAGTCGGCCCATGCTTGTAACTGAAGGCACAGCACAAGGTTCGGTGTTAGGACCTCTTCATTTTCTGTCCTATGTCAACGACATGAGTGATTGCATTGCCAACAGCACATGCTATCAGTTTGCAGATGACACTTGCCTTGTTATCGGAGATAAAAATCCACAAACGGCCCTGGATCTTCTACAGTCTGATTTGGATGCACTAGCAAAATGGTGTCACGATGCCGGCCTTGTCATTAACACAAGCAAAACTAAATTATTAGTCATAAAATCGCCATATGTCAAACGCTTACCAATAAAAGATCTAGTGGCACACGGGCATACCTGCTTACACGCTGGCAGCACGGCTGTATGTTCCTGCCCAGGGATTGAGACAGTGGATAGACAAACATACCTTGGACTTGTTATTGACAGTAAATTTCATTGGAGTGACCATATTGAGCGTGTTTGTACCAAGCTTAGACAGTTTCTGGCAAATATCACCATCCTCAATAACCGTATCCCGTTTAAAGTTAAATTAATGCTGTATAACGCTCTTGCGGAGTCTCACATTCAATACGGCCTCAGTAGTTATGGGCGAAGTTACAATACATATCTCAACCTCATTCGTAACTTACAAGTAAGGATACTTAAAACTATAGTCCCTAACAAAATTAAAAAGCAATTCCAGGACGACCCTTGTGGGCTTTTTAAACACTGTAAAGTTTTACCAATACACATGCAAGTTCAATACACTTTACTTAAGGAAAATTTTTTTAATGAATCTTTACGTATCCCGATTGTTCACCCTGTATACACTCGAGCCATTAACAAAAACCGGTTGTGCACGTCGCGCGCAATAAACGCGTACGGTGAGCGCACAACCAGATACCTAATACCTCGGCTTATCAATAACCTGCCGTCCAATTTGGTAGGTAGTATAAACCAAAATAATTTCAAATGTAAGCTAAAGGATCATTTCCTTAAGTTATTTTAGCGTTATTGTTTTCTTCTCTTATTGCATGCTTAGACAAGATAGTAGATTGCTAGTTATCTTGTATATTTATTAAATAAACTTAGCTAATTAGATGTTAAGTAAACTCACGATGGCATCAGTTTAAACCTTAGTGGTTTTTTATTGCTATCAATATATAAATAAATGTATTGTTATGATGATATGATAAATAAAAAAAAAATAAAAAATATATAAATTATTATTGCAATAATAACTTAATTTTTTAGTTAAAGATAAAATTTTCGTATTATTTTGCATGTTTAAAATTGCGTGAGCGTCGTAGCGCAGCGTAGCGTGCCGTAGCGCTTGCTACGAGAAAGATGGACTATTTATTACAAAACGAAAAAAGCGTATTAAAATTTTTCATTATGATTATTTCTTAACAAGCGTTAACCTATGACATTTAATAATAAAAAGCAAATAATGGTATTATATAATTAAAAATCTATTTAGATTAAAAAAATATATAAGATATTTTATTGAAATAAATTTATCTAAATACTGTCTATAGTTTACGCGAGTAGTACACACTTAAATAAAACACTTTAATGGTTTAAAACGCCATATATTAGTTAAACTTATTTGAAAATGATGAATATGAAACGTCGGGCCGAAGTTAAAATCAATTTCAAATAAGTTTAACTAATATATCGCGTTTTAAACCGTTAAAGTGTTTTATTTAAACAAAATCTGTCTATTTTTTATATATAATGGAAGGAAAGAGCTACATAACCGCAAAATTATTGTTCAAAGTACGTTTTGTAATAATTTATTACTTTTGGCTCGATAAACAAATTTTTCGCACCACATTTCACTTTTAATTAAAGTTCCAATAGTTTCATTAATTCACAGCGGTTTGTTTAATTGTATTAGTTTCAATTGAATGTGATATCTATTATAATGATAGTAATTAAAATTTAAATAAAGGATCCCTGTTTTGGCTTAAAGACAATACGTAAGTATTGTCTTTATGCGAGTAGCACATATTTAATTGAAACATTTGTAACGGTTCTATACAAAAATATATTAGTTAAATAATTTTGTATTTCATGCTTAGTAGAAGTCGTGGTCACGGGGGATGGTATCTTTGGTGGGTGTCCATAATGTGTGTGTGAAATCCTATTTCACATCAGTTCTTTTTAACATGCAAGTAGTTGATCAGACTTCTGAGCCCTACCCGACCGGAACAACTTTTTTGTTCCCCTGGGATTCGAACCCAGGACCTCTCGCGCATAACGCAATGCTAGGCGATACGTTTAACCATTTGGCTACAGAGGCGGTCGTCCGTAATGTAGTCGTAGATAAAATAAGTTTAATAATTTTGCGCTTGAAAAGGACAGAAGTATTATATTTATGTATGGATTTTTCTACTAACATTATTAAGTTACATTACATTTTATAACACAAAGTGACAGATATAAATTCTACACTTATATATATATATATATATATATATATATATATATATATATATAGCCTACATAAAACTACTGTCTCAATAGAGATTTTATCGAAAAGCAATTCATCTCTGCGTCTCTAAGGAAAGAATTTCACAAAGTTCTCCCATTTAATTAAACAGTCCAATATGTCAGATGGTAGGAATTAATATTGGTAGCGGGTCTTTTGATCGCGATAAGAAATGAGAGACTCTCCCCCATTGATGTGTGTCTTCTTATTTTCGCGCAGTCATTGTTACCACATACGGCTTTGGAGGATGCTAAGTAACTAGGAAACGTCTGACGAATGAAAAGACTAACTGTATATGCATGTTACCTTGATCAATGATAATATTATAAATAAATGGTAACAGTGTATAAAACAAAGGAGTAATTATAGTTATAAATTAGTGCGTGTACTTAGTTTTTTTTTAGAGAAGAGGATTGATGGAAGGTGAAAAAAACCAGCCATGTAATTTCTATTGCTGTAAATCTCGTTTTAATTCTGTTTTTTGATGTTCAAGTTTTTCCTCATTTTTCTGTGGGATTCATACCGATTGGCTCGTCGGTATGGCAGCAATGTATGGCTTTTAATCAACAGGTCGTGAGTTGGATTCCAACTGGGTCCAACATTTACTAATTAATGTATAATTTTTCTAAACAAGAATATCCGAATTTCTAAATACAATATAGGTTGATAGCGCATCATTCTTAGACGTCATTACATGTTTTTGTTCTGTTTCTGTCCTCTACCATAAGAAAAAAAAACACAGACTTCACATGAGTTTAATCACGGAGCTATCAAAGCTGTCAAACGAAAGAAAGAAATAATTAAACTTACAAAAGACGTCACCGAGAGATTGATAGAATAAAAAGGTAATATACTAAATAAGAAATATTTATCTTAGAAATAGTACAGTTCTCTATATCACATTATTACAAATAAAATGACCAAGATTTCCTTGGCGAACGGCAGAATTTATCGCGATAGCTTTCTATTAGGAACTATTTCTTTGATTTATCAACACACAATTTTCTGGAAAAGTAATTATCTTTTACCTTTGTTTTTGATTAGTGAAAGAAAACATTGGGAAGAAAGCAATATGTTCTGGTACCTTCATCTCCGGCATCTTTCATGTGCATAAAGAAGTATAAAACCTGAGATTAGGCAGTGAAGAATATTAAAGGAATTACGTTAGCAATGAAATATATATATTATATTAATATATATGGCGTCATACAGGGTTGTTAGTCTAATGATAGTAATATAAGGCTAATAACGAACGGGTCGTGGGTACGATGTCTACAATATTTTTAACATCAATTTACAATTTTTCTGAAACATGTAGGATTTCATCTGTAAATCTGGATATTGAATGGGTGGTAGGAAAATCGAAATTCCGTCCGGGTCACGAACCACTAGCTTTAGATGAAAACCCGTGAAGCGTAATCAAGTTTCACTTTCAATCTGTGGATTTCTGAATATCCACAGTCAAAATAGATCGACAGAACATCTTGCAGAGATTGCTAGGCTACATCGTCTTCCATAAACTTCGAACTTTATGTTTGTCTGTCTTACTGTATCAAAAAACCAAATAAAATATTGGCTATTTGTGTATGCCTTAAGAAATAGAGTAAAGAATAGCGAAAGAATTTATTTACGTCAAAGAAACAACGCCGTGAAATTGTTCCGAAATCTTTCGGAAAACTTTCTATCACCGCTTAGCTCAATGACTGAAGGGAAATATTCTTTAAACTGCGTCATAATAGCGAAACTTGCGTCATTTTCCACATCAGAAAACTCATTAAAGACCGTTAGACTGAAGTCATTCTAAGTGCTGCTGTTCGAGGTTATGAGCAGAGCGGACCGAAATTGCGTTCAATTAGGAAGACTTTACGAAGAAGATTCGTTAATACTATTAGAAATATATGTATATTTTATCTGGTTTAATCGCTTTGAAAAAGGCTTTTACATGTCACCTATTTAAAAGGACTTGAACCTGCATCGTCAGTATTCCGTGCTGTTGCTCTATCAATTGAGCTACGCAGTCCTAATTAGTAGAGCAACAGCACGGAACGCTGACGATGTCGGTTCGAGTCCTGTCCGAGTCGAGCATTTCAATGTCTTTTTGATTTTTAAATTATAAAGTGCCATTATGTGAAAAATGTTAAAGTTTTCAATATCAGAGCTTCCCTCATATCCTAAGTATTTTTTTTTATAACAACAAACAAATACCACGGCTATTGCAAAGCATACGAAACGCCGGGCCATAGTTAAGATTTAGTGTAAATAAGTAACTAAATAATATATTTCACGTTGTAAGCAGTTAAAAGCGTTTAATTTAAGCGGTTAAAAATTATTTTAGTAAATCGAAAATAAAATGATGTCATATACTCATACATTAAGAAACTTATTGTTATGTTTGTGTGACAAGTTCAAGACGCTAGACAATAGTGACTATTTTTTAAAACCCTGTGTCATATTTAAAAAAAAAATTGTAGTTGTAGTAGTTGAAGATATGGTAGCGCAGGTATGTAATTAAGTATACTTGATAAAAGGTGAAATATGCTAGTAAAAAAACTTTTTTGTAATTTCAACCTTAACACTTGTGCAATAAGGTCCATCAATCAGTTGCAATAACATGGAAAAGCTATAAAAAATTTCAAACTTTAAAAGCATAAGAGTATTGTCGCTCACGCTCTAGTAATCGCCGAATGAGTGGCCCAACCTTTAGGTTAATGGGCTATCGGACTGTTCTCGAGCCATTTGACAATTATTCAGGGTCAGATATTGGTGTCATTTGTAGGCGGTCTTAAGGATATAATTACTAAAGACGGCCTTAGTGGATTATCCCGGGATAATTATTATCATCGCACAAATTGCTATGTCTTTCTGTGCCATTTGATACGGGGTTAAAAAGCCCTTTTTAGGAGAATAGATACTAACTACTGTCTGAAGTTTACGCGAGTAGTACACATTTATTATACTTTTAACAATTCAAAACGCAAAATATATTAGTAAATTTATTGACTCTTTATTTCACCCACGACCCAACGTTTCGGATGATTTGCGGCAATCGTGTGGCTAAATAACCTAACTTATATATATCGCGTTTTAAACCGTTAAAAAAGTTTTATTAGAAGCTAAATACTCATTAATTAATTAAGATTTGACTTCTACGTTTTCTGTAGAAAATTTAGGGCACTCCTAAAAATATAAAACCTTTTTAATGTAAAAAAGTCATCGTTCTCTCAACATTAAAACTGTTCTTGGGCAGTATGAATTATTTTTATATAATCCAAATTAGCCAAAAATATTTAAAAGTTTTTAATTCAATCCAATAAGGATTAAATTAAAAACTAACTTTCGGGGCGGTTACCTTTATTGAGCATGATAGGTACTGGGGTCTAATCCTTGGGAAACGTTATTTTTTTCTTAAGAACAGACTTATCTTATAGAGTTTTGATCAATCTTCGCTAGGGTTAAACGGAATTTCACACACTTTTATTTAGTAGTATAAGCAATCTTAATTGATGGCCGTATTGCCTTACATTGTATGTGTAAGTCAAAAGTTAAATGTTTTGTGGTTATAACATAAAAAAAAATAACAAGTAATTAACAACTTACCTTCAGACTGTGCAAATGCTGTAGAAAGCGCTAAAAGCGTAACGCTAAGTGCTAATGCCTTCATCTGAAACAAAACGTAAACATAAGATAAACATATTAAACCGTTTAAACCGGGAAATATACTTAATTTAATTTTAACTATCATCCGGCGTCAGATTTTCTATAGCAGGTGTGGTCACGAGAGGATCATTGTCGTCGACTTCAAAGTCAAAATCAATAACAGATATAACTATTTTTAGACACCGGCTCGTAATAAATAACTACTATTACTATTATTAGGAATGAAATAATAAAATTCGATGGTAGTTTTGTTTTTCGATATGATAGCCGAACGACGTCTGCGCGTGCCTCTTGTCAAACGCGGCTCCTGCGCACAGTTTACACAATACAGGTTTTGTTATTTTTATGTCTGTCAAGTGAGAATATTAATTATAACTAGCGTGTTTAAGAGACTAATAGTTTAAATAAAACACTTTAACGGTTTAAAACGCGATATATTAGTTAAACTTATTTGAAAATGATTTTTAACTTCGCCCGACGTTTCGGATGCTTTGCAGCAGTGACCACGGCCAATGTGTACTACTCGCGTAAACTATAGACAGTATTTAGACTAACAGTCGTCGTGCAGTGAGATTTTAAGTGTAATTACTTTTTGTTACATCAGTGTACTTAGTTAAGTTTATAAACGATCCCTGAGCGCTCCTAATTCCCAATTACGGTACAGGACCCTACAATGATAGTTTACATAAGTCAGGAGGCAACCACTGGACCAGAGGTATGTATTCAGAATATTGAACTTAGTTGAACTTATTGGAAGTGTGTATTTCTGCCATTTTGATGATAAAAACTTGCTGAAAAGGCAACGAACATTTTTTATTTACTATCGGATAGTGAACGCGATAATCTCGACAAAACTATTTACGAGTTAACCCATCACAAGTCGTTATGAATAAATATGAAAACGTTTATAAATTAAAAGTTATGTTTTAAATTGTATTTATGTAGTGCGCTGTTTTTTTGTTCGTTGTGTATGTATTTTGTCACTATTCAGCCATTTTGCTACGAAGGTGTAATGTAGAAACTTCAATTAATTTCCAAACTTTGATGGAGTCTTAAGCCGCTTTTGAGTTGTGGTCTGTCCTAATAATTACTTATTAATTGTTTATAGCAACTAAAATACAAGTTGAAACATCAATAGGTTATACTAGCTGTGTCAGCGACTTCGTCCGCTTAGTATAGTTATTCTTTATAAATTTTAGCTGTTATCTACAACGCATCTCGACGTTCTTGCAAGTTAATCTTATGATACACATATGTGGCGTGGATATTTTTTTAGATAATTCAAAGAGGAATCATTATTTCATACATATTTGTAGGGTATGTTTGGACGTCCATTACTATATTTTAGAGAAGATTTTATTTATTATATTTACGTATTTATTATAAATCATAAGCCTCTACAGAAAATCATGTTTTCGTTTCAAATGAACCGATAGCGACCTAAATATTTGTATTGAAAAGGTTGCTGCACTACTCCGATATTAGTTCGCTTTGAACGCTTTAAATATAGGTTCAATGCCTTATTGATCTGGTAAATAATATAATCGACTCTAAGTGACGTACAATTGGATAAAAATCTTGGTTGTTTAGAATCCCTTAATCTCCTTCTAACGGTGAAGATGACTTCAATCTAAAATGGTTAATACAAAATTATATTATAACTCATTATTTTACAAAAGCTATGGCAAGCTAGTTAAATAAAATCTATTTTGATGAAAAAAAATTCGATGACACGAACAAGACTTAATTCGGAATCCGCAGGGTTCTTTACTACTATTCTAGCCAATTGAAGTTTATTTGTTTTTTATCTGAATTTCAAACATCACACTGAATTCGAGTGTTGAATAATTTAACTGTATCTGTATTGTGTTTTAAAATACATATTTTATACTAGCTATGTCAGCGACTTTGTCCGCGTAGAATAGTAATTTTGGGCATCATTTGCGAGCTTAAATATAGATAAATATTGGCGCGGACATTTTTTTTTTAATTATTTAAAGAAGAATCATTCTTTCATGCATATTTTTTGGATATCTTGAACCGTTTTCGGGAAGCCACAGAGATGAATAATTTTTCCCGTTTCACGTTTTCACCTTCCTCGATAAATGCTCTAAAGATAACATTTTCTATTCCACCCAGTAATTCCTGAGATTAGCGCGTTCAAACAAACAAACTCTTCAGCTTTTTATATTAGTCTAGATATAGAAACGTGTGGAAACCAAATAAATAAAAGCCTGACCTAATTCGGGTTGTTTGCAAATTAAACACGAGTCCGACTTTTAAGCTAAAAACGCGAGGCAAACACGTACAAGTGATATGGGGATGTTTATTATTCATGGAAACGGCTCGGTTCTGTAATCGCACTGCGCGACCATTACGGCTATTTCTTAATCGAAACGGAGTAGGGTAGTGGCTTAAACATCTAATAGAAAAATATAATAAAATATACTTTGTTCTCTTTAAAATTGAAAAATTATTTAAAATTCGACAAAAATATTGGAAAATGTGCGTCTGGCACTCTGTCGTGATTAACAGAGAATTCCAAAGGGTAGCATGACCGAGGAAAACACCCGAGAAACTGAGTTCGGCTTTTTTCAACATGTCTTATAAACTAATACACTGGCAGGCTGCCTTATCATCAAAGAAATCGTTCAAACAATAATACGCCTCTTGAGACAATCCAAATTTTATGACTTTAACTCATTTATTGATAAATTTGCATCCGCAACTGGCAATAGACTATCTATACGAATACTGTCAATAATATTTTCTGTAGTTTACGCGAGTAGTATACATTTAAATAAAACACTTTAACAGTTCTACAAGGACCCGGCCAATTTCGCCAAATACCAACTTCGACGGAACAGGTGGCGCTAGAGTACTAGTTTTTACTTTGTCGTCAGAGACATCCTCCATCTTTTGTCTCCCCGCGACCACGGCTGCTGCAAAGCATCCAAAACATCAGGCCGTAGTTAAAAATATATGGTAAATAACTTGACAAATATATATCGCATTTTAAACCGATAAAAGTGTTTATAAACGGGTACTACTCGCGTAAACTACAGACAATACTTTATCTTTCGTTTTGTAATTAAGGAAATATATTAGCATAAAAAAATATAATTTATATGTATCAACAATAACATTAAGATAATCGGCAACCCTATAAGCGAGAGTAGGGTCAGCATTAAAAGCACGAATCCTTTTCCTTAAATTTTCAATTTCTCGTTACACACAAATTGCACCTTACGTTACATCGCGTATAAAATATTCTAACCTACATCATTAGCTAATGCAAATTTCGATGTTTAGATTTATTTCGAGTACCTAATATCGACTTGTTGAAGTGCTTAATAATCAATAGGTAGTGGATTCGATTTCTACCGGCACTTACATGTTTCTAAAATCAATTTATAATTTCTCTGAAAAAAAAATGCACACTGAGTGTTCAGTCTAGCAAATTCAAATAAAACAGTTTTAACGGTATAAAAATGCATTTTATTCTAGTTAGTAGTTATTTATGGCTCAACGGTTCGAATACTTTGTAGCAGTTATGATCACAGGTGTTCCTGGTATTAAAGTGTTTTATTTAAATGTTATCACTCGCGTAAATATAACAGACGTTTCGGATGCTTTGCAGCAGCCGTGGTCACGGGGAGACTAAAGATGGAGGATGTCTCTGACGTCAAAGTAAAAAATTGCTACGCTAAATGGCTGCGTTTTAAACCGTTAAAATATTTTATTTAAATGTCTACTACTCGCGTTAACTAAAGACAGTATTTAGTTAAAGTACATATTTGCGTTTTGATTTCCGAGCATAGTTTTGTCTCCCGTTTATGGAGCTGTATCGCTATTCTTATATATAGAATACCACGTTTCGGATGCTTTGCAGCAGCCAAGTCAGTAAATAAGTAGACTAAATCATTCCTCGTTGTAAACCGTTAAAAGTGTTTCAAAGGAATAAAGTAGATAATTTTAGCATAAGCTTTAGCACGAGGAAACGCTCGCTGAAGGTAAATTAAAAAATAATGTTTAATAAATGTAACGAATAAACGGAGCTCAAATTGTTTTAATATATAAAGATCGTAATTTTTAGTATAAGCATCGTTTACTTTATACAGCTCATTTGGGATTACACTTGTCAAGGAAACGAGTGTTCTTTAATCACACTTAACGTTAAATACGAGAAAAATTAAAGACAATTCAGCTGTTTTAAGTCTTCACTATATATATATACTTCATCCTGTTTCGTGAATAATTAAAACAATGGCGACTCAAAGCCTCCTTGGCGAAATAAGTGAATATTTTTTTAATCATTTGTCTCCGGACTTTTGTTGGCTAGTGTACGGCTAGAAAAGGTCCCTAGAATTTAGTTCACAATTGAGACCCTGTTACGGCGTACTTTATTCACAGACATTTGATCCTTTTGAAGCATTCCATTCCGGAAGTTTTACGTACTAGCCAAGTAGGTACTTGTACGGTTTAAATTATTTAATTTCTCAAATAGTGTATGACTTATAATCAACGGGTCGTGGGTTCGACACCCACCAGGTCCAACGTATTTTTAAACTATTTATAATTGTCTGAAACGTGTTGAACTTAGTTTGGATATCTGGATATTAAAAGAATGGTAGGAATATCAAAAGTTTCGTCCGGTTGAAGGATCACAAAATGCCGTATAATTTAATCGCGTTTCAGATTTAGTCCGAGGATTTCCGGATATCCAAATCGTACATCAAATTCTGTTTAAATGTTATATGGCTGGGGTTTTTCACCATCGAGTAAAAAAAACATTGTACTTCACTGAAAAACAAGGGTAATTTATTTTAACACTTAACTAGCGATTTTAAAACACTGTTTTCTAATTTATACAAACGTTATAAGTTGAGAATTTAGTAATAGTATCTCAAAATTAAATATTGTCTGTAGTTAATTCTAGTAGTATACATTTAAATAAAAAACTGTAAACGGTTTGAAACATAGAGCCGTGTTTGTTTTCTAATAGAGGAGGACAGACAAGCATGCAGGATCTATTCTGAAGGAGGATCCATTTTGTTTATATTTGTAAATCCACAAATAAATTGTTAAAATTAAAAGTAAATAAGTTAATACATTTCGCGTTTAATCCCGTTTTATTACTGTAGCTTAAAATAAAAGAGTCCACAGCCTTTTAATGTATATCAGGTTTTCAACGTGCGTAAAATATTATAATATCATTTCTATTCGCAGGTTACAAATTTAAAAAAGTTTTTCACTCCATGTAAAGCGGCCATTTGAAAATTGGGAAGCGAAATATTCCATGAAATATACTGGAATAGAATTCTAAATATAGCAGTTTAATATTCAGCTCATAGCGGTGCCTTTTCAAGCCGTTCACAAGTTGGCCCGTGTCTGACTATTTGATAGTGTATTATTCTGGTACTCGCCCGGGGCACTATTTCAATTAACACTGTAACTCTTGGGTTAGACGTTGTAGCTGAACGTCATGTATAGCTTGTTATCTTAGAATCGTGTAGGAAATATATACAGCTATAATAACTAAAAGATACGCCATCTTGTTGAGTCAAAAGCAAACTGTAAAACAGTTTTAAGCAGAATTAAATTGAAAATTATACAATTTGCAGACATAATCTAAATTACAGTAACAGGAGATTGTTGAAGAATATATATTATTTGTTTTGATTAAATGGTTAAACGTATTGCTAAGAATCGAATGGTCTAAGGTTTGGTTTCAGGCAGGACACAAAATTCTAATATATCTACTGCTCGTCTACACTTTGAGCAATGAAACGTAACTGTTCAATATGTTTTTTTGCAAAAAGAAATCTAAGTATCTAGGAAAAATATCCTTAATTTAATTAGATCATTTCTTCGAAACAAATGCACAAAAATCCTTTCCTCCTACAAATAGCAGTTTTAAATGGCTGATCACGTATAATGCAGTATATCGCTAACTAGACCATCGTTACTGAATTATAACACAAACAAAAATAAATAACAATCCCTAAACCTCTCTCTATGTTGTGACCAGAACGTGATGAACGGTCACCGATATATCCTCTTGTCATGAAGTTAGAAGGAGGCAGATAAGAGGCTAGATTTATTTCTATCAAGATATAAATAATTCAGGCGCGGATACGGTTATGATGTATGCCGATGGATATAAATTATTTGCGAGACCAAATCTCGGACAGGTTTTTGTTTTTATGTGATTTGTGTTGTTGGAAAGATAGAAGGACACGACGGCTCTGATCGAAAAGTGAAATTTGTTTATTTAAGACCAGTCCAGTGGTAAGCCACTAATGCAAAAAAGAGGCTTTTAATCCCAGATGGGGCAAAGTCTTAGTTCAGTATTAGGATTACTTTTATAAGATTTCTAGAATTACAGTCTGCCAATCGGAAGAGCATAGTGGGTCTAAGCTATAAGAGAATTAACATGTGCCAAGCATCGGGAGATAAAGTATTTAAAACGATATAAATACATTTAACAATAATAATTCACTTTATTTGGCATTTAACTAGTTATGATTTTTTTAAGTAATGATTATTATAAAAAGGACAGCATACGTTGTAGCACAGTCACTCTACAACGCTGATTCTCAGCAAAGCCCTATCTAGTTATAATTGTAAAAGTACATTTTAGACGTTGTACGCCAGCTGAAATATCATGACTTTTCGTATATCATAGAAACTAAATAAAAAAGAAATAAAATAACGTACCTTTGTAGTGAGGGCGCTTCACCCTAGAAGTTGAGTGGTCGTTAGCTTATCGGTTTCATACGAAATCTGAAACAAAATGGACGACCTTTTATTATTTTTCAAATACTCGAGAGACGAGAGACATATCAGTAAAAGATAATTTTAGGAATTGGTTAAAGATAGCGTTTTTACTTTATAAAAGACACTTAACGTTGTGGTAGACTACGAGTTAATTTACTTAGACCCTACCCCCTTTTTAAGTGTTGCCTTAACATTACTTTAAGGCTTTATCTTGGGTTCGAATTCTGGGGATATACGTTTTGGTCTGGCAGATCGAGAGTTTTAATTAGAAGCGATTGATATAAAGATTTATATGTATTGACCTCGAGCCCCACATGAGGAAAACGGGAATTTAGTTATTATCCAAAATTTATTAGAGCATCGAACGCTTACCGAAAAAAAGGTGCATTTCGAATTAAATGTACCAAACGATATATCAACGTCATGTGATCCCCGTTGGAATTATTTAGTTCTACATTTTACTATCGAAAATCCCGGCTCTGTATAATTCTAACAAGAATATCGTTATGTATTTAGTTACTGGACTACTTAAAAGTAAGGTGTAATTTAAATAATAAACTTAAGTATTGTCTGTACTTTACATAATTTAACTAATGTATTTCTTTAATTTGTAAGAAATTGTTGTCTTAATGAGCACGATAAATTCAACGGTTAATAAAATGAGTTTGCTCTATGCTCTACAGGGGGTATTGGGATTTACCACTACAATCAGCTTTTCCTTAAAGGGCCTTTAAGATCCAAAACTCCTTCTGAAGGTTCGTTAAATCTTACTGTAAACGTGGATGACTTTGTATATATACATATTTACTTATCTTTTAAATTAAAAATATCTATAGATCACAATGTATGTGTAACAATTTCCTTTCAAAGTAGTGAAATACCTGGTTTCACTGGTAATCTAAATAGCTTTAGGATTGATGTACAGTTGACAAAATAATTGGATTGAGAAAGGTGTCGGACAATCAGCTTGACAACGGTACAAGCCTTTATAAGATAATACTTATTTCATAAGATTTTCTTTGATTCATCTTCTGTCATACATTGCTTTAGCAGAGTATTGCGTTCATTAATGTATGAATTTAGATAGAGACGAAATGCTTAATAAATTAATAAAATAATCATGAGTTCTTAATAAAAAGCCAAGTTCCGTAGCAAACAAGTAAGATAGTTTAAAAGTTCTTTTAGTTCGTTGTGTTTTATTGATGCTTTTATGAATATTATGAATATAACTTTATTGGTCCGTAATAACTAAACGTTAAAGTGAAACGGACACAGTGTGTTTGCCCTATGTCCTATATACACATATATAAGTATATGTGTATATATATAAAAGTTATATGTGAATTTGCAATGTACAACAACCGTATATCCGCGTAGAGGTAATAGAAATAAATTGTTATAAACCCTTTTACGGTCTCCGAGGCCCTGGGGAGTAGTGTTATCGCCAGAATAGAAATGTTACCTGAAAATTCCACTACAGGTGATTTTTAACCCTTTAAGTCCCAACCGTAACTATTTACGATGAAATCATTGGAGGTAAGTTCTGACTGTCGTAAATAGGTATAAAACGCTACTTAGAGCAGCAATAACGAAATCCTGATCAAATATGATGAATTTATTACTAAACTGAAATGTTTTTCATGATTTTACTGAAAACAGTATCGTGTTAGATACCATTAACCTAATTTAATATTAACTACAGTCATTAAATCTATACTTATATATAAAGCTGTAGAACATGTTTATTCATGTTTATATTTGCTTGAACTCAGTAATCTCAGGAAGTATTAGTTTGAATTGAAAAACTGTGCCCACAGCTGCTGCAAAGCATCTAAACGGCAGGTCGTAGATTAAACTAATTTGTAAACAAATTGAACCATTATATTTCGTTTAAATAAAACACTTTAACGGTCTAAAACGCGATATATTAGTTAAACTTATTTAAAAATGATTTTTAACTTCGGCCCGACGTTTCGGATGCTTTGCAGCAGGCGTGGTCTCCCCGTGACTAATATATCGCGTTTTAAACCGTTAGTGTTTTATTTAAATGTGCACTACTCGCGTAAACTATAGACAGTATTTAATTATATTTCGTGTTTTATTTAATTTTACGGCTGTTCTCTACATCTCTTTGTAATGTCGTTATTTTGTTGGGTCAAGCTCAGCTTGACTTTATACATATAGCGTTATTCAGTTCATGTGTTGTTCTATCAATAGTTCATTCCGAACTTTTCGTCACCTTTATGATACCTGATGTAAAGGAAATGTTTCCAACTTTGGCCCAAATAAGGGCGTATGTACAACGGCATAAATATTTTATTGCCTATAATTTCATCTTATATTCACCTTCGCCGTTCATTTTTGACACAGATAAATAGACCGCCTCAGTGTCTCAATTACTCTGGAAAAGTCGAGGGTTTAAATCTGTGTCTGAATAATTATTTACGTATAATAAAGTCGATCAATGAATCGAACAGAGACATATGTCCGTCCCACAGAGGGAGACATTTAATATTTAAGCAAATAAGCTTGAAAGAAATAAATTTAAAGCGAGCGAAACTTAATTTTCGTTAGTTATTAAGTTCAACCTTGTGTTTTTATATAATTTAAATATTATTTTTAAATAAGCATAGTTGAGTACTGTCTGTAGTTTACGCGAGTAGCACACATTTAAATAAAACACTTTTAAAGTACATGTATGTTACGTTTAAAACCTGATAGAAATATATTAGTCAATCTATTTTTTGTGAAATATAATTTGCATTAACTACCCAATATTATCAGTGTTTTAAACCGTTAAATGTGTTTTATCGAAATGGATTAAGACATTATTTAACTTTTTTTAAATTTATTTAATACATTTCGCATTTTAAACCGTTACAAGTGTTTTATAAACGTAAAGCAATAGGAGAAAATTTTATCGTAGTAATATCAGGAATAAATACGAAACGAAATTCTTGTGGTGTGTTCACACCTCAAGCCAGACAATTGAAGTTTTGAAAAGTTTCCCGTATAGCGTGCCCAGTGGGGTGTAAATGTAATCCATTGGGGGGTTGCCAACTGATCTTGTATCGCCTTCAGACTATGTGTTATCGACTTTATTTCCTTTAGTATATCCACAATATTTCTACCCGACCGCTCGTGGAAGAAAGACGACCAGTTTCGGGATTCTTTCCTCGAAAGTCGTACAATGTGGGGCTGAATATATTTTGACGGGTTCTTTGGCCTAATAAGATAATCACAGGTCTACTGTACAGTAATTATGGTTAAAGTATACTGTCTGTAGTTCACACGAGTGATACTACGCCAAATACCAACTACGACGGACAGGTGGCGCTAGCGTAGCGTTTTATTATGACATTAGAGAGACCCTCCATCTTTAATCGCTCCGTGACCATGGCTACTGTAAGGTATCCGAAACGTCGGGCCGAAGTTCCAAATAAGTTACACTAATATGTATCGCGTTTTGAACTGTTAAAGTGTTTTATTTAAATTGTTTAAATTTATAAATACAGGTATATAATAAAAGTAAAACTATTTCGTCTCCGTACAACTGCGGGGACGTCAATACAGGCTTATATATGGACGCGATAGGAATGGTAACAATTCAAGGCTACTAATCAACTGGACGTGGGTTTGATTCTCACCGGATCCAATTCTTTCTTTCTTTCTTTCTAATCTATGACTATTTTGTGAAACATGTTAGACTTCATCTGAAAGTTTGTACATTGAGTGGAAGAAATATCGATTTAAATAAAACACTTTAACAGTTTAAAACGCGATATATTAGTTAAACTTATTTGAAAAGGATTTTTACTCAGACTCAGTCTCCCCGTGACCACGGCTGCTGCAAAGCATCCGAAACGTCGGGCCGAAGTTAAAAATCATTTTCAAATAAGTTCAACTAATATATGTCGCGTTTTAAACCGTTAAAGTGTTTTATTTAAATGAGTACTACTCGCGTAAACTATAGACGGAAATATCGATGTTTCGTCCGGGTCAGGAAGTCCTGTCTATAAAAAGCCGTTTGTAGTGTAGTTCAATCGAGTTTCGGTTTCAAAGCAAATTAGCTGGCTAGCTATTATGGCAATTTGGCTGGACTATTTCATCTTCGAGTGAAACCCAACTTGTCGGTCCTCTATCATAATATATATATATTTTTAATCTCATCGGATGTTTTCAATTGAAATGCAATCGGAGGCAATTGACATTTGATTGGCATTGATTGATTCGTTCGTTGCGATCCGAATACGAGAAATTTTCGTATGCAACTGACAGTCTCGACGAAAAACTATATAATGACGCCGATTGTATTAAAACAATAGGTTTCGATGGCAGAATTCGTTCGGCATTTTTTACAAAATTGAAATAGCACTCAAATTAGTACGATGTTCACTTGTGCATTTGATAACTTAGCTTATGTATAATAATAAATAATATCGATAGCTCAAATGGTAGAGTAATTAGATTATATGCTATAATATCGTGGGTTTGAGGCCCGCATGTGTAATAAGATTTTGCAATCTAATATAAACTTTTACATTTAGAAAAAAGTCAAAAATAATTCAGACATTATTTTTTATTAATTACTTAAACAATATTATTTAATTAAGGATGTACTTTGCTAAATACTGTCTGTAGTTTAAAACGCGACATATATTGGTTCGGATGATTTGCAACAGTCTCCCCGTGACCACGGTTTAATAATTATACATCGCATTTTAAACCGTTAAAGTGTTTTATTTAAATTTGTGCTATGTTTAATTTCTAAACTAGGAAATAATTTTATTGAAGTTATATTCATTGTATAATAATAAAATAATTGTAAAAATCTAAACATTGTAATGATATGAACCAATTTAACGATATAACTATCTAGTTCAGCAAGATGAATGGATTGCATTCATCTTGCCATGACAAGATCATTGAAACAGAACAATGTACTTCGATTCCCTGTCAAGTAATTAAGTCCTTGGCGCTGTCAAAGATGTAGGTATTAACGTTGGCTTTGTCACGTCACTTGAAGGATTCCGTTCAGCCAGGATTTACTGTAATATATGGCAATCTGTTATTAATTAAGTATTCATTATGTATGAAAGTAATCCTGCTTTCCATACGGGGGGAATTGGCGGACATATTTTTATGTCCGTTGCGTAGATCAGTAAAATATCAGCAAGTAGTATTAGACTTTAGTGACCTCTCTTTTTTTAATGATAGAGAAGGATAGACATATACCCCAGCCCATAGCATCTAAACAAGATGCGCTATCGATTTATTTTGGCTTTAGATATTCGGAAATCCATAGACTGATACCGAAACGTGGTTAAACTTCACGGCTTTTTCATCTGTGGATGCTATTTCTTGACCCGGACGAAATTTCGATATCCAGATTTCCAGACGAAGTCCAACATGTTTTAGAAAAATTACAAATTGATTAGAAAAATGTTTGACCCGTTGGGGATCCGACCCACGACCCGTTGATTATTAGCCGTACATTGCTACCATTACCAACCAGCCCGTTAAATTTTAACTATTGTTGGTTCTTAACTTAAATAACTAACTACACATTGTATATACAAAATAGGCTATTCTATTAAATATTATAATATTAATAGGAATAAAACCAAATTTCCCCAAACAATATCCCCCTAACAGGTCAAACGAAACTGAAGCCAACCCTTATATTGATATTGAATAAAAAATTCAAAGTAGAAAAGGGTTTCCTACTTGTCAAGAAATCAGTATTACAATGGTGGCTAAACAGAGATTTGGGTTGAATTCCGTCGACTGCGGTCCGGGGGTGGAAATTTAATAAAAAAGATTTTGACACAGGCCGACACGATACATGCTTTCTCGTATCCGGAAACTTTAATATTTTTCACATGTTATTATTGTTGGTATGAGTTGTATCATTGATTTAAAAAAATCTATGATGACGTGGTGGACTCGGTATCTCAATTGGTTAGAGCAGCAGCATAGACTGCTGTGGATGCTGGTTTAAGTCCTGTCCGTGTTGGCAAAATTCTACTCGTAGTTTTTAATACGTACTTAAGCTTGGTAACCGTTTCTTTATGATTCATGGGATCTATTTCATTTATAGACAAGTTCTGTGCCGTCAAGTATAATACTTTCCCCGTGATTCAAACCCAGCATCTTAAACCTCACTACATCGATAACTTCTTAGTTCTGTTTAAGTAAAACACTTAACGGTTTAAAACGCGACATGTATTAGTTAAACTTATTTACTTGCATAAACTACAGACATGTCTTTGTCCTGATTTCAGTATTAAATTTCAGTTAAAAATGAATGATTTCTCACGGAATAGAAAATTCTCAATTAGTTGCGCTTCAAAATACTTTAATTTTTATTTTTTTTTTATTTCTCTAATATACTATAATCTATTACGAAAGAAAAAAATACTATACAGTTATCCTGTTTTTTCTGTTGTTATTACATAATAACGATATACATATATCGGTGTCCACTAATATAAAACATTATCCAGACCGTTAAAAGAAGTCTACATAAGACCGTATACTGCAGTTTTAATCCTAAAGTTCCAACTCGAAGAGTATATAAGCCATTTGATGGCGTCGTTTGTTGGTCACGTGTGGGGAAAGACTTAGCCCGTACAAGAGAACTCAATTTGGGACATAAAAGATTCTTTATAGCGCCGTTTTGAATGCAATCGCTTAAGTCAGGACACAATCGTCAGCTTGACGTTTTCAGTGTCTGTAGCATATATTTTCAGACGGAATACTGAAGTCATTTATTGAAATACCTTCTTTATACCTTTCCCGTCGACTTATTTTCACCAAAATTTAACTCCAATTGTCTAGTAATAAATGCATTTGTGAGAACGCGGTGTAATAACAAAACGCCAATTGAGACACTGGCTTGGTCCATAATCAGTATTTTTGTATGTTTGTACGGGATTCATGTCTAAATAAAGACCGGAAACACGACAGACATGAAAGCTTACTTAAAGTAGACAATTATTTTAATTTAAATAAAACACTTTAATAGTTTAAAACGCGATGTTTTTTTTTAAATTCTTAATGTATATACACACTTTATATTATGTAATATAACCCCTTAAATGTATTCACTCGCAAAGTAAGCGAGTGGGTTCGTAAGACGTAAATGTGAGGAGGGTAAACCTTGGCCGTGACACGGTTCGGTGACCGCGCTGTAATGTTTAATTGCTTACACAATTTCTCTGTGTTGGACGTACTACGGTATGCTCCCTTATAATTATTTCAACACCGACGGCCTCGTTGGCGTAATGGTAGCAATGTATGGCCAATAACCAACGGGTTCAACGTGTTACTAATCAAATCATAATATCATAATTTCTCCGAAACTTATTGGACTTCCTCTGGAAATCTGGATATTAAATAGGGGGTAACAATATCGAAATTCTGTCCCAACCACCGTCCGTAGACGAAAAAGCCATCAAAGTTAATTGCGTTTCGGTATGAGTCTGTATTTCCGGTCTACACAATAGTCTGGATGTCCGAATATCCAAAGCCAAAGTTGGTCGACAGCACACCTTGTTTAGATGTTATATGGCTGTTGTATTTCACCTAATTTTAAATGTCAACATAACTTATAGAAAAGCAATTCCTTCGTATTTATTGTTTGAACGAGCTATTTCAGAAAAATGAATTAAGTCAGACAATAAAGTGCAATATTGACTGTTCTGTAACGCGAACTGCGATTTAACGAAATTTCAGAGCACACCTCACATTCATTATATCGCTGTCAAAACATCGAATATATTTCATAACAACTTTATATTTTAGCTAAATGAATTTTTGTGGGCATGACATAAAAGTTTGAAAGTGTTATTTAATGACACGTTATTTTCAAACGCCAGTTTATTTATTCTGGTAAGAAATGGCTTTAGATATCTATACTAATATATAACGCAGGAGAGTTTGTTTGTTTGAACGCGCTAATCTCAGGAACTACTGGTTCGAATTCAAAAATTATTATTGTGTTGATTAGAGCATATATCGAGGAAGGCTATAAAACATACAAAACGCGCTACGACATATAATCGCGAAGAAAACGGGGAAATCTATTCAACTTTGAGGATTTCCGTTGCGTACGCTCCGAAAATAGTTCAAGATACAAAAAAATATGCATAAAATAGCCATGAAGGCACTATATAATTTAAAAATCGAAAATAAATTGAAAATTGTTCGACTCGGGCAACATTTGAACCGGCGTCATCGTCAGGGTTTCGTGCAGTTTCTCTACCAAATGACTTTGTAGCTCAGGTCCTGCCCGAGACGAACATTTTTTTCAATTTTTGAATAATTATTCCTCTCAAATAATCTTGAAAAATGTCCGCGACAGTATATATTTTAAGATTAACTCGCAAGAACGACGGGACGCGGCCGATGTCGTGGGGAACAGCAATAATTTATAAAGATATGGAGGAGGTTTGCAAAAACAATTTCTGATGCCCAAAATAACTACTATTCTGCGCGGACGATATCGCTGACACAGGTAGTTTTTAGCTACATGATAAGTAATCTTGTTTATCGAAACTACTTTGTTTCACCAACCTTAAGTATGCATGTTTGACTGGACATATCATAGGCACAGACTTTAATTAATGTCCTCAGCTAGGACGCAGGCATCGTAATAGGTTAAATGTATAGCGGAGAGAGGGGTAAATTTTAATATAAGGAAAATAATTGATTAGATATTTGTAATACAAATTCGTGACAACTCTTTAGTTACTTATTAAATTATAGTTCATAATTGGTAAAAAAAATAAAAAGTATAGTCTAATACGATTGTACAGAACCTTCATGAAAACTTCAGAGCGCCCCCACCCTCAGGCAGTATGGGGTACCGAGTGTTATATTGTTTTATTATATTCTATACTAGCTGTGCCAGCGACTTCGTCCGCTGTATCGTTTTGGGCATTCAAATTCAATTTATCTTTATAAACTTAAGTTGTTTACCCACGACGTCGGCGTCTCTTTCCGTCGTTCTTGCAAAGTAATCTTATAAAATCATATAACGTCACAGACATTTCTTTTTAATCATTTAAAGAGAATTAATTTTATAGATATATTTTTCGGATACCTTGAACCGTTTTGACAGCGTACACCTCGGAAACCCATAATGATGAATATTTTCTCACATTTCTCGCTGCATCTTTGCTTTTATTAGTCACAGATGTTTTATAGCCTATAACCTTCCTCGATAAATGCTCTAATCAACACTAACAATTATTCGAACCCGTAGTTCCTGTGATTAGCGTGTTCAAACAAACAAACTCTTCATCTTTATATATATTAGTATAGATTTTAAAGTCTTGAACTTAACTTTAACATTTCTAGTGAGGGCATAGAACCTCACGACATCTATAATTTGTCCCCTTACTAAAGCCCAATGCGTGTAAGTAAGCTGTAAATCTAGTTTTAAAAGATGCAAGTCTTTTACGAACAGTCTAGAGTTAAAATATTTTTGTATACGATCCAGAGGATTGGACTCCCCACGAAGGTTAATCGGAAGTATAAACACTTAGGCCTATAAGACGTGTACAGCGGAATTATCATATCACTCGCTTGAACTGAGTTACTCCGCTTAAACTAATATAAGCCCAGGCAACGAGCAACAAACTCAGTAAGTTCGGGACTTGATAAAATGTTCGTTTCAGAATTACTGCTTTCATTTTAACAGCCGTATTAAGTCGATGACAAAGCTCCTCGCGGAGGCGGAAAACTTTTGAAAACAATCGAGTTGAAACATATATTTCCCGAAAACCAAGAGTAATGCGGCTGGTGCCTGGCGACGGGCCAGAACTCGGATTTTATTGTTTTGACACTCAATTCACGAGTTACATACGTCGTTACACAATTTTTGAAAATTGTTTGCCAACGAGATTAATGGTATTCCACTTTGAAATAGATGGATAAGTTTTAAAATTGTCCTCAGGATATATAATCAATGAAAAATTCATTTAGATAAAAGTTAAGGCAATGTTATTAACGATGATATTACTAACCAACATAAATATAATTGTTCAATTCGAATCAGTAGTTTCTGAGATTGGAGCGTTCAAACAAACAAACTCTCCAGATTTATATATTAGTATAGATTTAAAATTTATTTCTTTGAAAACTATAGGCAATGTTTTTTAAGTGCCAAGGAAAGAATACATTAAGCAGTATTTAGTTAGCAATAGCAGTAATAATATGTGTAAACTTATTAAATGAAACAGTTAATCCTGGTTTAAAAGCTGTCATTTATACATAACGTATTTTATAGAGCCACTAACGTCGGTACCCGAAGACAATAAAAAAGTATGAATACCTCGCAAATACGCGCAAAGCACTATTCGAAATTTGAATTTCAAACGGCACAACAGGAATCGACGCTGATGGAAAAAAGATGGCCGCCATTGAAACGAAAAAACAAAAGAAGATGAATTCTTATCCCGAATAGCCGACTATAAAAGGACGCTAACAATGGCTGGGGGTGAAATGGACGTCTGTAATCAGGCTACGGCGGAAACAATAAGAGATTTACGTATTGAAGTCGCCCGGCTAAAGTTATTTGCAGTTTAAAGTTCGGATTTGGGTCAGTTAGCGGCAAGTGTTAGTGGAATTGATGTTTTGTTATTCTAATCCCGGAGGTGATGTTGGTGTTTCATACAGTTTACCCGAACGTGTAGGGTTCCTTTCTGGTTTTACCATGTGAAGTTCAGATTGAAAAAAATTGACGATACGAGCGGGACTTGAATCGGCATCCGCAGCGTTCCGTTCCACTGCTGCTTAGCCATTTGAGTACAATATAAAAAGATTTTTAAATTATGAAAATGTCTGTATTTTACGCAAGTAGTTCACCATTAAATAAAACACTTTAACGGTTTAAAACGCGAAAGATATTAGTTATCTGTGGTCACGGGGAGACACGGCTGCTCCGAAGCATCCGAAACGTCGTGCTAACTATATTTCGCGTTTTAAACCTTTACTATTTTATTTTAACAGATAATTAAGAATTGTCCGTAGTTCACGCGACTATTGCATATTCAAAGAAACACTTTTAACGGGATAAATATAAGACATTTTATCGAAATATATCCTTTGACATACAATAAAATAGTATTTGCCCAATATTAGGCGTCGGCGACGAAATATAAACGAAATTTATATTGTCCCCCGAAATCACGAAATTACACCTTCAAAGAAACAGAAATTGCAAGTATTGAGGCTCAACAAATATTGGCACTGGGGTCAAACAAACCGTCCGCGACGCGGGTCATCAATATTTGAGACAATTCGACCTCAGCCCCCGCCTTTTTCTCACAATTGACATTGTTTTGATCTGTCTTTGTTTTATTTTAATTGAATACCTAATGTCTTTATCACTTTAGTATCTCGTTTATTTTGATTTTAATTAATGATCAATTCTCTTCGATGTCGGAATAATTTTTAGTTGTTTCACCCCAGTCACAGAACTCCATACTTGTCTGTCCACTATCATAAAAAAACCAACTGCTTTATAATAAAGAAACAAAATGGTTCTATAGGAATCATTGATATGAATTAAGACAAGATATTCCCTCGTTGGTCATGGGTTCGAATCCTGGATGAGGCGAAATATTAGTAAGGCATTTGGAGTGTATGTTAGTTAACATCATTGACGCCACCGTAGTCACTAAAACCCTCTGATCTATCTCCACCTAGAGGATGCCTGTTCCCAGTTGTGGCAATTGAAGTGAAGCAATACAAGATGGAAGTGCGTCTTTGTTCGACGTCGACCTTGCCGCGATACCCGTAAAGGGCACGTGCTGGGCCACATTAGTATTCTGCAGCGCGAAGGCCGACCGCATTGCACATTGGCAACCGATACTTAGATCCTCTATTGTCTATGACATTCATAAACATGCCATTACGGTCTAACCATAGGCAAAGGCATCTGTCCAACGCTGAGTAGCATTCTATAAAACAAGGAACTGAGATCTTGTTTTGGTGTTATATTGCTGGGGTAATTCATCTACCATCTAGTGAACATGGGGCTTGCCTGATCTCCTATTGCAAAAAAAAGTAGCTGACCCCACGGACTGTTTTTGCGAAGTAAATTGTAACGATTATTGAGCAAAGTGCAAAAAAGTAAACAAAAATATATAAAAAATATTCTTATGTCTAACGAATGTAAATACAAAATCTCATTAAAATCATTATTTTAGACTGGGAAAACTCGGCATTAAAGGCCATAATTAACAGATTGATGTCTATATGTTCATAGAGCAAATTCGCCAAATCGTACATGTAATTGATAGCTGGTAAGTTAAAATAATTTTGTAATTACTTAACTCACTTATTTTGCGTTTCAAACCGTTAACAGTGTAAATATTGTCGAGTTTACTGAGTAGTACACATTTAAATAATGACAACTCCTCGTCTCCCCGTGACCACGGCTGCTGCAAAGCATCCGAAACGTCGGGCCGAAGTAAAAAATCATTTTCAAATAAATTTAACTAACATATATCGCATTTTAAACCGTTACAGTGTTTTATTTAAGCGTCAACAGTGTTTTGTTCAAATGTACGACTCTCAAACTACAGACGACACACTAATAAGTTTGTTCTTTACTGTAGGTAAAGTATAACTGAACCGCAATCAACAAAAATCGTCTTGTTGTGTATAAACGTTAAATATATCACATACATACAAACACTTCAAGCTACGGTGTTTGATAGTTGATAATAGAGTTGAGTTAATAAATCATAAGCTAATTTAACAGATTTTATGAGAAGATTTCTATATACAACTATACTTATGTGAAGACGTATAGAAATAAATTTTTAACGAAAATAAACCATCAAACCAAACATTACAACCGACATTAAATTCGACAAACAACGCAATTTAGCACTGGGGATATCAATTAATTTTGACGGTTATAATTTTGCACTCGTGAAAAATAAGTGGCGTCCTTTGGGAATCGTTTGTGTTACAAATAAATATTGTCTTTTTATGACAGTGGAGGACTAAGTAGGCGTTTTCTTGATGGAATTTACTACATCTAACCAAGATGTGTTATTGACCTATTTTGACGTTGTACTTTAAGATATCCATCTGATACCTTTCTGGTTTTTTTTAATCTGTAGGTAACCTATCAATATTTGAATAACTTCATTTTCTTATCCACACTTGTATCTTAAAAAATGTATCTAAATCATAAAAAAAAACCGTTACAAATCTATAATGAATGAGGATAATCAACAAAGTGACCTCAACGGGTCATTGTACCCAAAGGATTTAATAAACAAACGTTTTAAAATAGCCATTAAATAGATTCGGCATTAAGAATTAAATTTTATGTTTTATTTTTTAAACCTTATCGTTGTCATTCTGGGATTTAAGATAAACATATAACCTTTAAATACTGTCTGTAGTTAACGCGAGTAGTACCAATTTAAATAACACACTTTAACGGTTTAAAACGCGATATATATTAGTTAGAAATATTTTAAAAATTATTTTAGCTACGACCCGTTTCGAATAACCATATCTATTATATATGTCGCGTTTTAAATCGTTAAAGTGTTTCATTTGAAAATACCTGTGGATGTTGTTTCCGGTAGAACAGTATTATAAAATTCTGGTTGATATAAGCTATTTTTTTTTACAACTGTCCGTAAAGACAGTAAGCGATAAGTCCGCCGCAAACATTTGTTTAAATTATTATTTATATTTTTACTGTTGCCAAGATCCACCTAGCCAGCTGGTTTGTATATAAATATCAAAATAGTTCGCTGGCATTATCCTCTTGAGTCAAAGACCCAAACAGGTATAAATATATTTGCAATGCAAAATTAGTATCATCATCATAAATTACAGCAATAAAATCGATTCCCAACTGGATATCTTCACATTTTATCATTATAACACGATCCGCAATAATATCGCCAGCGGGGTTTTTCTCTTTAGATGTATAATAAAAAATAGAAGTCCTTTCCATGTACATCTATTTATATTGTAGGAAATAGTGTGTTTTATTCTCATATTATTCGAGTATAGAACGTGTAGTAAATAATTGCGCGAGATGTGCATGTATAGATGGTAGAAAACCTTACGATAGCGCAATTAGTTAAAATGACAGAACGGGACGCTGTGGATGCCGGGTCACAACCTGCCTGCGTCGTAATTTTTTTTTAAACTAAAATCGATTTCTGATTAAAGTGATGGTGATAGTGTGACAGAAATAAAAAAAAAAATTTGGTGGTTTAAGTTCCAAAACATTGAACCAAACTCTTCGTAACATGAATGGGTTCTGTTATGTACATAACGATTATAGATCGGCAGCGCATAGGGCTGGATTACACCTTCTTTTAATCCATACTCATGTGTTTATCGTGTGACTGTTGCTTCCTATGAGCTATCCAAACTCGAGTTATATAGTATAAAATAAATTGTTGCGTCAAGATTTCCAGTACATAACTATCCCAAGTTATCACTAAATCTAATGCAGTTTGGCTGCGGTACGTGGAAAACCCTTAATGGAATTTTTATAATCCAGCGTCCGTCCGTTGTTTTTGTCGAATTTCTTTGCGAACGTTTTAATTAAAAACCTAGGTGCAGCAAAAAGCACATTCGTCAAGGCTCGCTCGTTTTAAAACACCTTTTTATTTCCGCGAAAAATCCAATCCGAACGAATTTGTGTTCTAATAGCTTCGCGGATGATCTATTTCGGCGTGCGCCCGAGCGAGACTTTTCGTGGTTTTCAATGCTTCAGCGTGAGCTCATTTATATAAGGCGATTTACCGAGTTTTATGAAATGCATTTATAATTTTTCAGGCTATGTGTCTTGTCACTGGTAATTACATCTCTATTAATAACTAGCTATGTCAGCGACTTCGTCCGCGTTATTTCAGGTATCCAAATTTATTCTTGCAAACCTGAAAAGAAAAAGAATCATTCTTTAATTATTTTTTCGATATCTTAACCGTTTTCGTAGCGTACGCATCGGAGACATATTTTCCATTATTATATTGCCATAAGTGTTATCTAGTCTATTCAAACAACATCCTGTCAGTAATAGTAAATACTAACTATATTACAAATGATTTTTAGTACTTCGAGTTTATTGTTTTATTTTCTTTAAATATATTTCGTTTATGTGTTGAAACTCACTCGCATAGTCAAGTCTATAATATTGTTCTTTACTTACAGTAAAATTATAATAAAACTGCCAACAACACTAGAAACATACAAATAACGTAATATGCCTTTAATTTGTTATTCATATTTTTACAATTGTAAATAAAACATAATTAAGAAAATTTTCAACGTTTTTGCTACTGCTTCGTGAGATGCAGTTTGGAGGCAAACATAGCGGTGTGACTATTAAAAAATTTAACATTTTTGAACTGAATTGGGGCCTTATAGATTATGTAACATGCATAAATACAGATGTAGAAACACTATTCTTTCTTTGACTATGTAACTTGTCACCAATACGATAAATCGATAGAAAATTGTTGTATATTTATTTCTGTAGTATTCATTATATATAATACTAGTTATTAGTTATTTTGGGCATCCAAATTTCTACATCTTTAAATAAAACACTTTAACGGTTTAAAACGCGATATATTAGTTAAACTTATTTGAAACGTCGGGCCGAAGTTAAATATCGTTTTCAAATAAATTTAACTAATATATCGTGTTTTAAACCGTTAAAGTGTTTTATTTAAATGTATACTACTTGCGTAAACTATAGACAGTATTCTACATCTTTATAAATTGAAGCTGCCCACGACATCGATCGCGTCCCGTCGTCCTTGCAAGTTAACAATCAATTATTCAGATCATTTAAAGAGGAATCATTCACATACATACTTTTTGGGTGTCTTGGACCGTTTGCGCAGCGTACGCATCTGAAACCCCCAGAGATGAAAATATTTCCCCGTTTTGTTCACATTTCCCGCTGTATCATCGTTTCTATTAGTCACACATTTATAGCCTGGCTATAGGCTTCCTCGATAAATAATAACCGACACAAAAGAATTTTTTCAATTCGCACCCGTAGTTCCTGAGATTAGCGCGTTCAAACAAACAAACAAACAAACTCTTAAGCTTTATATGTTAGTATAGATATATAATAACGTGCACGGACTTGAACCTGCTACATAAATCACGTAAATTATCTCAACGTTAGCACGATCAATAAAACAGACGTGACCTCAAATAGATTATCTATTACACTTAAAATCATCTTTAATAGATATCGATTTGCATTTAATTAACATATAGTACTGCGCACAAGCAGGTTCTTAGCTGCATTAACATCTACTTTTGCGTGTAGATCGTTTATTGTTAATCGATATTGGTATTGAAAGATACAATGACGTCTGTTAATGCGAGTAGTACAATTTAAAAAAAACTTTAACGGTTTGAAATGCGATAATTTGAAAGTTAATATAATAAATAAGTTATAGATAATAAATACTGAATATGTTGCGTTTTAAGCGATCAGTGTTTTAATTAAACGACATGAAAAATAATATGGGAAAATAGTTTGTGTCAACTCCAACTAGTATTTTCGGACTTTGTTTTATAAATGTGTATTATTTTTTAGGGTTACGTAAAAATGAAAAAGCTAGGGCTTTCTAACCGTCTCTCAGTCCCGAGACGTATCTTGAATCTGTATCCAGCATTAATAATATGTTGAAACGATAAACAAAAATTAGGACGAGTGTAAAATACTCACAAAAGGTGGCCAAACATAAAACATCAAATAAAATGTACGACATCTATGATATATTGTTTATTTTATCGTCGGTCTTTACAACCTTTTGAAACATTATGGACATCGCAAATATGACATTCATTTGTATTTTTATGAACCTTACAATGTGCTTCTTTGCATCTCAGCATTATTGTCTAGAATCTAGACAACGGTCGTGTAAAGAGATTTTTGAATTGTAAATTTATGCTGTGTTTTGTCTTGTGTAAACGAATCTACTTATAAAATGACATACTTTTTAACAATTTTTGAAATCGGCACTAGTTTTTGAGGTCATCTATTACAATCATACATACAGAAATACAAATCTACCTCTTTATCTATCTATACTAATATATAGAGGTGAAGAGTTTGTCTGTTTGAACTCGCTAATCTCTGGAACTACGGGTTCTTTTGAAAATTGGATTTTTTTTTTGTGTTGGTTAGAGCATTTATCGAGGAAGGCTGATTAATAAAAGCGAAGATACAGCGGGAATTGTAAACAAAACGGGGGAAATTTATCATCTCTGTGTCAGATGCGTACGCTGCGAAAACGGATCAAGATACCTGAAAAATGTGTATAAAAGAATAATTCCTATTTATCTAAAAAAATCCCGGGGCGATATAAGTCTACCTTTTAAGGATATCTTGCAAGAACGATGGGAAGGGACGCGACCGACGTCGTGGGTAACAGCTTAGGTTTATAAAGTTGAAGGGAGTTGCAAAACAAATTTGAATGCTCAAAATAACGATTCTCGCGGACGAAGTCGCTGGCACAGCTAGTATATTATAAGTAGAAATGGTCACTAGGTCGTGGGTTCCATACCCAACGTGTTTCTAAATCTATATTTTTTAAAACATGTTGGACTTTGAATGGAAAATCTGGACATTAAATGGATGGTGGAATATGTGGTAGGTAGGTAGGTGGAGTATTCCCTAAAGTTTAAAGGCAAAATAGGCCGGCAGCGCATGTGGTTTAGATGTTACATGGCATGGTTCCACCTTCCAACAAGTAGACCCCATGAGTGCCCTTCCCCCTCTAATAAAAAAATCGGACTCAAATAAAACAGATTTTACATTATCACAGTTAATATATACGATAGTTTCGCTAAGGACGTCAAACCGGTTGGATCATCTCTGGTTTCTAGTTCAATAACATGTACGCTGTTTACAATTTAAAACCTTATTAAGCAAGGTCACAGGATGCACTTTAACATGGCAAGAATATCTGGAAATTATCGTAATGTAATATTGATTAAATTTTACACGAATCGTTTCTTTATATCCATTCTTACTTAAAAATACGACAATGAGATAGTTTATTTCTCTGTCCTTCCTCCTTGTTCTTATTAATTAGACTGATTGAAACGAGACATTTAAATAAAGCCGCAGCAAGACATAAAGTTAAGTAAGAAAAGAGCAGAAAGACATAAAGTTGTAATTAAATTTATTAAAAATAACGTAACTAAGATATTTCGTATGATAAAGCTTTTTTATTAGGACAGACGAGCACGATAGGTGCTAAGCTGAAACCCGAGTAAATTTCACGCTTTTTGTTCTGTGGTGTTTGAAGTATTTTAATGTATATTCGCGTAAACCACAGACAATGCTCAAGTAGATCTTCACTAGTATTGTTTACCATAAACACCACTCAAAGATGATTTAAACTCACGGTTAAGGCACAGATATGCAATATGGCTAGTTAAAACCTGTTCTGTGTGGACTTGACATTATTATGACGAAACACGGTTTACTTATAACTCTAGATTGAGTAACATTAGTTGATCTAATAGCCGTGATGTTTGTTTACGTATTGGAATGACATATAGCCGCTGTGGCCACAGGGTCTGAAGATGGAGGGTGTCAGGTCAAAGTCTACGACGAAACAGGTGGCGCTAGCGTAGCAAAGGTAATCTTAATTTTAATATACCAATGTATATTAAATCTTTATATTAACCAAACACTTTTAACCGTGGTCACGGCGACTAGTTACAAGATATATTTCACGTTTAAATCGGTTTAAACTTCCTAATGGCACTTATTTGATGGAACCATAATTAACGGGATGATGTCGAGGGAGCAATATAAAATACATCATTAATTAATTAACACTATACATAAATAATATATCGTCTTGTCAGCATATGTCTTTTTTGAAATATGCAAGAATTCAAGCTTAACTGTTTAAATGCAAAACAATATGGCGATTCAAGGTGAAGGCCGCATAAGAACAAAGTACGTACCTAACAAATATTTTACAAACGATAACACTTAATTTGTCTCGCGTTAAACGCGTTTATATTTCATAATACTATACATAGCTTAATTTTCTTGTTTAGTAGAAAAATATATTTCAAGGATTTTAAAAACGACCTCATTCTGTTGACAATATCATTATATATGTAAAATTGCATGTCACAGGTGTTTTAAAGTTGGTACGCATATTTAACTAGCTGCGCCCGCGACTTCCTCCGCGTGGAATAGTTACTTTAGGCATCACATTATTCATTCTTGCAAACAACCTACGACGACGTCCGCGTCCCGTCGTTTTTGCGGGTTACTCTTAAAACATACAGATGGATGGATCAAGGATATTTTTTTAGATCATTCTTTTATATATATTTTTAGTTTCTGTGACCGTCTTCGCAGCGTTTTTTTTATATTTTGTGATGTTATAAAGCCTAAAATCTATCCAACATAAAAATAATTTCAATTCGATTCGAGTAGTTCCTGAGATTGTTGCGTTCAAACAAACAAACTCTTCCGCTTTGTAATATTTGTAATTGTAATATGTGGTGAAGAATAAAAATATTCACACGGAAACATACCGCCGCTTACTTCCTTAAGTACTGTTTTGATTATGTTTTTGTATTAGCAACGACCTTGAACTACAATTATTTCCCGAGATTTGAATAATATTTGTTGAAATTTAAATTGAATAGTTTCCACGCAATTTATAATTCAATTGTAGGACGCTGCAATACCCCAGTCATATTACACGTAAACCAAAAGCGCTGATTTTAGTGTGTAAAATCCCGTTTCCCCCTTGTGGGGCATGGGGCGAACACATTTGTGTGTCCGTTCCACTGACCCGTCCTTTGACAGACAAGTAGTTGATCAGACTTCTGTGCCCTGCCTGACCGAAACAATTGTTTGTTTCCCTGGGATTCAAACTCAGGACCTCTGATGTTGGCCTTTAAAATTCGGAAATTCGCAGACTGAAAGCGAAACGCGAATAATCTTCACGCCTTTCGATCTCGATATTCTTAACGCGCTGTTGCTCTAACCAATTGAGCTACCGTGTCCTACTCGTCATCGATTTTTCATTTGTTTTAGAAAAAATAAAAGTTACTAAGAAACTTCGTGCCCACGGTCCATTGATAATTAGCCATTCATTCCTACCATTGGACGAACGAGATAAATATATATGTACAACTTCTTCGCTTTTACATAGAGAAATCCCATTTTTACGATACTAATATTATAAATGCGAAAGTAACTCTGTCTGTCTGTCCGGCTTTAACGCCGAAACTACTGAACCGATTTATGAAATTTGGTAGATATTTTAGAACCTGAGAAAGAACATAGGCCAAAATAAATAAATAAAGAGCGTAAATAATTAAAAATATTACCAAAAGTCAGTATTCCACGCGGACGAAGTCGCGCACTAGTTCTGATATATTTTCCGATATTCGAACCCAGGTTCCACTCACTCTTAACACAATTCTAAGCAAACGTTTTACGTCGAGTTTGTATGGAATATTTTTCACTATAGCACGTTGAACACATGTTTTTATTAATAATTATTGACATACTTGTGCTTTATATGCATAAAATTACTTGTTTTATGCTCGTGTATTTCTAACTACAAAGCAATTCACTGTGATTAATTATTATTTTTCATGTATCTGTTGTAAACGAGTAACACATTAAGTTGAAAATTTCCATTGGTTTAATACGCGAATTACAACCGTTTCGGATGATTGTCACGGCTGGTGTTGAGGGATCTAATTACATTTCGCGTTTTAAACCGGATAAACAGTTTGCTCAAGTTCGTAAACTACAGACTACAAAACTAATATATAAAAAATAATTATTATATACGAAATAAGTGTTATTAGGGAAGCATCCACGTGTATAGGTTTTATTTATTATTTGTATGTTATTAGGGACTAAATAGAGAAGAATTTGAGCTAACCATTTGAGCTAACGTGTTCCACAGAAGAGCTACAAGTCCTGTCCGTGGCGAATATTTATATTTTATTTGTTTTAAACAGTTAAAGTGTTTTATTTAAATGTGTACTACTCGCGTAAATATAGACAGTATGTATAACTAGTTGTTATATATATCTGAGTATTGTATCTCGAGGAGAACCTGAAACACGCTAATCATCCATAACAGAAGGATGAACACAAATCCGATTGCGGAATAAACTGGATGTTGCGGATAGTTGGCGAGCGTCCAATGTCGGCCGATGACACTCACGGTCAGGACATTGGCAGGTGATGACTTCCGACGTCTGCGATGATGCTAGGGCCTATTTCACTGAGATATCACGACGTCGATTACAGTTGACCGCCTGTTAACTTTGACGAGCTCGTTGGTACCACGCTGCAGTGGTATCCGACACATCAAACCGTAGCTAGACTTTAAATAAGTTAAATCATATTCTTCTCGATTTAAACCGTTAAATGTGTTTCATTAAAATCCTCGCGTAAACACAACATTTGACGAATTTCTTGGTTTAATTGTAGGAATGCACGTCTAATAATCCCCACCGGGCCCAATTTATTTCTAGTCAATTTATAATTTTTTCTAAAACATTTTGAACTTCGTCTGGAAATCTGGACATTAATGTGGTTGGTAGGAATATCGAAATTACGGCCGCGTCATGAACCACCGTCCACAGATGAAAAGGCCGTGAAGTTTAATCGCTTTTCGGTTTCAGTCTCTCGATTTCCAAATATCCAGAAATGTTCTTACGTTTAAAAACAGGAGCAAATTGAGTTCAAAAGTTGCCATTTGGTGTGTAAATAGTGTTTTTATCTATGCTTCTGTTATTAGATAACAAAGTCTTTTTTAAATGTACGTGTACTAAATCGAGATGAACATCACCTTTCACACGTTACCATATTTAAAACCAGTGTTTTTAAATACAGCATAGTGTTATTTCAACAAAGATGAAAATTCTTCGTTTACAAGATAGATGTTTCCCACATGAAAACTGTTAGTAATTTTTCATTCTACGGTTTAATACGATTAGTGAAATTGGTCTTATATAAACTGAGTGTGTTCAAACAAATAATCCTGTTTATTGTTTCAAGCTTAGCAGGAAGTACTATCAGAAGTCAAAGGTTATTTTATGAGTGCAGTCTGTGGTTCGATAATACATGTATTTGATGGCGACTTCGTCCGAGTTATTTAAGGTACCTAGTACCTACGGCAACTGTTAACCACGACGTCAGTCACGTCCCATCGTTCTTGTGAGGTAATCTTAAGAGGTAGACATCTACTGTCGCGGATATTTTCTTAGATCATTTAAAAAGGAGTCGTTATTACATGCATATTTTTGGGTTCCGTTTCTTAAACGGCGCATGCAATGGAAAAGATGTTTTTTTTTCAGTTCTTTCCACATTTATTTCTATTGGTCGTAGCTTTATCAGCCTTCCTCGCTAAATACTTTAACCAACACAAAAATAATTCTTCAATTCAAACCAGTAGTTCCTGAGATAAGCGCGTTCAAACAAACAAACTCTTCAGCTTTATAAGATTATTTTCAAATTATTCCATTTAGCCTTTATCTGCCGGTATAAACCGCTAAATATATATTTTCTTTAAAATATGCTAAAGATAGGTACTTTTTGGTAAAAAAAATCACTTCATTCAGTTCATTATAACCTAGAAATTTGTATTAATTTCGTTCTATTTAACTTCCAATATTGGATTCAAAGTTCTTTTTTATATCAGCTATTAAGGTCGCGTCTCGCGTATATATCACGTTTTAAACCGTTAAAGTGTTTTATTGAAAGGATCATATTTATTATATATTATTTTTGGGGTTGTATGTTTATATCGTTCTGACATTCGATTTTAAAACTACTGTTGCAATTATAATCAGTATTGGAAGAAGTACTTGCACGGAACAATTTTTAAACGCACAAATAAATGAATCGTTATAATATTGACACAAAATATAACAACATCAATTAAAAGCTGTACAACGCAAGCAGAAAACATAATGGGCAATTAATACGTTTTATGAGTTATTCGTTGGCATCGGATGGTATTTTATTTGGCAGGCAACTGGGAACTTTTCCCATTCACGACTCGATAAAAACTTAATAAAATTAATTTTTAAATTGCGCGAGTGAATGTCCGTTGTTCAAATTAATGGCTTAGCGGTACTAATAGTTTAAGAGGGACACGGATATTTTCATAGGATTTTAAACAGAGAGTGGATTACTTAATATATTTTGATAACGTTAAACAAAGAGTAAAAGTTATAACCTCTGTTCGTTTTATTTAATTCAGTAAATATTGTTTTGTGTTGCTTCTGAATAAATAAATGTATTCAGCGTTATTACCTACACTAATATGACCGTCAATTTACGTAAATACTTCTATGGAGTACATTTAACGGAAGACGAATAGCCCCAGCAGCTTAACATCTAAACAGAATGCGTTGTCGACCTTTATTTTGATAATCATACAGGACTAAAGCCATGACTCTTTTCCACCTTATGACGTTCGTTTGTTGCATATCATTGCCTGAAGGAATTTCACTATGTTGCAGAAATGTAAATTGATTTTGAGAAAGACAAGATGCGAGTCGAACCCAAGACCCGTTGAGAATTATTAACCATGGTTAGCTACTAATAGACCAACTCTCCGTCTTTATAATAATGGTATTATAAGGCGGGGTACTAGGGACTTCAGCTGGTATTAGCACAATATAAATGTGCAATTATAAAAGCCAACGTATAGTAAAGCCTACCAAATTTATCTGCCGCCCTCTTCTGTTGGCAATAAAGCTTTCGGTGCCTTTAATGCAATTTCCACCGATGCCAATACCCCATGCTCGGACGCTGTAAACGTGGAGCGCAAAGCTTTGTGGCAAATATTGATCTCGCCTCAAACACGCCCAGTGTTACCTTGTCGCCACCATGCAGCTGGCTGCTATCGATATTGCTCCATTGTCCTTTGACGGCGCCGTCGGGTCGTTTTTCAAAACAACCCTTATCAATTACAATTTGTCCGAGAACTATTATTTTGCATATGACTATCCACAATTAATATTTTTATTCACAACATTTCCAATAGTTAGGACATGGGTATTAAGCTATTTATTGCAAATGAACGGGTCGTGGGTTCGGGCCCCGCGTAGTTATAGTATATATATTAGTTGTGACGGAGCCCTTTCCATTCTCCTACATTCTTAGAGACATGTATTATACATAATCAAGCTTATTAAATATTTCTTCGAAATTTTGTTAAATTTGGATCTAGTTTGGAATGTTTCGTTAGCATAAAAACACCGATTAAAACCTCTTTCTTTAGCGGGGTAGATTGCACGTCAGACCTTCCACGTCAACGAATATTAAAGCATATACAATTAGCGTATAATCCTTCCGGCTGTTTGAACAAAAAAATTACGTATTCCGCACCGAATAGAGTGAAGGAAAAGAGGAGAGGTTGGATAGCTTTCAATATTAAAAATTGAAAATAAAAAATATTAAATTGTTGTGATATTTTTACACATGTTCTTGCCGCATGGTGGCACTATATAAATAAAAAAATCGATAACTAATTAAAAAAAAATTGCGACTCGGGCAGGACTTGAACGCTGTGTGAGTCGCTCTGTTGAATGACTTCGTAGCTCGATTGGTAGAGCAACAGCAAGGAACGTGGATGCCGGTTCAAGTGCTGCCCGAGTCGTAATTTCTTTTTAATTTATAATCGATTTTTAATTTGAATTATTATAATAAACTTCAAATCTCGAAATAAGGAAATTAAATGTTCAGTAACATTCATTTATTTTGATATTACTAAACAGATACAATTTATCCATGGTTCTTAACACTCAAAAGTGTTAATAAATAAAATGAGCTTCGCTCCGATGTTTCTTTTTACTCTGACACGACCCCAACCTTCTGTGAAATGTGCAAAATTTTAAACTCAACTTCATTCACTGTTCACCTGAATTAAACTCTTTTCAGTAAAAAGTGGGTAATTATTATTCAGTTTTTGTTTCCATTTCGCTTTACGTGACGCTACGGTCGGTCGGGTTTCACCTCGGATTATCGTCGAAAAGTATAGCATTATTATGATGGGTAAGCCGAATTTCGGTTCCTACTTTATATAACCGAATTTCGGTAAATTATACTTAAGCCATGAAAGCAGACATCTATAGACAAGCTTTAACATATATGACTGAATTCAATATTTCAGCATATTAATGACTCAAACAAGTAATTTCTAGACTTTTTCATAGCGTATTTAAGAACCACAGTATTAACACTATTAATAATAAAATACTGTCTATAGTTCACGCGGGTAGTACACATTTAAATAAAACACTTTAACGGTTTAAAACGCGATATATTAGTTAAACTTATTTGAAAATGATTTTTAACTACGGCCTGACGTTTCGGATGCTTTGCAGCAGCCGTGGTCACGGGGAGACTAAAGATGGAGGATGTCTCTGACGTCAAAGTAAAAAATTGCTACTCTAGCTATTACATCGCGTTTTAAACCGTTAAAGTGTTTTATTTAAACTATTAATAATTTCAAGAGATAAATATTTCTATGTCTTAATGAGTAAATTTGTATTATGTAAAATTAGCTAAGAATAAATCTGTTTACGCGTTTTGCTTTCATTGTGTATTATATCTTTATCTCTATATACATATCTATAGTCAACGCTATGCATACTTATAAGTTAGGTACACAAGAATTAATCTTAATATAATTAGTTTTAGTACTTGTTATGTACCGAGTCAGTAAATTTTCGAGTCGGAAATTTTGTTATAAACCGAATGTCAAAAAACTAATTTCGGTTCCAACTAATCTAATTATTACAGTCTGTCTGGAAAGTCCTTACTTTGGATTTCTTGCTATAGTACAGACGCGCCATGCCTTCCCCGGTATGCCCCACCACAACGCAAGAGATGCACGTTTTGCGCAATGCGGATCATAGGCCGTTCGAACAAATAACTCGGAGTCAGCGGAGCGCCTCCAAAACAGCTTGAATCGCATGAATAATCTACAATCCACGATTTAGGTTCCGTAATCCGCCAGTCGGCGTGTATTATTCACTTGCACGGGTTTGCGTGTCTGTTTGTATGAAATATAGATAAGCTCCGTGCCAACTGGTCAATATCTGGGTTAAGAGCTTTCGTACAACTTGATAGCTCGTGTATCGCCTTTCATTTCTGAGCGTCTAGTACCCTCTACACACTGAATTATATTTTTAATTATTTAAATGATGTTTTATCGGTTTAAAACGCGTAATATATTAGTTAACCTTATTTTTACTACGGCCCTACTTTTCGGATGCTTTGCAGTAATCGTGGTCACGGGGAGATGAAAAATAGAGGGTCAGGGAGAATGTCAAAAGAAAAACTGTTATGCTAGCGGCATCTGTTTCGTCGAAGTTGACGAAACAGGCCAGGTACTACAGATTTCATGGACCCCACCAGTGAGTATATTTAAGTAATATTTTTCGCGTTTTAAACAGTTAAATAGTTTTGTTTAAATGTGTAATACTCGCGAAAACTACAGACTTTTTCATCTTAATACAGTTTTATTTTAAAAATTCATTTTATTTAATAAATAATTTTGTCATAATAACATATATACTTAGTTATATCGTATATATCTTAATGTTGCCATTTAATAAAAGCATAACACAACTATAGTAAGGTACGAGTGACGTCAGAATTGGAGCAATGCGCGCACGCACGTCGGAAGCTACGTAACACACGTGCAATATTAACACTTTCTTTGGTACGGCGTTAGTTAAAAGAGACGAGCGTTGTTCGTAAGCGTGGTATTTTGAAAATATATTTTAATTCGGATATAGACACACTTTTTAATATAATAAACCATTTTCGTTTATTAAATCTTTTTATATTTACGTTTGATATTTTATAAGTATTTCGGCTTAAATGTGTAATCCTTGTTCATTGTCTTTTGTTTTAAATTTTAATTATATATATAGGTAAACCATTTACATGTACGTATATTTGAGTAAATTATTTTGTTAACGCTCCCAATATACATAATGTTAAGGGAAAGTATGGCAAACACGTTGTATGTTTAGACGACCGCATTCTAACGCTGCATACACGTCGAAACGACGTGGTTCCGCATACGAGCACTGTGCGTACGATAAATACAAACTTAGACCACATAACGTGGGCGTAACCTGTCGTTTGCACGCAAGTGTTGTACAAAAACACGTAATCTTCGTCTCGATAGTCTTGTAGCACGTCTGCATATGCAATTATGCTGGCCAGGTGGGTCGTCAGCATTGTGTGTAATTTGACTTCGATCGAAACCGTTGCACGACCACGCCATAAGAACGAAATTGAACATAAACACATTTTCATAGATAATAATGCCCATTGGCAGGTGCAATGCGCCAGCTATATATCAGCTTAACAAGATGCGCTCGCGACCTATTTCAGCTTTGGATATTCGGAAATCCACAGACTGAAACCGGAACGCGATTTAAACTTTTTCATCCGTAGACGGTGGTTCGTGACCCGGGTGGGGCTTTCGATATTCCTGCCACCCAGTTCGTAGCCAGAATTCCAGACAAAATCCAACATGTTACAAGAAAAATATAAATTTTCTAGATACATATTAGACCCGGCGGTAATAGAAACGGCGACCCGATGATATTGAGCAACACAATGTTACCATTTGACTAGCCCCTCGCGTGGGTTTTTTATTTTGTTTTAATTACCACGTATACTTATTTTTCTATCATTTATCGTTATTTATTATAAAATTATGTATATATCTAGTATTATTATCGCATTATAGTACTTTGCTTTCTAACAAAAGCCAGTTAATGGCTTTATGACAGTAACGAATTTGGGCCATATTTGTGAGATTATAGTTTTCGTTAGACTAGTTCTCAGAGGGGAACCCGTGATGTTAGGTCATTTATATCTGCTAGTTTAAGGCCGGTTTCAGTGGGTAAATAACTTACTATTTAAAGTTAAAATCTTAACTGGCAGTTAAAATTCTTGAAGTTACCAGGGATAACAATCAGTCTTTAACTGAAAGTAAGTTATTCAGACCGGCCGTTTATGAGATAAAGAATGTTTTCAAATATCGTATGTGAAAACTTGGGGATTGATTCTTTTGACATCCTTACATTATCTTTTCTTGTTCTTCAGTTAAACAAATTATTCCAGGTCACGTTGAAAAGCAAAAAAACAACTTGATACATTATCCTGAAAACAACAATAAAATATTCCCCGTTTGATCCCTCCGTAAATCCTTTATTTAATAATGAGCATCTTTGTACGAAAGAAAATTGTTCCGTCAGCAATTTCCGGCAAAAAGAATAAATTGCGGGTAACTTTCAAATATGCAACGTCACCTTATTGCTAGCAAACCCCGGGGAAAGGGGGGAAGCCCCTTTTCGTTTTAAATATTTTGAAACAATTTGTTTATTTCTAATGTAGAGTATGTTTACGTGAATCTTGAGTATAGAGACTGAATATAACTTTCAACGACAGGTAATTTAGGATTCCTTACCAACTGAAATTCAACCGGGGCTCTTACTTCGCTCTCTATCTGTGTCTGTGTATACAAATAATTACTTCAATTTAAATAGAAAAACTATTTAAATTAGAGTCTCATAAATAAGGCTTTTGTCTATATATAATATGTGTAAAAAAATTATTAACTTGTTGATAACGTTTATTAGATTAATTTTTAATTGTAAATGTTGTTTCTGAATAAACGCATTTTAGTCTCTTCTAATATTTAGTTATATATAGTTAAAATATATTTGTTCCTACTGTTGTTTCCTAAGTTTAAGCTACGGAATCCTTCAGACGCGAGCCCTAACACTTGGCACGTTTTGGTTATTCGAAAACATAACATAAATATTGAAAGTATTAATTATATGTTTTTAAAAGGTCATGCGCCACTAATTTCAACAGTAATATTAAATATGCCTCGTCATGACTTAGTAAAAGGTAAATTTTGATTGATCTCAGGAAAAGGTAATGTCCGGAGGAAAAGTCAGGTCGTGACGTCACAGGCGTTAATTACCCAATTTTGTTAGAGCTGATAAACAAATTACGGTCTGTTATACGGCGCTAGTGAAAAGGCTTTAAAAAAATAATATTTATTTATTTAACTGAATGTGTTATATTATTATGCGACTGGTGTATGTATAATAATAATGCAATAAGTTGAAAAAATTCGACGATGAGGTGTAGGACTCGGTAGCTCAATTGGTAGAGCAACAGCACGGAAAGCTGACGATGCCGGTTCAAGTCCTGCCGGAAATGAATGTATTATTTCGAATATTTCAAATATTTATTAGGCCCTTTGGCAAGCAGAACCGTTCATTCTAAATGCCTTACACTAATTTGAGGTATAACAGTTTGTTTTCTATAGATATATATTTGAATTAATTGCTCTGTGGTCGTAGGCTCGAGAGTCTCAATACCCACCTGTGTCAGCTTATCTTTTCCATGTAATATTCAGGGGTAAGCAAGTTCCGGTCCGGAGGCTGCGTGCGGTCTGAATGACAATTTAATGAGCTCCGCTGACAAAGTACACAAAAAAGAACATGAAACTATTTAAATATTTACTCTGTATAGACTTTTATTATAAACCCGTTAAAATTTGAAATGAAACTTTGGCTCACCAGTATCTTAGAATTGCATGCTGTTCTTTTAGCAAAAAGGTTTATCACCCCTTAGTTCTTAATATATTTTGAATTCATATAAAGCCACTTGCAAATAATAAGTGAAATAAAAATACGCCGCTGTTTTGTCATTTTTAGAGGCACAGAAAAATTTAAAAAATAATTAAATAATATACAATAATAAATTCAAAATAAATTAAAAAGGACCAAATCTCCAATTTGTCCTAGGGCAGATTTAACTTTGAAATATGATCTGGTGGCTTTAATCTTTACCAATTAAAATAGGGTAAACACGAGGGACCGAGTGTGGGTAGTTGTAGATTCAAACTTATTTAAATGATAGAAGCCATTTCAAATATGATATCGTTATTCCAACCATTTAATATTCCCTACATAGGCTCAGGTCACCTCCTGCGTAGGAGAGGAGGTTTTACAAGGTTAAACCCACCATGCTCTTCCATTGAGAGTTCATGGGTTTTAACAATGACCGACACTGAACTTCCAAATAGTTTAAACATTTAGTTGTATTTAAATAAAACAAGGTAATAGTTTAAAACGGCTGCTGCAAAGCATCCGAAACGTCGGGCCTGAGTAAAATAATTTTCAAATAACTTTTACTAATATCGCGGTTTACACCGTTAGTCTTTTATTTAAATGTGTACTACTCGCGTGAACTACATACAGTATTTCATGTTGATTTATTCCTTTCCCTACCTCAGTAATAAGAAAACTAGAAATATAAACTGAAATAAAACACTTTTATCGGTTTCAAATATGGAATATATGATTAGTTCCTAGACCATAGCCGCTGCAAAACATCCGATAACTCGGGCCATAGTTAAAATAAATTGTAACTAAAATGTTTCACGTTTTTAACCGTTAAAATTAGTTTTAGTTCATTGTGATTTAAATATGTATTACTCGTGTAAACTAGAACTAAACTATTTATACGTAATCGTTTATTTTTTATTTATTGCGATTAAAATATGCAATTATCTTACAAAACTCGTAAATGCATTTCTAATATAATTCCAAGAGCACGATATGAATGAAGTGGAATTGTCTTCCAAGGCTAATTTCAATTATCACCCTCTATAGAAGTCGGTGAGAGCTTCGCAAATGCTTAGTTCTTCAATTTACTACTAAATTATGAAACCTTATTACCGGCTACGGCGTAGCAAAGGGATTGAGCTTAATACTTTGAGAAAATGCTTCCTTCTTCGTGAAACAATATATTTTCTCTTTTGTAAAACAGATTTCTTTCGCATTTAACATTTTATATTATATCAATAAAACTTAACTTTTAAAGTGTTTAAAAAAGGTATGAGAAATTTTTATCATCAATTTAGCTTAAATTAAATTATTTAACGGTTTTAAAACATGACATATATTAGGTAAACTTATTTAGAAATAATTTTAACAAAGGCCCGTCGAATGCTTTGCAGCAGCCGTGCCAATTATTTCCAAACATGTTCAACTAATATATCGCGTTATAAACCGTTAAAGTGTTTTATTTAAATGTGTACTCCTCGCATAAACTACAGACAGTATTTAATCAATTTGGTTTCTTGAATAAATTGTTACTTAATATAAAATAGTGGACTTTATATTATTTATCGTGTATGCATAAAATAATTTAATTAATATATTTCTCGTTCGAAACCTAACATAGATATTTAGATCAATAAAGACGTTTTTATGTACAAATATTGTTTTCCTGTTTTTTTCTTAAAAATGACAACTATCGATGGTAGTTAAGGACAGGGCATTTTCCGCAATCGATAGAAATTAGGAAGGCAGAACAGAGGACTCGTGAAAAGCGCTTCTTAATAAGTGTAATTTCTGGAAGGGTCGCATCCAGTAACAAATTCCTGAAGACGGTAGAATATGAGCGCTCGTTTGCACGTCTTCAAAGAAATTAAATTCCGAGGAAGCCATTTTTAATTACGGAAAAGAATGTCGAACATAATTATTAACAATTTGAGAATTTTTAAAATTACTTTTTAGAAGCAGAGGTGCTGCTGTAAATATAAATACTGTTTTGAAAAATGTTATGAACTCTCAGGTTATACTTTAAAACATTAGTATACACTATACTGTGTATTAAACGTGGTTCGGGATAGACTCAAAAATCTAACCGGATATTTGCCTGTTAATAATAAAATAATCAATTAAACATATATGTCCACCCTATGCCCCACAGGGGGAAACGAGGTTTTGCTTTAATGATGTGGATTCTTTATAATTATTAATTTTACTATTTTATATTAGACCCCATACATAACTATTACTTATTATTTACTAGTTGTGCCAGTGACTTCGTCCGCTAAGAATATTTATTTTGGTCGCCAAATTCGTTCTTTAGAAACTTAAGCTGTTACCCACAACGTTGTTCGCGTCCTTTCCCGTCGGTCTTACAACTTGATCTTAGAAGATAGACAAATAGGATCATTTAAAGAGGAATCATTCCTTCATGTACTACATATTTTTTGGATATCTTGAACCATTTTCGCAGCGTACGCATCGAAAAAACACGGCGATGAAAGTTTTCCCCCGTTTTGTTCACATTACGCTGTATATTCGCTCATATTAGTCACAGCGCGATGTTATAGTCTATAGCCTTCCTCGATAAATGCTCTAACCAACAAACTCTTTCACTTTATATATTAGTATAGATAGATGTGATTCAAATAGTTTATTTATCTTATGACAGCGAAGTATGGACAAGCAAGAGGCTCACTTCGGGCAAGTGTAATACTTCAACCATAATATCTGATAGATTATGTCGAATATTATTGACTTTGCACACACGAACACACTGAAAGTGAAACGCGATTATTTTACAGTACTTTTAGATGGGTGTTTCGCAGATTCATGTATCTCGAAAAATGTAATTTCGCTCAGCGCGCTCCAACAAACGACGTGTGTTGAAACTGTAGGAATTAAATGAAAATAAGTTACAATTGCGAACGATGCTCGTAAGAATTTTCGATAGAACAACCTTCATCTGCAGTGCGAAATGTTTGCGCTTAATTAAAACTTTTCTCCTCGACGTTTTAATTACTTGATAAGGTTTTCTTTCTTTTTCCTTATTATAGGTGAGAATCTGGGAAATCATGTTACCGGACACGAAAACAAGATGGAAAAGCCGTGAAGTGTTAATCCACGTTTCGGCTTCAGTCACGGATCCCGAATATCCAAAGGCAAAAAAGGCCGACAGCACATCTATCAAGATATTGTTGGGGTTTTTTACCTTCCATCAAGAGGGCCCCATGCTCGTCAATCCTCCTCTGTCACACAAAAATCTAACCCAGTTTTATAAGAATACAATATTCGTCGTCAGGCCGAAGTTAAAAATCATTTTCAAATAAGTTTAACTAATACATCGCGTTTTAAACCGTTAAAAAGTTCTATTTAAATAAAATATTCATCCTTCCATCTGACGCCCCTGTGAAAAATAGATTTTCTCAAATAACTTTATAATCCATTGTATTCGGCTCCGCGTGCTCGTGCCTGTCAAATTTCATGAACATCAAAGAGCTGAAACAAAAATTGTTAAGACATCGCGACGCTGAAACTTCGAAAGCCTTTGAGAAGGCCCTCATTTTCATATAAATTCTAATATTTTTGCGAGTAAAGTATTAAAATGGAAAACTTTTTTCATTTACTTCAGCAGAATTATTTACTTTATGTGGTGAACGTATGAATTATTTTAGAAAAAAAATATTATGAAGTAATACGTAATTCTTTATAGCTGCTAATGGGGGACAATTGTCAAAACTATTTAAATAAAAATAACCTTTTCATACAAGACACATTTTTCATGTACGCATTCAAATAAAACACTTTAACGGTTTAAAACGCGATATATATTAGTAAACTTATTTTTAATTTAGTTTAACAACGATGTGTGGTGACTTTAAACTTTTATAAGTTTTTTATATACAATTCTACATAAATAAATAAATAAAACGGACACAAAAATTTGTCTGCTCCATCCGCAAAGATTATACGCAATAATACACGTTGAATGAATCTTATCACTTAGTGATCAGCCTGGACTAAAGACGAAAAAATACCTACAGATGGTAACACAGTACAGAACTCTAATAAGATCAGAATGTAAAATCAGGAAAAAATCCAATGAAGTAGCAGCACGATGGAAGACTAATCAAGTGTGCCACAGGATGTGTGTGTTCCTTTATTACACGCGATACAGAAGACAATACTCTATCACTTTATAGTCATTTCATCTCACGCTTTCTCGCTTTGTTATGCTTTAATGTGTAGTCGATTTTCGGTAGCGACAGATATTTTTGTGAAATAATTTAATATCTACATCAATCAATAAGACAATAAGATTGACGGAAACAATTTGTTTTTCACAGATCGAACTCACGACCACTACTAGCGCTCAGTAGCTGCGCCTGAGTTACTCAAGTAAGTTCCATTCCATAATCCCTTCTTTAACTGTTACGTAAAATTTACTGTGTCGTAAAATTTAATCGTGTTTCGAATTCAGTCTTTGCATTTTTATTTTATTTGTTATGACTGAAAGTTTTAGATTCCTGATTTTTTTTTTAATGATGTCGTATTTAAAAACAGAACTCTTAATTTGAACGCTCAAACCCTTTCAACTCGTATGAATAAAACACGTTCCGAGAAAACGTTAAAATGAAGACTGAAGGTCTCCGAGGGCCCTTCAAGAGGAGATGGATACCCACAGATCCCGATAAAGTGGAGTCCGTAGAAATTAAACCCATTGCGAATGACGTGCGTAACTGCCAACCCTAACACCGATCTAATTCCGCGTCAGCGAAGACGAAGGGGTAACAACAAAAAGTATATTAAATTCGCCCAGATCCCGTCACCTGTCGCTCCATTGATAAATTGGACATTAATTTTATTTCACTATTTTCACATCTGGTAATGTTATTATCACAAAATATAAAGCAGCCAGTGTGTTATTTGAAAAAAATAAGTGCGACCGTGATCAAAATATGAAATATTAATTCAAGACTGTCTGTAGTTTACGCTTGTATTTATTTAAATAAAACGGTTTACTTATTTGGAAATTATTTTAATTATGGCTCGACGTTTCGGTTTTACACAATCAATTGATTTATTTATTTATTTTACAATTACGTTACTTGAAAAGTAATACGAAGAATTTAATAATATATAATCATAAATATTTTCACTACACGACTAAAATATAAACAATAATTAATGGCCTGTAATGCAAATAAACACAGGGTCGTAGCTTCGATTCTTACCGGGTCCAATATGTTTCTAATCTGAACCATTGGACTTCTGGAAATCGGGATATTAAATTAATAGTAATATCGTAATTCCGTCCGGGTCACAAATCAGATAAAAAACCCTAAAGCTTAATCGCGGTTTCAGTCTGTGGATTTCCGTATATCGAAAGCCAAAAAAGATCGACACCACATCTCGTTGAGATGTTATGTTGCTGGGGCATTTCATTTTCTATTAAGTGAACTGTTGTCTGTCCACTTCTATGATAAAAATAATTGATTGTTTAAATATTTTTCTATAATCTCTATATATAGAATAGAAAAATAATCTATGAATCCAACAATGAACAAATTCAAACATACGATAATCTTAAATTAATTATTCAAATTTGAAAAGGCACAAAGTGTAATACGTATGTAGGCAACATTTCCTTCGTGGATGGCTGCCTCGCCTGCAGTGCCAGATAATTCAAATAGCTCGGCGCACGTACTGAGGCTTCTGATGAAAATTCACGGCTTCAAGACTAATTAAGGTATCATATTGTTGAGACGTGAGTGCTTCATCCCACCCGATATACGTCACTCATGCAAGTACTGGGATCGATAAGTACCCACAATTTCTACAGTTGCACTGCATCCGTTTCCTAGATATGTTTCGACATCTTGCAAAATTAAGCAATAACTTAACTTTAATATTTTTAAATAATTGAGCTACCGAGTCATGGTAAGAACAACTGAACTCTGTGGATGTCGGTTACAGTCCTGCCCGAGTCGTAAATTTTTCAATTTATTTACGATGTTGAATAAAGCATTGTCTGTAATAATAAAACACTTTTAACGGTTTATAACGTGAAAACACAGCCGTGTCTCGGGGCTACTGTAACCTAACAACGAATCGCAATTAAAATACACAAGTAATATATATATATATTTTTTGTTTCAAACCGTTTAAAGTGTTTTATTTAAAAGCTTGTAAAATGTAAAATCACTTTTATCCGTGCGTGTTCAAACCGACCATGTCAGAGGGATAATGTGTCCTGACAGCAAGTCTGTTAAAATAAGTCATAATATATTTACATAAAACACTATAACGGTTTAAAAAGCAGCCGCGGTCACGGGGAGACTGTAAAAATAATTTTAGGGCTGTAGTTAAAAATAATTTTCAAACAAGTTAAACTAAAATATATCGGGTTTTAAACCGTTAAAGTGTTAAAATGAAATGTGTATTACTCGCGTAAACCACAAACAGTATTTCATAATATATTTTTATGTTTGAAACCAATAAAAAATGTTTTTGTTTAGTTAGAAATTTATTTTTAAACCGGGAAGTATTTTATTTAAAAGAGTGCAAAATGTAACACTTGTAACAGTTTAAAACGCGAAATGTGAAAATAACTCCTGTATATATATTTAAACCGCTAAAGTGTTTAATTTAGCTTGCAAAGTGCAGTCGCCTCCGTGGCTTAATCAAATATAGTATTCACAGAATAGTTTAACTTCCTTTGTCGAATCCGTAGAACATAAAATCTAGTCTAAGATGTAGCGCACACAGTTGGCCGGAATTGGGTCCAGGGTCGAGCACTAAATATAGACAAGCAATATTGTCGACTCGGTATTCGTCGCTTGACTTGACGTTAGACGCTTCATACAATCTGAGGACTGTCAATGATCTCGATGTCAACTTTGTGTAAGACATCCGTTGTTACTCAATGTTATTTAAACCTTCTATTACAAAATAACGACGAATATATAGCGTTTGATTGTCTGTATGTGTTGTTGACGCGAATAGTACACAATAAAATAAAACACCTTTAAAGTTTTACAACGCGAAATATAATAGTTGGCTTATTTTTAATTTAACTACGGCGGGACGTTTCGAATGCTTTGTAGTGGAGGGGTACTTTAACTGTAGTTAACATATATATTTCGCGTTTAAAACCGTCAAAAGTATTTGATTTAAATATACATAGCTGTATGTATATTTGTCATCAGATAACTTTGTAGAAATGAACTGTGCAATGGGCTATTTGACTGATGTTTAAAAAGTACTTTATATTATTTGAAAGATGTGAAATAGTAATTTTTTAATTTTGATTCATATTTTTTCCTTTAAATCAATGATTATTATTAATATTTGTGCCTGTTTTACTATTTTTAAACTTTTACTTAATATTGATAACATTAAGGGTCTCAGCACACATATGGGATCGGAAAGGGATCGTAACCGTAACGCCTTTCGCCTAGCCGTCAACCAGGCGTCAACCTACCGTACGCACGTAACGTAACCGTATCAGCAGCGCCTGTACGTCAACTCGGCTACGGCTAGGCGACACCGCGCTTACGCCTCGTCGCCCGCTGGCTGCAAGGAGGACGCAAGCGCGGGGACGGAGAGACGTAAGCGCGGGGACGATGAGCCGTAAGCGCGGGGACGATGAGCCGTAAGCGCGGGGACGATGAGCCGTAAGCGCGGGGACGATGAGCCGTAAGCGCGGGGACGATGAGCCGTAAGCGCGGGGACGATGAGCCGTAAGCGCGGGGACGATGAGCCGTAAGCGCGGGGACGATGAGCCGTAAGCGCGGGGACGATGAGCCGTAAGCGCGGGGACGATGAGCCGTAAGCGCGGGGACGATGAGCCGTAAGCGCGGGGACGATGAGCCGTAAGCGCGGGGACGATGAGCCGTAAGCGCGGGGACGATGAGCCGTAAGCGCGGGAATTGCAAGTTCCGAGGCGAGGCGATTACGTTACGATTCCGATTAGTGTGCGTTGCAGTAGGGAGTTTAATACAAACCATTCTGAACGGCTCGAGGCGTTACGGTTACGATCCCTTTCCGATCCCATACGTGTGCTGAGACCCTAAAAGACGCTATATTTTTCGCCCATATAGCCCAATGGCTCCGTAGAGTGATTGGCTTCTAATAGAACACAACTCACTTGTTATGTATGTATATATTCATCTCTTCGAATCATCCAATAGCCTTGTTGCTTATGCAGACAGGAAATCCTAATTAGCAAATCGTGTTATCTGACAGATTGAGTGTAAATACTAACTAACATAGCACGGTTGTTCTGTACTATTGAATTAGGGAATATATCTTGTCAATTAACTATTTAAATAGACAATTTACTTCTATGCAATGCTACAAAATGTAATAAATCCGGATATTAAATTGATGGTAGTAATATCAAAATTCCGTCCGGGTCACGAACCATCGTCTAGAGATGAAGTTTGATCGCATTTCAGTTTTAGTTGATTTCCAAATATCCAAAGCCATAATAGATCGGCAGCGCATTTTTAAGATGTTATAAGGCTAGAATCGAAACACAAATCTACTGTAAATTTAATTTTAATGATTTTTATATAGCCAAAGCCAAGTTAAAGATCTAAACAATCAGTTACTAACAAACTCTAGACGCAAGTTTAAACTCTCCCATTCATGAAGTACTTACTGATAAACAGAATATCAGATCCCAACTATCTCAAAGCTGTACTGTTATCAGAACCCAAAACAAGGCCCAATTGAGTAATTGAATGCTATCTGTTTATCTTATCGTCGTCTGTGCTTTTTCAGAAGTTGTAAACTATTTTATATGTACATTTAGTAAAACTAGAAAAAACATTACATCTTTCTTTTAGGATGCTTGCACTGTTTATGAGTATTTATGTTTCAATCTTTAGAAATTAATTTACACATATTTTTCCTATAAAACAATACAAATAATAATATTAAAAGATGGATCACAAACCCATTTGGGCACAGCACCTGCACCCAAGCACCCAAGGTCTCCGTGACCACGGCTGCTGCGAAGCATAGCGTATTTAAAACAATTTTCAAATAAGTTTAATTAATATATATTGCGTTTTAAACCGTTAAAGTATGTTATTTAAATGTGTACTACTCGCATAAATGACAGACAGTATTTAATTAATATAATAGAAAATATTTAAAAGAATTTATAAACCCTTTTATACGTAGTATCTGACACAGTAAAAAAAAATTCAGATAAAAAATTGCGGATTTTGAACCGACATCCACAGAGTGTTGTAACCAATTGAGCTATTGTCATCTTTGCCTAGAGTGGATACCAGTTTAAGTCGCCCCCTGTCTTAATTTTTTTACTCAAAAACGTTTATTCAATTTATATAATGCCATGTGCAAACAGTAAACGCCTATAAACAAAAACCTCCATATAAACAATATAGGGATCTTAATAAATGATTTTATCAATCGTATTAATTCGGATATAAGTAAACAAACGTTCACGCTGGAAGCTGGGTCGATGCCAAACGATATAATGTAACGTAGTGTTACTAAGCATTGGTCTTATTCTTTATATTATTTTTAGTGTTTCGTTCAACGGTAACAATGTATGGCTACTTTACAATCAAAGTAAATAATAACTGTCTGTAGTTTGCGCGAGTAGTACACATTGAAATAAAACACTTTCAACGTTAAAAAACACAAAATATATTAATTACTTCATTTACAATTTCTTTTAATTACGGCCCGACGTTTAGAATGCTTCGCTGCAGGCGTTTACTACGCCACGACTTCCAATATGGCACTGATATATATCGCCTTTTAAACCGTTAAAGTATTTTCTTTATATAATAAAAGTTAATTTCCGAGTAAGATAGATTCTAGTTATATATACTTCTAAACATCAATATATAATATGTCTGCAATATCTTCGACTTCATGTAAAAATTATGCATTAAATAGATGGTTATCGAAGTTCCTTTCGTAGGTCAAAACCGTGTCTTGGTTTGATGGATATCTGAACTTCTAAGGCCAAAACAGAGCATCTTGTTTAGATATTATATGTTATAGCAGTCGTGCCGAGACCACGGCTGCTGCATCCGAAATGTCCGGCCGTAGATAAAAAATATTGTAAATATTATGACCAATATTTTACGAGTTTTAAACTGTTTTTTATTGTACTCTTCGCGTAAATTACGGACAATATCTGTTATATCCATAGAAGGAGATAAAAATTCAACAATAAGCCGGGTCCGGGTACAGCGTGAATTCTATGGTTCAAATTCAATAAAACCTCACAGTAATCCCGGTTATAAGATTAGGAAGGGTTGATCGGTCACCATCGTTCACTCGAATTAAGGTTACGTAACTTGAACCAAATCCCCTCAACGGGGACATGCTTAAACGACTTCCGACGTGGACGTCTAATAGCTAATTTTATTTCTCAGATGCTTTGTGGGTCACTGGTGAAAGCCAAGCCAAGGTTGTCAACAAATAGTTTTTTAATGTCCCACAGCTGGACACAGATATAAAAGGCATTTGTCCCATGCGGCTTAGCATGTATGTGTCTACTAAGTTAATAAAGATAACAAATCAGTTTACTCCCAATTACTTTAAAAAAGCCCTACGGATGATAGATGTGTTGTTCGGCCCATGTATGATTGGGCTGAACAACAAATCTGTGCCCGTTTCACTGCAAATTTAATATCTGTGCTCTGCACGGTCGAAACAATATATTGTTACCCCAGGTTTCAAACATGGATCCTGTCACTACGAAGACATTCAAACTAATTTACTACATAAATAAAATATATATTTTGAGATTTCGCTAAATAGATCAAATAAGTGGGATTTCAACCCACGCGACCCAACAGACAATGTTGTTGTTACCAACTAAGTAAGCCAATTATCATACAAAACTACAGGTCTATAGGTAGATAACCTTCTTAAGATAGATTAAATCGGTCATCTGAACGGTTACAGATATATGTCTGCCCTGTGAAGAAGTGGTAAAAGTAGTAAACAGCATCTATAAAAAATGTCTAACCTACAAAATACATGTTATAATTTCAAGTACAAAAGTAATGCTTCTAAATATTAGGTATGATAATATAAATTGTACAATTTATCAAACAGACAATGAATCCATCTGCAAAAACCCTAATAATTCGCTTTGAAACAATTCCGAAACGGATTGACTAGGCCATTTTTCATTGCTGTACTTACGAGAGGTAGTTATTCCTTTGTGTTCGCTACAAGTCACAAAACCTAACCATAAATTATAAAAATCAATAAAATAAATATTATCAGCTCAGCAAAGAATACTTTTAAAATTTTTATGATTCGGGCAGAACTCAAACCCACGACCAGAGTAACGATCTTTCTACCGATTGAGCTGCCCTAACGTGTGAAGTAAGGTAAGTAGCCTATTAGAAAGACAAACACCATGGTATAACACGTTTTCAACCGAAATCCGAATTGTACATTTATACACATATCTATAAATAATTAAATAGTGTCTTTTGTTTACGCAAGTAGTACCTACACATGTAAACAAAACACTTTAACGGTTTAAAACGCGATATATATTAGTTAAACTTATTTGAAAATTTTTTTAACCTCCCCGCGACCACGGTTATTTCAAAGCAGCCGAACCGTCGGGCCGTAGTTAAAGTAATTCAAATATGTTTAACTAATATATATTACGTTTTAAACCGTTAAAGTGTTTAATTCAATATACTTACTTGTCGAGAACTGTCTGTTAAAGTAGATTGAGCTTATGACTTGTACCACGCGGCATTACAGAAAAAAGGAGCCTATTCATTTTAATTTGTCCTCAGGAGGATTTCTGTCCTGTTCAGTCTCAGCCCTGATTTATTGCGAGCACAGTACTTACGGATTTCACCTTATAATAATTCATAATTTTTAAAACTTTAATATTTTTCACCTATCGTTGATAATGCAATGAAATGATAAACTAAAAATAAGGGCGGGACTTGAACCCACATCCGCAGCGTTCCGTGCTGCTCTAACAAATTGAGCTACCGTGTCCTACACGTCATCGTCGAATTATTTCAACCCATAGATTCATGCATCTCTCGCGCAACGTAATTTTAATACTTTCAAATTCAAATACATTTTTAATTTATATAACTCATAATGTAACTTCAGTATTTGAATTTTTTGTGTCATGTCCTTTGGTTCCGAAGACTCGTTTAACCGATTATTATCAACACTAATTTCGTGGCGGTGTCAACCTCTGCCAACCCGCTGAAACAGCATGGTGGGTCAAAGCTAATAAATCCGATACCTGTACCCAGCTGTAGGACTTAGGCTGTAACGTTTTTTTATGTCAATAAGTAGTAAATGATATGAAAGTATATTTTACAAATTTCAGAAGCCAATTATAATTATACTAGCGATCCGCCCGGGCTTCGCTCGGGTGCAATGCCGATACTAAATACACAACAAAAAAACTGTGAAAGTTGTTTATAGAAACCTTCCTCTTGAATCACTCTATCTATTTAAAAAAAACACATCAAAACCCGTTGCGTAGTGATTTTGCGTTTTAAAGATTTAGGCGCACATAGGGACAGAAAAAGCGACTTTGTTTTATACTATGTAGTGATATATATTATTTTTAGTATATGCTTACTAACTTTGACGCGCAAGGAACAATTTATTATTTTAAAATATTTCGAAACGTGAAAATTATGATGTTCGCAAGTTGTGACCAGCGCAGCCTTGGTGTTTTTGTGGTGGACTGAATCATAACGTTACGTCAATCTTAACATTGTAAATTGTTCGGCACCAAATTTTGCTGAGCCGCAAAGTGGCTTATTAAGTAATTTATTTATTTATTCATTTATACATAACGCATTTACAGCAAGAGCCAAAACATGCAGTATGGGAAGAATGTATGTAGCCTATAGACAACTATACCTGTATATAAGAACTTTAACGTCTGTTGCTCACGCGATTAGTGCACATTTAAATAAAACACTAACGGTTCAACACGCTAGATATATTAATTAAACTTATTTACAAAGTATATTAACTACGGCCCACAGTTTCCACGTGCCCACGGTTGCTACAAAGTTTGCAAATAAGTTTAACTAATATATCGCGTTTTAAACCGTTAAAGTGTTTTATTTAAATGTGTACTCCTCGCGTAAACTATAGACAGTATTTATTTTTTTCTTTCATATATTATAGCCTTACATTGCCTAACTGTCCCATAGTATATTAATTCGGCTGAACAAGTAGCGTGCCCCATTCGAACGTTACGAAGCACTCGCGCCAGTTACTTAATCGATTCGACCTCTGTTTCACAAGTTTGTTTCACCTACTCGAGCGTAAATACGTTTTCTACTAAACCGCACCATTTCGCTGACCTAGAATTAACCTAGAAATCGACGTTGAATCGTAAATCTTTTCGTAAGTACAAGTTAATGGGCGCTGAATTTGCAATCAACGTATTGTTTCGGGCTGCAGTCTAAACGGTTTTAAAATTCCCTTTACCAATAGATTTCTTAGTGTGTAAAACGGGACGCTATAAAATACTGTCTATAGTTTACGCGAGTTTAGTTAAACTTATTTGAAAATGATTTTTAACTTCGGCCCAATGTTTCGGACGCTTTGCAGCAGCCGTGGTCACGGGTCTCCCCGAATCAAATAAGTTTAACTAATATATCGCGTTTTAAACGGTTAAAGTGTTTAATTTGAACGGGACGCTATACGACGATGTTCGTATGTCAATTTAGTTGGCATATGACAGACAATGCCTAGCTTGAGGACACAAACACTTCGCAACGATAAGACAAGAATATCCATCATTTCAAATATACCATTTAACGATCTTGTTGCTGTTACGGTGTCAACGGATCGTAGGTTGTATCCCCACCGAGACCAACATGCTTCTAATCAAGTTTAAAAATTTCTGAAACATTACGTCCCCCCACTATCAAGTATACCTGTCTATCCTTCTTTATCATAGAAAACCCTAAATCTATACATAACCTTAATAATTCGTAATTTTATATTTCAAATATTAATCGGTTAACCATGAAGTCATTGTACGGTCATCGAATCGAATCTAATTAATCAGTATTTCAGATTGGACTATTTAAAATATGAAAATAAATAATTAACTAATAAGTACTTAAATATTATATATTTTTACAATAATAAACAATAAACAAAGAAGTAATATTAAATACAAAAAAAGAGCAGCCTTCGTACACTAGTCTGTATGCTTGGGAAGTTCTAATTTCCGCAATAATATAATGGTGCCTTTTAGTTTGAATTTAATTTATATTATCTGTGTGTATTTAATTTAAATGATTGTCTACTAATAATTAGTTGTGATAACGTCCCAGTGAATACAAGCTGATGAATTGTTAATCAGCCACTAGCTATTCATTGCTGCTATGAATTGTTCTACATTAGACATTTAATTAAATGATCAATTCTTAATAACTAAGCGTTCGATACTAAATGCCAAAATAACAGATATTTAATGTTCTGAAATATTCTGCAGACTGCAGAGAAAAGTTAAGCATTATCTGTGCTTGTAAACTACAGATGCTTTTTCTTATATAATATATAAATATATACAAACAAAGATAGTAAAAAAGTAATAGATTTTTGTTGTTGGAAAAATAACCAATTAAAATGTTTACTAATGGTTAAGGTTGTATAGTCTATACTAATATTATAAATGCGAAGTAACTCTGTTTAACTCCGAAACTACTGAACTGATCTAAATGAAATTTGGTACACAGATATTTTAGAGTCTGAGAGAGGACAAAGGCCAAAAGCTTTTTAATGCCAAAAAGGGTTGATAGTGGTTGAAAAGGGGGATGAAAGTTTGTATGGAAATTCGTGGTTTTTGAATCTAGAACAATGAAACTTTCTTCTTTGGCTTTTTGGGAATAGGAGTGGGAGTGAGAGTGAGTGTAGGAATAAAGGTGGGAGTTAGAGTAGATGATGTGCGAGTTGGAGATGTGAGGTGCGAGTACATTACTTACATAAATTAATAAACAGCCTAAATAATTACCCCAAGTTACTATTCCACGCGGACGAAGTCGCGGGCACAGCTAGTAATAAATATAATATAATTTCAATTCGACTATAAGAGTGCCCACAGATGATACTAAGATAATCTTAATCTACCACGCTGGCTGGGCGTCTTTTATTATCTTTTTCTCACCACAGAATCAACATGTAAGTTATCACTGCTCAACTGGGGATCGTACTCATGACCTCTTGAAAAGTAGTCGATGGTAGTAGATAATGCGTTGTAATTAAATTATTTAAAGTTTTTTTTGTTAGAAATATTTTATGTGTTTTATTTCGAATAACAGCCCGCGCTTAACACGATATACCTTTAAGGTTAATTCTTTTACAAATACAAAAATATAGACTATATCCATCCAGTTAAAATTGATAACGATTTAAGACTAAAACTGTTTGAACATATAATTTTCATAAAAGCTGACATTTTTTACTAAAAGAAGTAAAGATTTTCCTTTTTTAGCTTCTTAATCTTTCGTTCGCGGAGCCCGTCACTACAAGACTATCATTAATAATCGATAATAAGGATCCATCAAACGCGATTTATCTAAGCCTTTGTGATCAAACAAAAAATGCACCAGTGACGCAATCTTGTCCGTGACCCGACGCAAATACACGGTCAAACTTAAAGGTCAGCACTTACAGGGCATAATGACTCTTATGTCGTAAGAATAAAGCCGGTAATTGTCTCTGGCTTCTTATTTAATATTTGTTAGTAAATATTACAGTTTAGTTTGTCGCTTCACAATATCAATATCACCTCAACCTAAAAAGCAAATTGGTAGACAAATAATGTGCTACTTTTCTTAATTAGAGCATAATATTTTCTTTGTTAGGTATTACATGGTGATAGAATTTCTTTTACACACGTTTTTTGTGTTTTGTTTCGATGGATAAAATAATTTATTCAGTAATAAATACTGTTTGTAGTTTACGCGAGTAGTACACATTTAAATAAAACGCTTGTAACGGTTTAAAAAACAACATATATTAGTTAAGTATTTATTTTAGCTGTACTGCGAGGTAACGTCAGGTAAAAACAAATTAATACTAAGTTCCTAATGTATTTCCTGTTTTAATTCATTAAAACGAATTATTAAAATAAACCCTATGTGTTTAATCAGTTTTCTTTAATGTTTAGTTAAATTTCATGTCATATTATTTGACATCTATTGCTGTATTGTTGCAAGACAGTTATGTGGTTTTCACAAACTAGTAAGTATTTGCTATACCTCATTTCAATTATTAGTAATGTCTTTTTAATGTAATTTTTATCGTAAATCATTAACAGAAAATACTTTGCTTGCATCATTCATAATTTTATTAAAGTAAGGTCCCACGTCCCTAACATGGGACTTATAAATCACTAACTCACCTGGAAATCGTTCTTTTGCCATATAAAGTATTGCGACCAAATTTGAATACTATAAAACGATCCTTGTGAGTTGATCTTAGAAGACGGACATATAATAGAATTAATTAAGAAGGAGTCATTCTTTTATACGTCCTTTTTCGGTATCTTAAACCGTTTTCGCAACGCACGCAATGGAAACTCTTAAAGATAAATTTTCCCCGTTTTCCACATTTTCCACTGTTTCTTCACTCCTATTCGGTCGCAGGTCGCAGCCACATGTTGTACACCTTAAATTGTTACTAACCCAACTAACGCACATTAGAATTAATTAATTATGTATTATTTTAAAATAATGGATCTATGGTCTGACAAATAAATTATTATTATTATTATTAAAGCCTTTCTCGATAAATGGCCCAACTACCCAAAAAGGAATTTTCAATTCCCACCAATACTTCCTGAGATTAGCGCGTTCAAACAAACAAGGTCTTCATCTTTGTGTTACATTTATTTATCCAAATACCTAGTTGGTGGCCTTCCTGTGCCCTGCCTAGACGAAACAATCCATAACTTTTCCTAATGAAGAAGGCGGTGAGCAGACCACAAAGGTGGCTATCATTATATCGTTTACCTCATAATTTATTGTTAACGAGTGCTATATAAAAAGACTCGAATTCTCGCGATACAATTCCGCGCTGCCGTGAAGCAGCAGAGGGGGCGGAGGAGCAGGTGCTAAAGGCACCTTATCCAGGTTAATGAGAGTTGCTCCTTTGAGCTGGCATTGTTACCGTCCGTTGTACAGTGCATAAACCTCTAACAATTTCCTAAGAGTTTCGCGAGCGCAACTCTCCTTCAATCTTCATTAATATTCGTTTTAACTTATTTTTTTTGTTACATTTTATCTTTTATTTTCAAACCTGTACTACCTTCTCTATACATCAATGAATGAATTTAATTTAAATTGATGTGAAACGCAGACTTTCAACCTACGGAATATTGGTTACAGTTTTATTATTGCATACGATGGCACTATATAAATTAAAAATCGATTATAAAATGAAAAAATACGACTCGGGCAGCAATTGAACCGGCATCTACAGCGTTCCGTGCTGTTGCTCTCGTTGCGCTGTCGGTCTTAACTGACCAACCGTCTAAAAGGTAATAAAAAATGAATGCATCCATAGTTCAAAACAATACAAACTCGTGAAAGTGTGACGCTTCCTCTGTAGACGTAATATCGACAAAACATTTCCTCTTTTACATCCAATTACTTTGATGCAGACCATATGCAATTATTTACATTAGTGTATTGTCTCACTAGACGTCGTGGGTCTAGTGTATAGAGTCAACTGTCCATCATGACGTCCCGGGTTTGAATACTGAGAACATTCTTAGAAGCAGTCCATAGTTTTAAATTTCGTTGTCTTCGTTATCTGTCACTTCCGTTCACCACAAATTTAGTAGCGATAGTCGTAAAACCCACCAACTTGTAGTGGAGCAGCATGGTGGATCTATAAATTATCCCCCCCTTCCCAACCCACTAAGAGGATGTGCCTAGCAATTTCTTAATATCTTAGCCACAGACATCTGTGTATATTTGGGTTAGGAATTCTCTTATTTTTGACATATGTCAATCATCAGATAAAATAAGACATGAGCACAGATAACACAAAATTACCATCAGTATCAATGATGTGACGACATTTTAAGTGTCTCATAATTGCTTTTTAATTTCAACAACATACAAATATGTAGTTGATTGCAAAACTCATTGGTTAAAATCAGTTTAGTTTGTAATAGACAGCTAATGGTAAAATATACATAATATATGCCAAGTGCGAGTCGTAGTGTCGCATGAAGGATTCCGTGCCGTTGACGTGGTACAAAAATGTTTATAGTTTAGCCTTTTTTACTTATCTTAAATACCTAGTGATAGACGGGGAAGTCTTAATAAAAGCGTTCTTTCTTAGCCTTTGTTTACGGAACCCTAAGAAGAGGAACCTTTTTATAGGTGCACCTCTACCAAAATACATACAATATTTTATCCCGTTTTTGGAATATTTATTTTTCTAATTCCAACTACCTATTGAAGATGTAAGATAAAAGATGTTAGACCCAAGGCGTTTCAGGGCTTACCCATACCCAGAATTAGAAGAACAATCTTTCATTTTATAAATTAGTGAAATCCTCTTTCTCCTTTTGGAGGTGAGAATACATTGCTGTGTCTGACCAAATCTTCGAACTTCTCAGGTACTTCGCAGTGGTAGGCAACGCAATACATAGCAATTATCGTGATCAATATAATTTTCCATAATGTAAAGGTAGCTTATATGCTGATAATAATATAATAATTATTGTTGATACCGTGTGCATATCATTGCTATAATTATGGTCAATGACTGTAACATTATTCATGGTGTAACAATTTCAATGTCAAGCTGAGCTGGTTCAGTAGAAAAACTTCGGTTTTTACTCCGTACAGCGAACAAGGCCGGTCGGTAAAAAACTCATTGTAGATACGCAGTCTATCAATCACTTATACGCGTTGTTTGACAAGGAACTAACTTAAGACATATCTTATTGGAGTTCTTTTCCCCACTTTCAAAACAGTCTAATATTTGAAATGTACTCTTAGTTTGTTAAGATATTTAAAAGGCCTTGTTGGCTTCGTGGTTAGTGCTCACGACTGTAGATAGCGAGGTCGCGAGTTCGTAACAGCTGAATGATTATTTCAGTATTACAATTTGAAAACCCAGTTATCACCACAAGATTTAGCGTGGTGGTACTAAGTTTGGTTTTGCTAGGCGCTAGGAGGCCCGCAGTGGAATATCAATGGTTTGAAACAATTTTAAATGAACTTTTAAGCAAATAATAAATAGTGTAAACAACTAAATTAAATAAACGAGTAGTACACATTTAATTTAAAAAAAGCATCCGAAACGTCGGGCCGTAGTTAAAATAATTCAAACAAGTTTAACTACTATAAATCGCGTTTTAAACCATTAAAGTGTTATTCGAAAAATTAAGGTGCTTCAAATAATACTACAACAACGCTTGCGTTGAAGTGTGTTGCGGTGGTAGAAATTTGTAAATAATTGTTAAGTTCATATTTTCAATTAAAACACTTTTAAAATATAAAACATTACAGTTAACTTATTTTGTAATACATTACTATTACATTAACAAAATAAAACCCCCGTGTGTTGAAAGCTGATCATATTAAACCGAAGACATGTTACTAAAAGAGACGTTAAAACGAAAGGTGTACAGAAAAATAAAGGGAGGGGATTTGTCGGGGAAAATTGTGAAAAATGTCTGTGGGATCCTAATGAATGTGATTGTATCAATCAGAATTCTGAGTATTATAAATGATGTTCGAAGCTCAGGGGTGTATCGATCTAGTTCCTACTCCAATATTTAGCTCAACGCCTCTAAATATGAGAGGAGCGTGTATCAATAGGTTGTAAAAATACAAAGATGACCTCGGAACGCTATGGATGTCGGTTCAAGTCCTGTGTAAAAAAATTCAATCTAAAATCGATTTTGAATTTAGAATTATTATTATTATTAAATTCTTCCTGCCATCGACGCGTGTATTTATAGTAAGGGGTTGAAATAAGCCTTTATTGAAAGTACAGACAATAGTCAAAGTATTATCTGCACTGTGATAGAAGAAATAGACAAACTCGTGACGTCACGCATTCTTACATTTAAAAAGTGCACTACTTGAAGACAAGGAGGTAAGAAAAGGTCAAGGTTTTCCACCTCCAGCTCCAGTGTACTTTAACAACAATTGCACCGCATAATCGCGCCAAGCAACTCTACACAAGTACATAAATTCACACTTATTTCCAGCAAAGTGGGTTGCTAAACGCTGCACGGCCAAGACGCGCGGGGTTTTTAAGAAACCTTATTGCGGAGGTTTTGTAAGTATTAAGAATCTTAGTCATCCTTGGCAGCTTAGGAACTTCAATATAATTTTAATAAAAAATTCGGTAACGAGAACAACTGGAATGAAATCTTATAAGACTGCAAGACGAGGGTATTTGATACCCTTACAGCCTTCAGTTTACCCTGTAATCGGTGTTCCCGACAGAAAATAAAAATGATAATAATAATGGGGTCTCGGTGGGCATTTTCTGCAGCCACCCTCGTAGTTGGCAAGCACGAAAGGCAGATAGGGATTTAGTGAATAGTAGTTAAGTCTGAATCTCGCACTCACTTAACCAATTGTTCTGACCTGATGGAAAAGAAAGAAAGAGTCATTTCAAGAAAAAAATGTTTAAATGGAAAAAGGGAAATATTCTTTGTAAATTAAAGGAATACAACTTAATGTCATATAAATAAAACACTTAACTGTTTAAAACGCGCAATATATTAAACTTAACCGTGGTAAGTCGTTGTCCAAATTAAACCGCAACTGCGTCGAACATTCCGAAACGTCGAATCGTAATTTAAATAAATGTTAAATAAGGGAATTAATATATTCCGCGTTTTAAACCGTTGAAAGTGTTTTATTTAAATGTGCACTACTCGCGTAAACTAGTACTTAACTTAAAGCAAGTGAAGCCGAAGGAATTGCTAGTCAATTTAATGGTGGAACCGGTTGTAATTTTCCTCATGCCTCTAATGTCTTTGCAATAAAGCATCTCTATCGAATGAATGCAATCAACATCGCCTTCTTATTATTTATCATCAACTATCATTATCTAGTCGACAAGAGGTGTTTTATTTGATGTCTCCATGTTTTACGATTTTCACAGTAACGAAATTAACTGACGTTTGAAGTTAACATATACTCAAGTGGGTTATTTTTTTGATTATAGTGAAAAATAAAGTCAAGAAGCTAGTTGTAGTCATTTTAGTTTCATAATTCTCGCTTACAATCGTGAGACATAGTAAAGACACATTTTTTAGTCCGTTTTACTTAACGATGTTAAACATATCCATGCTATTTGTACACTGCCCGACCAAACGTGTAATATTCATCGGGACTAGAAGTCGGACCTCTCCGACTCTAGGAAACGCGTTTAAGCTAAAAGAAAATAACTACAAAACATAAGTAAATACCTACGAAGTAAGTCCACATGCGTGTATATTATTTTATTGTGGAACATTCAGAAAGCATTGTGATAATTTCTCTAGCTCACAATAGCCTATTGATCTGTCATAATAAACAATAAACACTATCTTTTTGTTTGTTCGCGTTGATCCATTCATAATTTGTTTGTTTTATTTGTTTTGCACTTGCCAGTGATATCATAGTTGGGAGTCAAATTCAATATTAATTAAGTGAAGGTAAAATAATGATAATGTCTGTTCGTTAAGAAATTAGTCGCATTTCGATGGGTGCATCATATAATGCTAATCAGTTTTGTTGAAAAAATAAGTTTTTTTTTAGTTCACTTGTTTGTATAGATAAGTATGTCACTGTTTAATATTTGTTATTGTAAGTACATTAATTAGAATAACAAGATTTAAATACAACAGGAAAATTTACGGGGAAATTTTAAGGTGTATACAGGAATAGCAAAACGCTAATTTCTCTCTGTTTTTATAAAACATATTTTTAAGAACTCTCAAATGAAAACATTAATATGGGAAAATTATAAGGGTTACAAAATTAATAGTTATTTACTATTTGTTTTAAACATATAACTTTGTAAATGAAATAAGTAGACTATACTTTTATTAATCAAATTTTATTTACAAGTACTAACAACCAGAAGAAGCAACATTTGGTAAGTAATTATTGTCCGCTTTCAAGGTCATCTTTGACAAAAGGATGTAATTCCTAAGTTAAATGATTCTTCCTTTGGTTGTAATATTTTAGAGTCGTAAATATTGAATAAGTTTACAACCGTAACTGGCTGAAATCAGGAAGTGAACAGTTAAAGTCGGGTGACCGATAAAGACGCTTGGAAATGCATGTAAATAATTGGATAAGTGCGGATTAGGTCATATATCTACGTATTATTTATTATTTTTTACGTTACATGTAAATATTAAATAAATAATATTGTACAATTATTATTTACTATAATAATAAAATACTGGCCGGTAATATTATTTCTCAGAGATAAAATAAAACAAACCTTTTTACTGGATGCAACAAAATCCTAGCACTGCACACAGATAAGAAAAAAAATAAAAACACAAATTCGAATTTCGAACACACGCGGCGCGAAATCGATTGTTTTAGCTACCGACCGTGTGCGCGCTACAGCCGACGCCAAGCGACTGAATTTGACGGATCCTGTGAGCTAACCGATTTTCCAAACACGCAAAAACAATTACAATTTTGTTTATATTCAGGAAAGCCTCGTCTCGATTCAGAAAAGAATAATTAGGTTTTCCAACCTCTATATCTTTATAAGTAAACATGATCTTGAAAACCGTGCAACGGTTTATATAAAATAAGGAATGGAAACACTTATTTTTATTTATTTTTCAATTTATTTTACATTACATTAACACAAAAAATGTACGCAATGTAACTTAATGGTACAAGTAACTAATATGATACACATTATATAAAAGAGTTAAACACACAGAATTTCGTGTGATGATAAACATATAATTTTACAATATATTTACCAGCGATAGAAGAAAATCACTTAATTTATTTATTCAACAATATATTATTCACGTCCTATGAAGTGAACCACACCTGTAATAAAAAAAAACACGTATGTACAAATAAAACAGCAAAGTAAGGTTATTTTTAAGAACTTTATCGTATTACGTATTTATTAACAATAGTTTGAGATGACAATGAGTTGACCTAAAGATGCAGCCTCGCGGCAAGGCCGGGGATGTGAGAATTAAGCTAAGTGCTCACGTATTCATACTTCCTTCAACAATTAATATAATATTATTCACTTAATGGATATCGTTTTTTATATTGTTCAAATTAACTATTCATTTGTGCTTCCTGACGAGATAAACAGTAAGGTACAGTTGAATTTAAATAAAAATGCAAACGATCTATATTTAATTACATACTTTTAATAAAACGCAGTGGGTCGCAGTTAAAATAATATATATATAATAAATAAAGAAGATACTTTAACGGTAAAAAAAATCGGTTTATATTAGTAACTTATTTATTTATATAACAATGTTTAATGGTTTAAAACACAAAATGTACTACTTAAATACTGTCTATTGTTTACGCGAGTGGTACACTTTTGAATAAAACGCCTTAACGGTTTAAAACGCGAAATATATTAGTCAAGCGTTTGCCAATAACATTTAACTGGCAAACTCGAGATACCGTTAGTTAATTTTACAGAATCCGGCCAGTTTCGCCAAATACCAACTTTGACGGAACAGATGGCGCTATCGTAGCATTTTTTACTTTAACGTCAGAGACAACCTCCATTTTTAGTCTCCTCGTAACCACGGCTGCTGCAAAGCATCCGAAACCGTATTTAAAATAATTTGTAAATTAGTTCGAGTACTTCGCGTTTGAAACCGTTAAAGTGTTTTATTTAAACTACGACTAAAAGTTTCTAATCAAACGTTTATAATTTAACAAAGATAGTTCGTATTATTAAACGTTAATAGTGTTTTATGAATGTGTACTACTCGTGTTATCTACAGGCGAAAAAATATTCTTATAATCTGAAGCTAGTTGCTATTGTGATAATTGTTTTTGTTTTATAAACCAAGAATGCCTATTAAAATATAGTCGATGTTTAAATGAGGCTAGAGCCGGAGTAGCCTAACTGCAATTTTATGACTTGAATTATTTATTTTTTATAGATTAAAAATGTTAATCTACAAGATCACAGTGACTGAAGATTGTTAACATAATTCTTACACACATAATAATACAAATTCATTTCTGTGTTCATCTTAATTTTCCAGTGTTGATAATATATATAGACACTTGAGACTTCGTCTAGACTACACTTAGGTAGAGTACAGAATTGTTTTAACAGCGAGTAGCTATCTAGAAATATGTTCTGGATATTTATTTATATTACTCTTATACTTACATATGTTATTCTTATTGAAATACAGATATATTAAGCTTAACAGATAAAAGATACAAAAATAAGCGCAAATAATACATAAAAATGTAAAATTACAGTTGTGGAATTAGGTAACACAAACAGTATTCAGGTAGGATTTATACACTTGAAAACTTTTATATTTTTCACGTGCACATAATGGCACCATATAAATTAAAAATCGATTATAAATTGAAAAAATAATACGACTCGGGCAAGACTTGACTTAGTATCTACAGCCATCCGTACTGTTCCTCTTACCAATTGAGTTACCGTGTCCTGCACGTAATCGTCGATTTTCAAACTTTGATACATGCACCTCTCGCGCAATGCAGTTTCGACTAACCGCTCGCATATATTTTATTTATAAGATTTATACACATTTAAAGACCAGTGGCGTAACTATCGTAGGGCCAGGTGGTGCAGTGTACCAGGGCCCTGGAACTTAGGGTTCCTCTAACCTCATTTTTAAGAAGATATAAGCGTTGAAAAAAAGGAATTTTTAACGTTCTTTTTTATTTATAATTTTGGAAGTTCATTTAATTTAAGATCAGGGCCCGATTCTTTCTTGAGCCTTATGATTAGGTAGACCGCGGCCCTTGTCCACCTAGCTGCGCTAATGTTAAAGATATGCAATTTGTCCACATAAGTATAGTGTTGTGTCCGTTTATTAACATTATGCAAAACAATTAGCAACGGAGATCTAAGGCCGTTCAACAATAAGATATACCGGTAATGACCTAGCCTCAGTGTCACATGCTTACCATAATCGTACGAAATAAGGTCGAATATCAAATCGATCGAACGTAGACATTTGAACCGTGACGCGAGATGTGTCGACTCGATTGTTCAAACGCCGTGACCGCTATCGATTTCACTTTGCGATTTCTTACGACACTACACTCGTTACGGTTAGAAAGAAATAACCCGTCAGATACGAGTAGTGGATGCCTTTGGCTGCGAGTTATAGCCAGTTCATAATTTATTAGCTCTGTCAGCGACTTCGTCCTCGTAAAATAGTTATTTTGGGCAACATATTTTTTTTTCGAATCTCCTCTCAATACTACCCGTTTTTTATATATATCTTTCTCTTCTTCGCTCATATTGATGGCAGCCCGTTTCATATCCTTCGATAAATGGTCCAACCAACACAAAAAAGCAATAATTTTTAATTTAGAACCAGCGATTCTTGAGAGAAACGCGTTCAAATAAATAAACTATTCAACTTTATAATATTAGTATAATGTTTCGTTTAAAAAAGGTTTACAAGACCGATACGATTCTATATTGTTGTTGCTTTTACTCATTCACGATCACTTTTATGGACATAGATCTGTTGTTTGTGCCCTAACAAACTGAAAGTATTTGTGTCTTTGCTCGAGATAATAATTCGCAACTTCTTCTTCGTCTCAAGTATTCTTAATTGAGACAAAGAAGAAGAAGACTGATTCATTTAATGATTGATTTGTTCGTAGATTTTTTTGACTAAAAATAGTAAACAAATCTACGAACAAATCGTAACGTTCAGAAAAGTAAAAAATAATACGGAACTCGTGCGAACTTAGGTAACCTTCAACCACTGTACTATCACGAAATATAAATATCAGTTAATGATGTTGACTATTTCATTATTAAAATATAAGCTTTTAAAAGCCTGTTACAATTTATAACAAGACTAGCTGTGTCGGCGACTTCGCCCGCGTGGATTAGTTATTTTGGGCATCCAAACTTGTTTATGCAAACCTCTTCACAGCGTCCCGTCGTTCTTGCAAGTTAATATTAAAAGATAGACATATACTGTAGTAGACATTGTTTTAGATCATTTAAAGAGAAATCATTCCTTCATATATATATTTTTGGTATCTCGAACCGCTTTTGTGGCGTACGCAACAAAAACTCACAAGGAACAATACATTTATCCCTTTATTTTCCACACAGTCACAGCGCGATGTTTTGTAGCCTATAGCCTTTCTCGATATATTCTAACGAACACAAAATAACTTTTTATGAACCAGTAGTTCCTAATATCAGGGCATTCAAACAAACAGCTCCATTTATTAGTATAGATTGAAGCGCGACTTTGCTAGGTACTATTGTAAAACCGTAGTTGGGTACGTCGTGGGAATGTCAAGTAACTATTACAAAAAGCGCGAGGAAAGCGAACCAATTTGCATGTACGAGTTCTTATCTCCAACACTGTGACATAACTTGTACGTGTCTCGATAACAGCTGTCCATACGTTTTAGATGTATAGAGTTTGTTCCATATAAAATTTGTTAATTTTTCCAAACCTTAAATCACTAATAATAGTAGTGTGGGCTTAAGACTCACTACGTTGCTCTATTTCAGGTTGACGGACTTTATCTACCGCTACCTAATGATACACACTTCGATTGAACCAGGGTTTGAACCTACGATCTCATGATCTCCAAATGTACCTACTAACTAGACCGTTGAGCCACGAAGCAGTTGAGAACTTCATCAATTAATGTCTGTAGTTTACGCGAGTAGTACATATTTAAATAAAATAATTTTAACGGTTTAAAACGCGAAGGTAATTCATTAACCTATTTGCAATGTATCCTTACACGAGCCTTTATCACGGCTGCAGCAAATCATTCGAAGCCTCGGGCCGTTGTAAAAGTGATACATTTAAACTTTATTAATTCTATAAAATGAATGACCGCGATTTGATATTTTAAAGTTATTTGTATACCTATGCATATTTTGTCAAAGAAAAGTGAAGCTAAAAGCTGCCTTTTTTTAATTTTCATTGACTTTTCAATGCAGAGTATTAATATTAACGGAACTTATAATTAAATCTATTACCTGAATTACGCACGAAAAAATGGTATTAACTTAAACGCTTATTAAATCAACAACCTATTGATAGAACTTTCTTATATTAATCGTTTCAGAATAAATATATGAATTACAAATTTGCGTATTCAAAGTATTTTTATTTCATACGGAATTTCTTAAGCTACGGATTGCTGAAAATGTTGAATCGAGCTTTCAATGAAATTCTTTAAACGCGATTCATAGAATAATATTACGATTTTATTTCGCGAAATAAATCCTCGAAAGCCTACTTCGTGCCGGTGAATGAGAGTAAGGATTTAAGAGCTGTTGTGTTCTAAAATCTTAATTATCGTGTTTGTTTAGAAAATAATACAATCTATACTAATATATAAAGCTGAAGAGTTTGTTTGTTTGAACGTGCTAATCTCAGGAAGTACGGGTTCGAATTGAAAAATATTTTTGTGTTGGTTAGAGCATTTATCGAGTAAGGTGATATAGGCTATAACACATTGCGATGTTGCTTATAGGAGCGAAGATACAGCGAGGAAAATTTGGAAAAGGGAAATTTTTGATCTTTGTGTGCTTCCGTTGCGTATGCTGGGAAAACGCTTGCAGTTACCCAAAAAATGTGTATGAAAGAACGATATCTTTTTAAATGTCCGCGACACTATATATGTCTATTTTTATAAAGGTGAAGAGGATGTTGATGCTCAACATGACTATTCTACGCGGAAGTAATCACTGACACAGCAACTAAAAACATTGTGGTTGAGTTTATAAATGCGTTTTATAGATAAGTACTTAGTTACTGATGCGAATGGAAAGAGACATTCCTTAAATTAGCTGAAACTGAAAAGCGATCCCGATAACTGACTCCACGCCGTCGAAAGAGGAAATGTTAAAATTAAATTTTCAGCACAAAACGATTCGGGTCGATTTAAAGGATTCTCGTGTTTTTCATTCGCCCAATTACTGAAATAGACAACTTTGCGTTCTCACCAGACCGTGACGCTGCAAAATTGTTAAATTTTACAAAAAACGAATGTTTCAGGCAGTGGACATTTATTTCGCTTCATCGCAGTATGTGGTAGATTGTTTTTACTTAGTATTTAAACATGTTTTGGCCAAACAGTTTACGCTTACCATCGTGAAACTTAAACATATAAACAATTTAGAAAAACAGTATTTATTAATTAGATAACTGAAAAGTGAATATCTCAGGCTTTTGTTTTAGTACCTAGAACTTCGAGCATGACATTTTAAGTTGTAGAGAACGTATAACTTGAAAAAATATAGATTTATACAAAATCTAATAAAGAGAAGTACATAAAATACAACATTGAATTTTTTATGGGTTTACGCGACTAAGGCCGCCTCACAATTCCCTTACACTAAATGCTGTATGCCTCAATTTAAACGTATTCAGCGAGGAGGTAAAAAACGAAATAAATACAGAGTGCATTTATTATGCGGCAATCATTGTTCTAAATAAAACACTTTAACAGTTTAAAACGCCAAATATAACTTAACTTAAGAATGTATTTTAGCTACGTTCGACGTTTCGGTTAATTTGCAGCAGCCGCGGTCATGGGGGACAGAAAATTGTGTCCTTAATGTCAAAGTCGATACTACGCTATAAATAGATAAATTTAATTCGTTTTAACGGGCAAGTTTATAAGAATGCCTGGGCCGAGCGAAAAAATATATCATATGTCCGCGAGATTTGAACCTAGAAATTTTACGCCACGCTAAACAATATTTTTTAACCACGGAGCCTCGGAGTCAGTACGTCTAGTAAGGATTTAAAATGATTTAATGTAATGACAGACTCGTTATAAAAAGTTTGACTACAAAAAGAAACTGCGAAATTAGTCGATCGCAGAACGATGATAAAAACAGTTGTTACATAATACAACAAACAAAGCAGCAATTAAGTAAGATTGCGATGGCACGGCCAGGTACAGGTAATACCCTAGACACGTCATGTGATGCTTCAGTCTATGAAAACATTTTTTTTGCATCCGGAATCGAATGGTCAGCGATATTTTAACTGAAGGTGGAAGAAATTATTGTAAAACTCAGTTTGTTTCAAATTCAACACAACTATCGTCTGTAGTAAACGAGAGAAATATAAGAATTTTACACTTTAAACGGTTTAAAACGTAACTACAACAGTGATAAACATCAGAGACGTTGGTTTGTCGTTGTAAGTGAATTACTTCATATATTCCGAATTTAAATAAAACTCTTTTAACGGTTTAAAAAGGAGTAGATTATCTTACATAAAATATTTTTTTTAGTTCAACACAAGTTTTGTTCGTAGTTTACGCGAGTGATCCACCGTAAATAGGATACCTACTTTAAACGGTTTAAAACGTAACTAAAACGGCAATCATCGAAGCTATCGCTTCAAATAGACGTTGAAATCATTGATTAAATATAGAAAATATATTTTAACAGCATTTAATGTTGTGTTGTTGTTTTTTATTAAATATGTTGAAAGTACTTCTGTTGATACCGTACCAGCGTGATGAGCTCAGGGTCACCGGCAGACGAGCACAATAACGCTATTAAGTATGCAAAAATAACGCGTTACAACAAGTAATTATTATCTACCTTATTGTATTCAGATACAACCATTCATACAATACAATAATATGATTTATTGAATCTTAAGATTGCTCTAATCATCACGATTATAGTTCTTTTAATATATAAATCGAAATGAAGTCCACACGAATAGTACACATTTAAACAAAACACTTTAACGGTTTAAAACGCGAAATATTTACACGTGGTCATCGCGGCTGCTGCAAAGCATCAGAAACGTCGGGCCGTAGTTAAAATAACTTCCAAATAAATTTAACTTATATATATCGCGTTTTAAACCGTTTAAGTGTTTCATTTAAATGTAGAAGTGAAGTCCTATTCCCTCATGTGGGACATGCGAACGTATATTATCTAGATTTCAAGGATTGATTTCATGTACAGGCAAGTAGTAAATCAGGCTTCTGTGCCCTGACCGAACTAAATATTTTTTTGTTTACCCGGAATTCAAACTCAGAACCTTTAATTTGTAACTCAATGCTTACTCAAGGCGTATTAGTACGGTAACCACTAAAGGTCCCTACTAGGTTCCAAACCCGCGGAAATATAATAATAGTTCAAGTCAAAAGGGCACAAGAGTCTAAACAACATAGTTGGCCAATAATATTAATTATCTATACCTAATATTATAAATCAACTACTGGTTTAAAATTGAACATTTCGTTGCGACCAATAGAAGCGAACAAACAGAGGGAAAATATTCATCTTGTAGGGTTTCCGTCGAGTACGCTTCGCAATGGAACCCCGGCTTCAGTTACCCAAAAAATATCTGTAACGTATTTATTCTTATTTGAATAACACCGTTTTTATGGCAATCAAATTTGGTCAAACTACTTCCAAAACAAAAGTACGTTCACCAGGTCCGCTAATACTGATCATAAACAAAAAGTCTCGGATCTTATAGCGAGATTAAATTAATGAAATTCAATACACTAGTTTTAAGTTACAAACGTACTTCGATTTTAATATATTTCAGAAATTATCGGTACCTAACTCAGTAATCGCCTTTATTTAACACAACACGCCATCACGCGCAGAATTGTCTGCATATAATTGCATAATATCGCATAATAATTCATCTGAATGCACGAATAGATAATCTGTTATGAGTGATTGCAATTAAAGTAAATATTAACCTCAATATCGCGTTATGAACTAAATCGTTGAAGTTAATAAAATGAAGTTGGTAATTAAAACCTCTTTGTTGTTAAGAGATTAATTTTTTTTACTCTTAAAGTAAAGGGACACAATTCACAGACACTGCTAAATACTCAGTTACTATTAATATAGTTAGAAGGGATTTTTTTTTAATAGTGGGACGGACAAAAAATACCGTCTCTTGATGGTAACCCAGCCATATAGATGTTCTACACAACCTATTTTTGGCTTCGGAAATCCACAGATTGAGACTCGACTTTCATCTGAGGAGACGGAATGTCGATATTCCTTTCATTTAATTTCCATATTTCCAGCCCGTCAAATTAATGTAACTTCGCCTCTATTTCAAGTTTCCAATTTGTTAAACTCGTAAAAACATTTGACTATAAAGGATTACAAATTGATTGAATATTCATTCACCGTTATATGTACGATTAATTAATAATTCGCCGTGTAATATTTGGAAGCGATAACATATTTCATGAATGTTTGATAGCGGTAATCAAAACAGTGGCTCCGATAATTCATGTTGTTAATGTTAACTAAATTTAATGAAACAGGCTTATGCAAATTAACGAAATAATCTTAGGGATGGTTCACTAGTAGACTAGGTTATTGTGGATGGACCCTTTTAACGCTAATTACATTTTAACGAACAGTTGTGTTTTGTTCCAAATAATTATAACTAAGTGTTGTACAGCTTGAAAATTTTAATATTTTTCCCATGTGATTGCACATCATGGCATGTCAAAATACAGCGACAACTGAACAATTCAACATGCACTGCGTTAACCAATGAAGATCTTCATATTTTTTTATAGTATTTTTTTTTAATTTAACTGCTAACTCGTAGTTATGTATTTTATTTATACGAGTATAAACTATACGCACAAACATATGCATATCTATATCTATACTAATATATAAAGCTGAGGAGTTTGTTTGTGTGAACGCGCTAATCTTAGGAACTACGTGTTTGAATCGAAACATTATTTTTGTGTTAGTAAGAGCATTTATTGAGGAAGGCTAAAACATCCCTTTGTGTCTAATACAGGCGAAGATACAGCGGGAAATGTGAAAAAAATTGGGAAAATTATTAAAGATAAAAGGGTTTGCAAAAACGAGTTTGGATTCCCAAAATTAATATTCTTAGCGGACTAAGTCGCTGGCATAATTATAGGTATATAGATCATATATTACTATACCTTTAATTAGGATTATTGCATCGGATAGTCTGTGGAATTCAGCTAACTTGGATTATCTGGAAATAGCAATGACAAACAGACACGTTTGACGATTTATCGGTCAGTAGAAAATTCCAGTAGAACACCTGTATAATCTGTATAATAATGTGGCAGGAAACTTTTACGCGCCAAGAATGAGCTATATCGATTACTAAGTTCAAATAATCATGTAAATAACATTCTAGTTATGTCTTGATAATTATTAAACCATTTAATTATGTTATGTTTTCTTATTAATTGCTTGCATTTAATATATTTTAAAACTTATATAATTTCCATGTTTTTATTAAACTACTAGCTGTGAGAGCGACTTCGTCCGCATAGAATAGTTATTTTGGGCATCCAAATTTGTTTTTGCAAACCTCCTCTTCGTCTTTACAAATAAACTGCGGTCCGATTTCGACATAGGACACGTCCCGTCGCTCGCGACCTATCGTTCTTGCAAGTTGATCTTCAAAGATAGACATACATATGGTGTCGCTGCCATTTTTTTTAGATAATTTAACAAGGAATCATTCTTTCATACACATTTTTGGTTATCTTTAACCGATTTCGCAACAGACACTGCTCTAGAAAAAGGCGGGGAAAATTATACATCTTTGACGTTTTCCGAATTATTGATTTTCCTAATTTTATCACTATATATATTCGGTTAAAGCCATCCTTGATAAATATTCCACCAACACAAAAATCATTTCTCAAATCGAACTAGTAGTTTCTGAGATTACCTCGTTCAAACAAACACTTCAGCTTTATAATATCCGTATAGATTAAATTGAGAAGACAAAACGACAAATCGAAATGAATGTAAACAAACAAGCAAGATAAGTTAGCTTTCCCATTATTTACGCTTCGTACAGTTTTCTGGAACACTTCCTCAACCCATAATAGGGGTGTCGTAAAAAATTAAAGATATTTCCGCCGAGTTATCATAAATTACCCTGTCAATCCGATGTTCACGAGATCCTAAATGAGAAAGATATTCGCAAACGCGATCTCAAAACAAGCGGGAAAAGGTTTTTTCGGAAAAGTAATAATTGTATCTACTAATTTATCTACGAGTAGTAGTAACCTTGTGTCTTAGTGGTTAAACACGTCACCAAGTATGTATGTTATGTATAGGAGGGCTTCAAAACCCGTAAAAAAGAAATATTTCGGTCGAGCAAAGCACAGGACACTATTTACTTGCTTGTATGTAAAAATCCATCTAAAGACATAGAAATGATCATATAATGACAAAATTTATATAATCTTGCTTTATAATGAAGCACAAAATATGTTATGTTTTATATTATTCAACTACGGCCCGACGGTTTGGATTCTGTGGCGACGGGGTCAAATCTATTCACTATCGCCATCTCTATCGTCGTTGGTAATTGGAGAAATGGAAAACATCCGAAACGTGGGTGGTAGTTAAAACAAATTAACTAATATATTTCGCGTTTTAAATCGTTAAAATTGTACTACTCGCGTGAACTACAGACAATACCTAATCAAGCTTCTTTATTAGTAATATAAGAAACATTTAAATAGATTTTTCAGCGCTGTTACTCTAGGTAGAGCTATGCAAGCTACTAAGAAAATATACTGTTTCGTCTGTGGCTTACGTGAACCTTGCCTCGATTTTAAAATTCAGTCTACTGTCATATCCTGTCACCCCTTTGTATAAAGTACACGAAGCTATGTTTAGCATCTGCTACAGAAAGTCGAACACAGCATAAATATATGTTGCCTGGTAAACAGAGCTGCAGAAAACCCTCAAACCGGCACAAAGGCTCCTCTGCCGAGAAAACGCTCCGATTTTCTATTTTAATGATGTGGTTTCCACGTTTTAAGCGAACATGTAAAATATGTGAATACAAAATCAAGTTCGTGTTGGACAGCCTACCTTTTGTTTAAAGGCTTACGATTTCAAACTGTACCGAAACCTGATACGATGTAACGAATTCACTTAATTAGGTATTGTTTGTAGTTTACGTATCGCGTTTAACAGTTTAAAACGCGCTATTATTAGGTAACTCATCGTCGTTAAATAGTCGGCCCGTAGTTAAGGTAACTAATGCATTTCTCGTTTTAAACCGTTCAAAGTGCTTTATTTAAATTTCTAAGTTTACTTTTACGATTACTAGTACAATTAACTCTTAATCCAAACAAAGGAGATGGCTACAAGAACTAAAGGAAATCGACTTGGACATTAAAAACAAAAGAAAACTCGCGAACAAAACTATTTGCAATCCTTTAAAAGCTCTACTATTAAAAACTGTCTATAGTTTACACGATTAATACACATTTAAATGAAACACTTTAACGGTTTAAAACGTGAAATACATAAGAGATGTCTCCCCGTGACCACGGCTGCTGCAAAGCATCCGAAACGTCGGGCCGAAGTTAAAAATCATTTTCAATAAGTTTAACTAATATATCGCGTTTTAAACAGTTAAAGTGTTTTATTTAAAAGCTCTACTATTTTCGCGAGATGGCATTATATTAATGACAAATTGACGATACGAGCGGTGTATCCATTTTTTAATTATAATTAGGTATTATTAAGAAGGTTTAGTTACTTTTATTCGTGGATTATGGTCTACTCTAAAAAAGCTAAAGTGGATATGAACTGGATACTTGTAATGGGACACGATTGTAATTGTGAACAACAATTAAAATTTATAAAGCTAAGGAGGCTGTTTGCTCAAGATACTATAAATGATTATTTTTTATTAAAAAACCCTGAATACTGGTACACTGGTACACATTTGTCCGGTTAACTTTTGGCCTGGAACACAAAGACTAGGCAATCTCCTCTGAAATGTTCGTGAAGTCTTCGATATCTCGGATTTCCAGCGACTATACAAGATACTGTACACAGTTTCGCACAGATAACAAATGACGGTCTGAGGAACCCTAAAACCGTGGCACAAACAAAAGATAACAACAGACTGACGCATCCGTACTAAACTTGGATCATCTGTCATTTGATTCGGATATTGGGTAACTTCGATACCGTCTTTACTTAATCAGAGTTTCTCTATCAACATAGGTACCTTTATAGTACACTAGTTGTGCCAGCGACTTCGTCCGCGTTGAATAGATATTTTGGGCATCAAAATTTGTTTCTGCAAACCTCTTCATCATTATAAGCTTAAGCTGTTACCCACGACGCCGGTCGCGTCCCTTCCCGTCGTTCTTGTGAATCATTCTTTCATACATATTTCTGTGCGCCTTGAACTTACGCCTATAACGTAATGATGAATATTTTTTCAATATGTCTCGCTGTATCTTCGCTCGTAGTTGGCGATGGCGATTCACAAGGCGATGTTTTATAGCCTTCGTCGATAAATGCTTTAACCGACACAAAAATAATTTTTCAATTTGAAAAAGTAGTTCCTGAGATTAGAGCGTTCAACAAACAAACTTCAGCTATATATTAGTATAAATAGATGAAGGTTGAAAATAGTCTTCTTTGTACAATAGAAATATTTTCTTATATTGTTTTGAATTGGTTTTTTAGCAACTCAAAATTATTGATTTGAGCTGTTTTGAGACAAAACTTATCTTAATCTTCCGAATATCTTAAGTTAAAATAAATTCATAGAGCAAATATTTAAATAAATTGTATGTAATGGTACGCTTATTTGTACTTATTGACACAGTCCACGGACTCCATACTATCGATTTCCCTCGTTGATAGTGTACACGCGGCGGTAGTCCAATAAAACCCTACTATAGAAAATTCTTCTATGTACTACACGTAGTAGAATTTTTAACCGGGCGCTCGGAATAAAATTTAAAGGTTCATTAGTATCCAAAAATTATATACTGATAGAATAACTAATTATACTAAAAAACATTGGCTGGTAAGAAATACAATAACTGTTAAAAAAAGCAAATTTAAATAAAACACTTTTTTTAAAACGGGAGATATATTAGTCAACTTTACTTAACGTACTTAGATTGTAAATAACTGATATTTTTCGTGTTTTAAACTGTTCAGTGTTTTTTAATGTGTAAACTACAGACAATACTTAAATAAAGCAGGCTGTAAATTGAAATTCGCATTGAAGCCTTTTATGATAATTATAGTGCATTTAAAATACTATAATCTATCAAGCAATTAATGTGCCAATCGAGAATTTCTTATTTACCTGTTTTGCCTGACGAATGACTACTTCACTTGGTGTTTGGGACTAGTCGAAAGAGCGTGTATATAAAATCAGATAAAATGTTCAATCCATTGCGTATTTTTAGGATGAAAAGCAATTTGCCTAGTCTAGTAGAAACAATGTCACAATTCTTGCGACTACTCGTACTTAACATCGACAAAAGAAATACTAAAAGTTGGTACAATACTATTTACTTAATCTATTTCTCGTCCATTATACCGACTTTAAATTTGAAAGGACTCGCCGGTTCAATGCGGTGTAGGTTTGAATCCCAATTTGAACATTTTTTTTGTTAATAAGGTAAGGTTGTTAGGAATATGGAATTCTCAAGCGTGTTACAAACCACAAATTGAATAGTGTATATTCGCATTTCTGTTGCATTCTGTGGATTTTCGAATATAGGTTATAAACCCAAAATAGGACGACAGCACATGATACTTATTTTGTATAGAGCATTCCACGAGTCATCTAAAACACTGTCATAAATAAATCGGGTCAATTCACTTTTTAAACCTATTTGTTTAAGTATTCAGTGTGTATGTTAGCAGCTGTGTTCTGGGGTGCCCCTGTAAAGTATCCGAAACGTCGGATCGTAATTGTAAATAAGTTAAGGAATACATTTCGCGTTTTAAACCGTTTGGGTTTAACTATTTTTTCTTGCAGAAATCCCTTTAATATCGTACATAGTGACAGTGTCTACTTCACTGTCGTATATCTACGTGTATTTTGTGTCAGTCATCTGGTTCGTATTCTGGCACTGTGCGGAGACTGGTGAAAAAATAACAGCGATCGTGGTCTTCTCACTCGGAGTGGCAAGTGAAATAGCGGCGTATAAATTGATCTTTATGTATCTCTACAGGTAAGGAGACCAGTGTAGCCAAATGATATGAGTTGCACTGCATTGGGCTGCAATTCCGGAGAAATATTAAATTGTTTCGGTCGAGCAGAGTACAGTGTCATCAACCCTTTAAAAAAAACTTGTAAATATTTATATTAGTGGAAAAGAATAACAAAATGTGTACGCCCCATGCCTCACGGGAGAAAAGCGCTTTACAGGTAAGATTTAAAATGTAACCATTTATTTATTATGTGATTTATGTATTATGATTTAAACCATGGTATTCGAACCGAAGACCCCAAGGTCTCGTGTCGTTGCTCTAACAGATCTATGAATCTTCTCATATTTCGACAATTATTTTATAATTAAACGACATCCACAGCGTTCTGTGCTGTTACTCTGGATCTGTCGCGGTTTCAGTCTATAATTGATTTTATAATTTACAATTACATTTTAGTGACGCCATACAGGATATAGTCGAAGACTGTCTACTTCTAGACGCTGAAATATCTCCCGCGAGTCGTATGGCTTCAAATTTCGAGAAGCACTTAAGTATAGTTAAACGACGGGCCACGATTTTCTGGTGCTTTATTTGTTGTAATGGCATACTTTATGTTGGAGAACCGATTCTTCTACCAGGGCGACATCTTATGGAAGATGATTTTATTCTATTTGGTAAGAGATTTAGATATATGTGTACCATAACCATACCGCCAACAGTACAGTACAGTACACAAAAGTAGTACGTTAGTCAGGTTGATCACTCCTGAAGCCAAACAACGTTTAACGTGTTGCCTAGTTAGTCGTAAGAGGTTCTGGGTTTGAATCCTAAGAAAATAATAGATAAGTTCATACAGGCGGGGCACAGAACTCAGATCAAGTACTTGTCTGTAACAGAACCGATCGGTGAAACGGACATAGAAACTTTGCCCCATGGGCCAGGGGGGGAACAGAATTTCACGGCCTTACTTATGTGTCTAGCGAATGAAACGATCGGCCAACTGCCAAGTTCTGGTGCCTATATGCCTAAATAGGTGCTAAATAAGTATGGGCTATTAAAATTTCCGAATATTCCATGAAACTTAGATTTAAGATACTCTATTTTGCATGGCACTAGGTAAAATATTCCAGCTATATAACATCCAAAGAAATTGCGCTGGCGACCGTTTTTTGAAATTCAGACTGAAAACGAAAAACGGTTACACTTTCGGGCTATTTTTCTGTAAAGATCGTTAGATACGATTTCGATATTCCTACCATCATATATCTTTACACGAAGTTGAAAATATTTCAGAAGATTATAAATTGATTTGAAACCCGATGGGAATCGAACAAGTTGGTCATTAGCACCATACCTACATTACATAGTTTTACATATTTTCAGGTCTAGATCCAATATTTGAATCACCGAACTACGAAATAGCCTTCACAGCTTGCGCCCTGGGCGTCTTCTTTACTTGTTATTTAACGTCAAACATCAGTATGTTTTTCGTTGTTATGACCGGCTATATAGAAGCGCAGCTCTTAAGCCTTAGCGAGGAACTTACTAACATATGGGACGATGCCAAAGAAGAGATGACCGGCAACTGCAGCCTAACCCTAGAAGATAACCGAGCCATCGACCAATTTATCCAAAACCGTCTCATAGACATTTTTAAAAGCCACACAGCTTGTGTCGATCTAGCGAAACGGGTAGACGCAGTCCTGAACCGTTCAATTGGTACGGAATTTCTTCTTTTAGTCATAAGCCTGATAGCAGAACTACTCGGAGGCTTGGAAAATACGTATCTAGAACTACCCTTCGCGTTAATTCAAGTCACCATGGACTGTATAATGGGGCAGAGACTTATAGACGCCTGCGATGCCTTCAGCGACGCTGTATACTTTTGCAAGTGGGAGAATTTTAATGCGAAGAACTCTAAAATAGTACTCCTGATGTTAACGAACGCTCAGAAGACGTTATCTCTGTCAGCTGGGGGTATCGCTACCCTCAGTTTTGTATGTTTAATGTCTGTATTGCGGTCTATCTTTTCAGCGTATACGACATTGGGGACTGTCGTGCACTAATCTTATCCATATGTATTGTAGAATACGACATAGCTGATATAATTAAAGTTTTCCTGTCTTTAAGGATTTATTTATTTGCAATTGCTGCGCCTGCACTTTTATATAAGCAAATACGACGCCATTTGCAACTTGTATTATACGACTGAATCCAGTTACTTAACAAATTTATAATTATGTGACTTTATTTGAATTGCTCATGTATGTTTCGGTTGGAGCATTAATTTTATTTAAATATCATGCTACGACTAATGGGAGCGAAGAAACAGCGCGAAATACGGATAAAATGGGTCTCAGATGCGTGCGCTGCGAACACTACAAGATACTCCAAAATATATAAAAAATAATTATTCCTCTTTAAGTAATGTAAAAACTTTCCGCCATACGTATGCCTATGTTTTAAGATTAACTCACAAGAACCGTTTTTATATATCATAATACTTTATATGGCAAAATAACGTTTCGCTAGTGTTATTATATAATTTCATTTCATGCTCTTTATTCATGGATAAATAATATGATAAAAAATATAATAATTGTTAACACAAAAACTAAATTATTTGTAGAATTCAGTTATGTAGCTTCGAGCGAAGTTAATTCCGTCGTCGAATTTTTATCAAATTCCCATCCACGGGCCTCAACGCCAAATCAATCCTAAAACTGGTCTGCTTAAAGCCTTCGTCAGTCGTGAATTCATAATTTCGGACGCAGTTCGCGACCACTGTCTTCAGGAACGCCATCGCGTACTTCTTTCCTGAAAAATATTTAACATTAGCTAATAATAACTTAGTTTCAAATAGAGATACATATACGTACCAATACATGCTCGCTTTCCCGTACTGAATGGAAGGTGAGCATTCGTACAAGGAACATTTGGTGGCAGCCATCTGTCAGGGTCAAACTCAGGAGCGCTTGTCCCCCACCATCGTTCTGATCTCCCGGCACCCCAAAAGTTCAAAATCACTGTTGTACCTTTTACTACAGTGCAGTTGCCTGGAAATACAGTCTAATTAAATAAAACATTTTGATGGCTTCAAACGCGAAATATAGTGGTTTAACTTATTTAAAAACCATTTTCTCTATGGCTCCACGCTTCGGTGGCTTTTCAGCAGCCATGGTCACGGACAGAATATAGATGGAGGGTGTCTCTAATGTCAAAGTAAATACTGCTACGCTAGCGCCATCTGTTCTGTCTTAGTTCGCCAAATACGGACTCTCCGTGATTACATCTGCTGTAAAGCATCCGAAACGTCGGGCCGTAGTTAAAATATTTTTTAAATAAGTTTAACTAATATATATCGCGTTTTAAACTGTAAAAGTGTTTTATTTAGAAAGACATTTATATTTAACTTAATATCGACGCCATCTTTCAAGTTCTTATCGAAAGTCGTGGGTACGGTCACTTTCATCGCTTTGTTGTAATTTATTAAATTAGAAAAAGCTTCCATTTCAAAAGTCTCTGCTAGTACAATTTAACTATTGTACTAGCAGAGACGTCATAAAAAAAAGTCAATGATATCCTCAAGGACAACCCTTACTTAGCTTCAAGTCGCGATCAGCAGATCTTAGAACTCCAACTGCTGGCGGATACAAACGCATCGTTTCGTTAAGTACTGCTTCACAGTATACAAGTTTGTGAAGGTCTTCTTTTTCGACATCTCGATCCCCAAGAACATTTTTTATCCTAGAAATTATTAAATTGAATTTTTCTTATTTTATTTTTAACGATAGGGAAGGACAGACACTTGATGGGAGGTGAAATACCCCATGTAACATCTAAAGACGATGCGCTGTCGACCCATTTTGGCTTTGGATTTGCGATTAAACTTCACGACTTTTTCATCTGTTCACGGTGGTTCGTGTCCGGGCGGAATTTTATCCTACCAGATTTCCAGACGAAGTCAAACATGTTTCAATTAGAAATGGGGATCGAAGCCACGACATAACCTAATTGCTACCATTAGACCAACCAGCCCGTCACAAATTCCACTATAATTTTGGTTGTTCTTTTAGTACTAGTAAGCATTTTAAACGTATTTTATATGAGAGATTTTTTCTTACTCAGTATATAGTTTGTCCTGAACATCCTTCCTGGTACCGATCACAAGGAAAATGAAGAAGAGGGTATTCGCCACAGTCTCTTGTCCACCCACGATAACGGTGGCGGTTTCAGATAAAATTTGCTTTTCCGTTAGGTGAGGATCGGTCTCACTCAAATCCAGCATCAAATCCAAAAAAGCCTTGGACTTCTCTAAAAGTTAATAACTCGGTCAGTGAAAATGCTCCAGCGCCGATGCAAACGTGCAAACAATACTGACCGGTTTCTTTTATATCGCTCTTTCCCAAATTGCGATCTTGTTTCTTTTTCCTTAATCTCTAGACAATAAACAATATTTTATGTATTATTGATATAATTTAGATATTAATGAAAATGTAAAGTAAACACTATTTGTAGTTAACGCAAGTAGAACACATAAAAAAACTTAAACGGTATTAAACGGGGTATATGCCATTGTCATGGCTGCTACAAAGCATCCAAAACGTGGGGCCGTAGTTAAAATAATTTCCAAATAGGTTGCACTAATATACAAGGTTATTCTTTGTTGATACTAAAGCTAAAATACGCCAAACGTCTTTTTATTCGCAGAATCAGAATAAAAAATCAAAATTAAAAAATAATGAAAAATCACGAAGTTATAAATTTTTCCATGTTATTGTTTATCCCGCATTATCATGGTCACTGAGCAGGCGTCGACGCAGCGCGCTATCTCGCACCCTCTCCCTCTCACCGCTCCGAGTCCTGCACCTTACACTACGCGATTCACTACTTTTATGTACCTATTGTCCGCTAACAGAATGTATTGAGAACTTTTGGCAATAACATTTCCCATCACACTTACAGGCTTTAGACTGTCAGAATGGTTAAACGACATGTAAGTCTAGCGTTAATTATTGAAAGACAAAATGTTAATCACCATTATTTACAGTAATTTATCGAATCTTTGGGCTTTATCATTTTCGAGCAGATCTTGTGCTCGTCTAAAATGATAAAGGTATTGGTGGTCATTCTTTGAAGTCCACCACACGTAAGACTGATTTACGTTGAATAATCTCCTCGCCTCAAGCTGCAACTGGTCTGAACTGGGAATGGTCTCGTAAGCGCTGCGTAACGCCCAGCATTGTGTTCCATGATGCCAAGATGCCAAATTGTTCATGATAACGTCTCACTGCTTCGGCAACGTTATAACCACACAAAGCGAGTGTTGGCACCATTTCCACATATTGTACACTGGTATAATTGTAAGACATGTTTGTCTCGAGACGCCCGTGGAATGCGCAATCGCTTGCTTGCAATTCGGAAGAAAGTTGTTACGTAATCACCGCGAAAGGGTTATGCACGTGTTAGATTATTCTGATAATTTAAGTTCTTTTGTTACACTAAGTTATGTTTTAATCTCAATTTGTCTCTAAAGTCATACAGATATTCTATAAATATTACAAAATTGTATTAAGACAAATGTAAATGTAACCGTTTAATTATTATAACTATATAACAACTTATTAACATGTGAAACCGAATTAGTACATTATAAATACAGTGTCCTGTTTAAGACATACAATTATAACTTATTTTGAATCATGTATTTTATGTAAAGCTTTTCTTTATAAATAAGACGATTTAGTTACTGATAAAACGATTGTTCAACCAAATTTATAATTTTACTATTTAATTTTTGTATAAATGTATTATGTTAGTTTTACGTTGAAATGATGCAACATCAATATGGAATTGCATCACCGATATGACGTCACTGGGCCCATAGAATGGCGCCCCAGCATTCCCGCCCCGCACACTCACTCCCGCGAAGCCACAGCGGACGGACCTAAATCGAGGAAAACCCTACACAGAAGTGAAATGACGCAACATCAATATGGAATTGCATCATCCGATATGACGTGACTGGCCCCATATAATGGCGCCTAAATTGAGAAAAACCCTACACAGAAGCGAGATGCCATACCAAACGGACTTAAGTTAAGTGAGCCCTAGCTTGTCTTTAGTTTATGTGTCTATTGTTATTTTCGCGATAGTAAAAGTAAGTGTATATTTGTTTAACGCTCACTGTATATAAATTAAAGCAATATTGTTTCAACCATATTCATGTCTTCTTATTTATGTATCAGTTTACAATTTTTAATTAAAAGAGTTTTATATACAAATCATATTTGATATATATAGCCGACCAACTACAATTAATAATATTAAATTTTTAATTAATCTTTTATCAGAAGCGGGAAACGAATCAATACAGTGAATAAAATACCTCACGCCATGTTTGCTCGTCTAGTTATATATATATTTTTTTTCTTCTTATTATGTCACATTGTTTTTTTTTCTCGTTTTGTTTTTTTTTTTGAAATAAAGATATTAACGTGTACTTTAAGTACTTATAAAGGGGTGTGACACGTAATTTGTTAAATATATTGAAAGATTTTGATGATGCAAATGGATTATAAGTTTCTAAAAAGAAATCAGCGACGTATTCAGATACTAGCAATAGATTTTGTGCTTAATTTTGTTACGAATCGTAATACGTAAAAATAAAAAGCCCTCACTTTGGATGAATAATTGAGATAAGTATCCAAACTAATACATCAAGTATGAGTTTCAGAGAATTATGGACGATCAGCGAGAACATCTGCAACATAGCCGGGACTGCTTAAGGCGTGATGAAGTGGCACATGGCCATCAAACACTACTCCTTCGCCAGACAAGGAGCCCTGAGAATTATGGACGATCAGCAAAAACATCTTTAACGACGCCGGGACTGATCGAGACGTGATGAACTGACACACGGCCTTCGAACACTACTCCATTATCAGACAAGAAGCCCTGGTGAGAACGTGAAAGAATGATCTTTAACGGAGACATACAAAAGGACTTTAAGAAATAGTTTCCTTGCTACTAAACGATCTTTTTTTTTTCTGTTATTATGACCGTCTATTTTTTTTTAACGTACTGCCCTGATATTAGTTCTATCTATGATCTTAGTTGATTATTATTTATTTTATTTTATTTGGAAAAGGTTATGATCGTTTAATGTACTGCTGGTCGGTCACTGCCCTGATATCAGTCTGAAATTCATGCGCAGCAGGTGATAGGGCTGATATGTCAAGGCCAGAGGCTATTTATTGTTTAACTGCTGGTCAGTCACTGCCCTGATGTCAGTCTGAAATTCATGCGCAGCAGGTGATAGGACTGATATGTCAAGGCCAGAGGCTATTGTATAAATTACTGTGCGATCACAGCCCCGATATTAGTTTGATGATTCAGGAGCAGCTAATGATAGAACTGATATGTCAAGGCCAGAGGCTATTGTATGAATTACTGTGCGATCACAGCCCCGATATTAGTTTGATGATTCAGGAGCAGCTAATGAATAATGATAGAACTAATATGACAAGGTCAGAGACTTGTTTTTTTTTATGAATATAAAAATGCGATTTGAAGGTACTTCGAGAGCGAAGTACTAATCAGTCTGGCCGTGTTAGATTATTCTGATAATTTAAGTTCTTTTGTTACACTAAGTTATGTTTTAATCTCAATTTGTCTCTAAAGTCATACAGATATTCTATAAATATTACAAAATTGTATTAAGACAAATGTAAATGTAACCGTTTAATTATTATAACTATATAACAACTTATTAACATGTGAAACCGAATTAGTACATTATAAATACAGTGTCCTGTTTAAGACATACAATTATAACTTATTTTGAATCATGTATTTTATGTAAAGCTTTTCTTTATAAATAAGACGATTTAGTTACTGATAAAACGATTGTTCAACCAAATTTATAATTTTACTATTTAATTTTTGTATAAATGTATTATGTTAGTTTTACGTTGAAATGATGCAACATCAATATGGAATTGCATCACCGATATGACGTCACTGGGCCCATAGAATGGCGCCCCAGCATTCCCGCCCCGCACACTCACTCCCGCGAAGCCACAGCGGACGGACCTAAATCGAGGAAAACCCTACACAGAAGTGAAATGACGCAACATCAATATGGAATTGCATCATCCGATATGACGTGACTGGCCCCATATAATGGCGCCTAAATTGAGAAAAACCCTACACAGAAGCGAGATGCCATACCAAACGGACTTAAGTTAAGTGAGCCCTAGCTTGTCTTTAGTTTATGTGTCTATTGTTATTTTCGCGATAGTAAAAGTAAGTGTATATTTGTTTAACGCTCACTGTATATAAATTAAAGCAATATTGTTTCAACCATATTCATGTCTTCTTATTTATGTATCAGTTTACAATTTTTAATTAAAAGAGTTTTATATACAAATTATATTTTATATACATATATAACCGACTATCCTACAGGTATAATATCAAAATTTTTAATAATCTTTTACACGCACTGACCGTGTTGCCAGTTAGGACTATCTATTGTTATAGGAGTGCGGGGTGGCGCGCGTGCGCAGAAGCGATTAGTACAAAGCGACGAGCCGCCGCCGCGGATTCCCCGAATTTTTAGACCTATTTAGTTATACTTATGTAGGTATTTATTTATCGAACGGTGTCCAACATTTCAAAAAATTCATGTAATTTTGACAAAAAATATAACGTGGTATAAAAACTATTGCAATGGATTCTGCTATTGATTCTGAGCAAACTACTTTCAGGTTTCGCATGAAGTAAGAATAACCTTGTATATCGCGTTTTATACCATTAAAGGGTTTTATTTAGATGAGATTTTTTTTAATAACTTATAGTGTATAAAAGCTTTTGTTTACTTACAGTTACAGTAAAGTAAGTCGTGTAAGATAGCCACAGACTCCGAGAGCTTCTTAAATCCGGGTGTCAACCTGTATATCCATTCTAGATGCAGGCATATATTTGTAACCCTCGCCAAAATTAGATCCAGTGCTTGATTTAAAGCAGCATAGTATTTTTCAGAGTTAAAAGTTTTTGACCCGCCGAAACTTACCTCTATGTAAAAAAAAATGTTTTTGAACAGTTAATAGTCTTATCTAAAAAAAAATAACAATATGCCTGCTATTGTTTATTTTTTCCTTCTTAGTAATTTCAAACTCATTCTTTCCGGGTGTCACTTTAAATAGGATGGTATTTACTTGGCATAACTAAAAATTAAGTTGAAATTAACCTAAAAATACAGCATACACAAAAAAAGTTCGTGTGTGTATTAATTGTAACCCATTTTTTTATATTCATTGTACAATTTCTATTTTTGTGTACGGGTACTTTGGTGTGGACTAAATTGTTTGAACTTGATTATTCAAATCAATAGAATTCCCTTTTTAAAGCAGCCATCTGTAATAGTTCCATAGAGAGTTTTTATTTTCGGCCAACCCCTTTAGCCAGTTGAATGAATCGGTTTAAAATGCGATATATATTAGTTAAACTTATTTTAACTATGGCCCGAAGTTTCAAATAAGTTCAACTAATAAATAATGGGTTTTAAATCGTTAGTGTTTTTTTATTGATATTATATGAAACATACGTTTTAAATATGCTATTACTTACGACAAATGGTTTCCAAAGAAGACAGAGAGACGTAATGTAACGGATCAAAGAAGTCTCCATTCGCTTCTTGTTCTAGGTTTCGAACTAGTTTGTGCGCCTGTTCGTTAAACAAATCTTGGTACTGTTCAACAGCTGACCCGATAAAGGCGGAAGCCACTTTCTTTATATTCTTCTTCCATAACCAGCCTGAACCACATTTTTACTAAGCTTTTCAACAGCATTTGTAAGCCACGGAAACAAAATATTAATCGCGAGAAAAAAGAATGTTGTTGTTTTTTTGATGGCAGCGTAAATGTTTTACCCATACTATACTATTTTCGACTACTTATAATATTACCCGTTAAACCTACTCTAATTACAGGTCAAGAGTTGACTTTATTAACTTAAAACTGTTCAAGTACGGTAATTTTGACGGCGCTTCCTCCAATATCCTTTTAGCTAATTATCGGTTCGATTCCCACCACACTCGGTTTTCCATGTATGAAATCAATATTTTTCTGAAACTTGTGGTTTGGTGTTAGGAATATCGAAATTCCGGGTCACAAACAACCGCCTACAGATGTAAAATCCGTTCATCATCGCGCTTTTCACTCAGTTGTTGATTTTCAAAAGTCCAAAATAAAATTAATCAACAACGCACCTTGCCTAAAGTGGTTTAAGGTGTTGTAAAAGTGTTCACCTCCCTTCAAGTGAACCATCATGTCTGTACGTACCTGGTGCAAGTAGCACCCCATTCCCAAGCCAGATTTTAGCAAAATTGTAGTAAAAAAGGCTTCTCCAGAAATGTGTTCGCCGCTGCCTTTATGTCATCCGGATTACTTAAGACTGAAATGTTTAAACTGTAGAGTAAATTACTGGTAGAGAAGCAAACTAGAGTTAAAAATCGATTATAAATTGAAAAAAAAAATACGACATAGGCAGGATTTGAACCGGCATCCACAGGGTTCCGTAATGTTGCTCTAACCAATTGACGCCGGTACAAGTCCTGCTCGAGTCGTATTTTTTTCTTTTTTTATAATCAATTTTTAATTTATATAGTGCCATCATGTATGTAAAAAAATATTAAAGGTTTCAAACTAGTGTTGTATAAATAAACTTGTATATAGCTCTACCTATAGATAAGTAACTATACTTATTACCATAGATTATAGTATATTACATAATTATGAAATTCATCACTCATTAATAGATAAACAGTACTTGTTGAGCTCTGTATTTAGGCTTATTACAAATAGATAGTAGGGTTGGAATAGGTATTTATTATTAAAATACTGTCCGCAGTTTATGCGAGGAGTAAAAATTTAAATAAAACACTTTAACGGTTTAAAGCGCGATATATATATTAGTTAAACTTATTAGGAAATTATTTTAACTACAGCCTAACTTTTCGGATGCTTTGCACCAGTCGTGGTCTTCCTGTTACCGTGTCTGCTAATATACATCGCGTTTGAAACCGTTTTATTTAAAAGTGTTTGTTATTTATTTCGTTTACAATTGGAGATTACATATAGATAGCTCACCTAAGACTGGTAACGGTCCCGCCCATAAAATATATGGTTTGTTGGTCGTTTCAGCCATCTTCGTAATCTCTTCATAGTAGAGAAACAGGTCTAGGAAAAGTAGTAAGCATTCATTCATTGTTAATTTAAGTCGAATAACGCATCATTCTCCATCAAGGCTCGTCGCTCCAATCGTGAGCGACGAGCCTTGCTCAATAAGCTATTTGACTGATTTTTAAAATATACTTCATATTCTTTGATAGATATTTAAAAAACCTTAAAAAACATATATCAAATTAAAAATGCACATTTGAATTGCGCACCTAAACGCTAATTTTGCGGAATAACGTCGCCCACGCAGTGACGTCAGGGCCTTATATTGGCCATTGGTGTACGTCGATGATGTACGATCTACATTCAACATGCAAGCTAACATTTACATTTCAAAAGTGATTGAAGTAATTAAATGAGCTAAATTTATTTATCTAATAATACAGGAAATAGAACAGTGGTTTCAGCCCTCATTATAAGCAAGTGACGTCGTCAAAACCCCGACCAATCAGGAGCGTTTTGTGTCACGTGACAAGTGTTTATAATAGTAAATTTGTTTTTCCGGTTTTTTACTATTTCTAAACTTATACTTAACACTAATAACAGTAATGGAATCTATATTTTCGCCAGATAGCCCATTCCCAACTTGGGATCATGTTTCAAAAAATCTATGTATAATATTTACTCAATCGCCTAACAATAATTTATTTCGCCTAATTCGTAAAGTGCATAAGCCCGATCATAAGAGACATCCAAGGTTATACTCATTTACACAATACTAAAAATTTGCAAGTATGTTAAAACACTACATTATACAATTTGTCCAAATTTTCGATTAACGAGCGGGCATACTCAAGGTCAAAAGTGGCAAACATCTTTTCTTCTTGTTGGTTAAAGTCGAAAATATTAGTCCAATACGTATGTCTGGTGAAAGAATAAACCTACCTTTTTTTATGTGACCGAAACCAAAAAAATCTAGTGATTATGTATGTAGTCATTGATTTTTTGTTTTTCAAGTTTGTCGACTGGGCTAATTGCAATTTCTAAACGCAGTATTTATAGCAATCTTAAGTGTTTGCAATTTTAAGTATTCGTGTTTATTAACTCTATGTAAATTACTGGTATGGTCTGAGCATCAGCACGAAACGCTGTGGTCGTGGGTTCAAGTCCCGACCGTGACGTATTTTTAATTTATCTATGTAAATGTAAATATACTCACTGTGAGAATCCCCGAATATTTTATAGGCATTCCCTATGAACGGCCACTGCGGGTGCGAAGGTAAGTGAGCATAATTCTTCCTCGCCCGCCAACTCACCACGTAAGTTGCCAAGAACGCTAACAGTAGAACTATCAAACCTATTATCCACGGATTCATCTAAAAAAATCTGGAATTATTTGTATGCAAATTGATACTTTCTACTATAGGAATATAGATTATCGCAATAACTTTCTTTGATGCTATCTAGTTTTATTAATATTTAAATATTAATAATGGTTTAGTAGTTTATGTTCACACAAAAGTCCTTCAAAGCAGAAATAAATTTAGAGCTTACGTAAAAAAATCAACATTTAAAAACATAATTTTAAAACTTAATATAATATATTGGGGTTTTTTAAAGCGTTTTCAACTATAAACGTTTTCTTAGAAATTGTCAACATCCCTATTGACGCAACTCAAATCGAATTTAATTGATATAAAATTTTTGTATATTTAAGTATTAAAATAAAATTTAACCGTTGCTAATATTCTGTAAATTACTCTTTTAATTCATTATTATATATTGACTTAATTGTATTTGAAAAACTAAGATGAATTTTAAAACTTTCGTAATCGGATTATAGATGTAGGTACACGTACCACGTGCTATTTTTTAGAGCATATAAATCATATTTGAACGTTAGAAAAAAATCAAAGGACTTACATTCTGACCACAGCCACTGACTCAGCACGAATACTATGTTCCGATTGCTTAAGCCCCTTCGCGGAGACCTGGGTTATATAGCACTCATTGTAATATTAATGCGTTATACAAACACGGACTGCTTTTTTATGTCCATACCGAAAGGTCGGAGTTTATGAACGGAAATAGATATTTGTTTTTTTATCAATTTCAAAGTTCACTTATATTCGTACGTATTTCAGAATTACAAAATATAATTCTTTATTTTATTTTTTACAACACGTTAAAAACGTTCTGCATTGGGCTAAGCGATTTTTTTTGCCTTTTTATTTTTAAGTCGGTTTTTTGTGTGACCACGAAGTTAGGTTTTTATCTGAAACTCGTACCGAGTTTACAAAAAATGTCTCATTTTCAACCTCTGGCTGTAGCTCAAATCTCGATGTACCTATGCAACGTAAGTACGTTAAAAAACTCCTGTCTGCTATGTCTCCATTATAATCGAAGTATTGTCTTCTTCTTGGTGCGATACAAGGCATTACGTCTAATTATGTATTGTCACAAGCTATTACCTGTGTTTACTATTTATTACTTAACTAGCTGTGTCAGCGACTTCGTCCGCGTAGAAGCGTAATCTTGCGGATCCAAATTTGTTTTTGATCATTTAAAGAAAAATCATTCTTCCCTACATAATTTTTGGGTTTGGTTTGGGAACAGGTTTCACAGCGTACGCATTTAAATCTCGCAGGGATTAATAATATTCCCCATCTTTCGCTGTTTCTACGCTCTAATTAGTCACAGCACGATGCTTTAACCTATAGCCTTCCCCGATAAATGCTCTATCTTACCAACATAAAAAGAAATGTTCAACTCGAACCCGTACTTCCTGAATTTAGCGCGTCGAAACATACAAGCAAACAAACTTTTAATATATATTTTTTTATTTATTATAACATCTTTTATTATTATGTTAATGCAGGTTTAAATAAAACACTTTAAAGCCCAAAAGAAATCTACTATACTGATTGAGTTTACTTACAAACAATTACTTGATCAGACTTTTGGATCCTGCCTGGGACTTAAAACTCACCTTAGCAATTATACAACGTTAATCGAACACATTTTTTACGATAAATGATGAACGCAGTCTATTAATCAAATATATCGGGAAAAATAAAATTAACTTGTTTCAAATAAAATTCACCTTAGATTTGATGTCGTCAAAGACACTATACACGTTTCATTCGGTTGTGGTTGCAATGTTGTCATCAACGCGTGTTTGCCGACTGCAATTTTACAAATAGGTAAACAATCAATTATCTCTTAGATAACTATTTGATTCAGAAGATTTAACCATAGGAACGACCCACCTATTCATTTTCTAATTATTTAACATGCATTTAACTTTTTTTAACAATTACATTACTTTATAGGACTGAAGAATTATTTATTTTTTAAATAAAAAAAAAGTACTACACTATAATAATAGAAATCATTTGTCGTCCAAAGTAATATGGCTGTTATTGCTTTAATTTTTAGTACTTATTTTTAAATTAGTTGGCTTAACACTACACGTGTTTGCATTATTAATACCTATTACCTATACATACTTAGTATATACATATGTCATCAAGTATCCTATTCTAGTGTAAGTTATTGTTAATGATTAGTCTTAATTACAACCTTAAAGTAGCAACACGTCTTTTATTAGTATACCATACCATACCTGCCATAGGCTTCTGGTAGCGCGCGGCTGTAGTCGCACAGACGAGGTGGCGGCGGTAAAGATTCTGCCCGAGATCCAGCCCAAATGGTTTGAAATGTGGCAGTGAGTGTAAGGAAACAACGCAAGTGAAGAAAAGGTCTAATTATGAACTTTAAGATTTAGATAACTTCATTTAATTATATTCACGTCTAATTAATTAATTATATTAAGGTATATATGAGGCAATATGTGAGTTTGTGCTATATTTTGTCAAATGTTTATGTTATGGAAATTGATTACTTGACATCTTGTTTAGAGCGATTAAATAATATAAAAAAATACTTATGATGAATGTGTGAGTGACGTTGAAAGGGTATAAACATTGTTACCTCTATAAAATTGGATCATTTGTGTAAGAATGAAAGAAATTCTATTGTAAACATTTGTGGCAAATTTTCTGATATTTTTTGCCTTTCTAATGATAGGTGGACATGTACGAATTTATATGAAAATAAAATTATTTTAAAATGTATACAAAACCTTATCGTTCGCCATTTTCTCAGCGTGAAGAAATTAACAAACAAGTACAAAAAATGTTGGAAGATGATATAATAGAACCTGCGTCAAGTGAATGGTCTAGTTATTAGTCCCTATATTGTTTGTTCCTAAAAAACTTGACTTAGATTTTGGACGGTGAAAGAAACAAAGAGATAATTCTGACATACCTACCAAAAGTGGGACTGATCACCCGAGAATCGTGGATATGTTAAAGATACCAAAAGAGTATTCTGAATTATATTTTTATGAAAGAAGCGATTGGATGAGACTGAAAGGCGATACATTAAGGGAAACTAGGTTTTGCGCGTATATGTCACCGATAAAATATAATATGTTTAAATCCAATGTTTGGTTCACGCAATACACGAGCCGTCTGTGTGAAGGAATTGAGTTTAGAGTTAACTCGATGTATAAATAAATTAATGAAATAACCGGTCCTCGCCTGCATATAATAAGTTGAATTGAGAGAATTAAGAACAATGATACGATAAGATTCGTACTTAATGACTATCACATGCTTCCGACGAGCGGACATGTAGGTGAAACACGTACATTGAATAACATACGAAAAATGACTTTATACAAAAATGCGACAAGTGTCAAAGAGGAAAGTACCTTTTTTAAATATATTCAACAACCTTTAGTAATAACTGATGTAGGTAGGACATAGTGCTTTTGGTAAGACACTAGCTGAGGCCGCGACTTCGTCCGCGTAGAGTAGTTGCTTTGGGCATCTAAATTTGTTTCTGCAAACTTAGATGCCCTAAGCACATTTCCCGCTATCTTCGCTTCTATTAGTCACAGCGTAAAACATAAGTAACCCGATTTTGAGGTTCCATACTGGTGTTTTACTTATAACACTATCCAACATACACAAACTAAATAATGTCCATACGAGCTAATGTTTGGGAAACTGTCCTTGCCAAGTAATCTTACTGAGTCATTACATCCATTGTACAAATGTTCAAATTATCCTTTGGAAATGAAGTAATTCTATACTTACTATATTCTATTATATTCTATTCTTCTATACTTACTTACAAACATTTCAACAAGATGCTAAAAATAATCTTCAAAAATGTAAAAATGTTAATAAAGATAGGTATAATAGTTATATCAATTCGATAGCGTCCGGTAAGGGTGGTTTAATACTTATTAAAACCTAGTTTTCGTTTCGTTTTCGTTCGGCATTTCTATCAATTAGTTAAATGTAAAAAAGTAGTTATAGTAACGTAATATTATGATAAAAAATATAAGAATTATTTAACAGAAAATCAAATATATTTATAGAATCAAGTTATGTAGCTTCGAGCGAAGTTAATTCCGTCGTCGAATTTTTATCAAATTCCCATCCACGGGCCTCAACGCCAAATCAATCTTAAAACTGGTCTGCTTAAAGCCTTCGTCAGTCGTGAATTCATAATTTCGGACGCAGTTCGCCACCACTGTCTTCAGGAATGCCATCGCGTACTTCTTTCCTGAAAAATATTTTACATTAGCTTATAATAACTTAGTTTCAAATAGAGATACATATACGTACCAATACATGCTCGCTTTCCCGTACTGAATGGAAGGTGAGCATTCGTACAAGGAACATTTGGTGGCATCCATCTGTCAGGGTCGAAATCAGGAGCGCTTGCACCCCACAATCGTTCTGATCTCCCGGCACCCCAAAAGTTCAAAACCACTGCTGTACCTTTTACTACAGTGCAGTTACCTGGAATTACAAAAGACAGTCTGATAAAAATGTATACCCATTACATTGGTCAGTCTGTTCGTGAATAAATTGCATTAAAAAAAAATATTTGTTACGTATAGAAAAGCCATATACTGTCTGTAGTTTACGCGAATACTAGACATTAAAGTATAATTATTATAATTAGACATTAAGTAAATTTTAACGGCCTAAAACGCGAAATATATTAGTTAAACTTATTTACACGGGGAGCCTAACGATAAAGGGTGTCTCTAATGTCACAGTAAAAACTGCTACGCTAGCGCTATCTGTCCCGTCGTAGTTCGCCAAATGCTAACTCCCCGTGACCACGGCTCTCCAACGTCGTCTCAACGTCGGACCGTAGTTAAAATATTTTTTTAAATAAGTTCAACTAATATATGTGGGTTTTAACTGTTAAAGTGTTGTTCTGATTAAAAAGCCATTTATATTCCATGTTTCAAGTCACATCGCGTGGCTATAATTAATTAAATTAGATATAGTTTCCATTTCAAACGTCTCTACTATGTATGTTGTGAAAGAAGATCACATAGAGTTTTATTTAGTGGCAATTAACTACTTGCCCTTAAAAAAACAACAATGAAACGGACACAGAAATGTGTTCGTCCCACGCAGGGGACGTCCTTACTTAGTTTTAAGTCGCGATCAGCATATCTTAAAACTCCGACTACTGGCGAATACAAACGCAGGGTTTCATTGATTACTGCTTCACAGTATACAAGTTTGTGAAGGTCTTCTTTTTGGACATCTCGATCGCCAAGAACATTCTTTATCCTAGAAGTTATTGAATTTATTAATTCTAGTATTATCTATTACTTGTTCCTTAAGCACTAGTAAATATTTCAAACGTAATGTTTGTGAGAGACTAGCTGTGCCAGTGACTTCGTGCGCGTAGATAGACCAAAACCATATTAATTTTGTGCCCGTCATATCGTTCTCGCGAGTTAATCTCAAAATATAGACATATTGTCGCAAACATTCACTCCAATTAGCCATAGCTTAATGTTTTATAGCCTTCCTCGGTAAATGTTCTAAGACAAAAATATTTTTTCATTTCGAACCAGTAAGTAGTTCCTGAGATTAGCGCGTTCAAACTTACAAACCAACTCTTCAGCTTTATAATATTAGTATAGATTATTTCTTACTCAGTACAAAGTTTATCCTGAACATCCTTCCTGGTACCGATCACAAGGAAAATGTAGAAGAGGGTGTTCGCCACAGTCTCTTGTCCACCCACGATAACGGTGGCGGTTTCAGATAAAATTTGCTTTTCCGTTAGGTGAGGATCTGTCTCACTCAAGTCCAGCATCAAATCCAAAAAAGCCTTGGACTTCTCTAAAAGTTAATAACTCGGTCAGTGAAAATGCTCCAGCGCCGATGCAAACGTGCAAACAATACTGACCGGTTTCTTTTATATCGCTCTTTCCCAAATTGCGATCTTGTTTCTTTTTCCTTAATATCTAGAAAATAATCAATATTTTATGTATTATATAATATAGATTAATTGAGATCTAATTGGATGGTTTACAGCAGCCGTGACCATGGCTAATAAATAATTAAGTCTAACTAAATACTATCTGTAGTTAACGCAAATAGTACACATTTAAAAAACACTTTAACGGTATAAAACGCGATATATATTAGTAACGTATTTCGAAATTATTTTAACTACGGCCCGACGTTTTGGTTGCTTTACAGCAACCATGGCGTTTAACCGCCAGAGTTCTATTTAAATGTGTCCTGGCGTAAACACAGACAGTATTAAGTTAAACTAAATTATTTATTACCTATGGTCACGGCTGCTGTAAACCATCCAAGAAGTCGGCCATAGTTAATATAAATTACTATAATATATATCGCGTTTTAAATCGTTATATTTTTTGTCTTTTTTATCATAACTTAAAGTGTATAAAAGTTTTTGTTTACTTACAGTTAAAGTAAAATCGTGTAACACAGCCACAGATTCCGAGAGCTTCTTAAATCCAGATGTCAACCTGTATATCCATTCTGGATGCAGGAATACATTTGTTATTCTCGCCAAAATTAGATCCAGTGTTTGATGTAAAGCAGCATAGTATTTTTCAGCGTTAAAAGTTTTTGAGGCGCCGAAACTTACCTCTATATAAGAAGAAAAGTTTTTGAATAGCTAGTTAAAAATCAAAACGAATATAAGCTAATCTATTTTTAGACAGGTCTTTTGGTAATATTTTTTTTCGTCGGCATATATTTTTTTTAATTATTTTTCCTTCTTAATAATTCTTCTTATTAATTTCAAACTCATTATTTCCGGCTGTCACTCTAAATTTCATCCACTTGGCATGACTAACAACAGCCGAGTGATGTCCTTCCACAGCAAAGTTAGTATGTGTTAATTGTAACCCATGTATGTATTTTCATCGTATAATTCCTTTTTTGTGTATGTGTACTTTGGTATGGTTTAAATTATTTAAATTTAAATATTGAAAAACAATAAAAGCACGTTTTTAAACGGCCATATTGCTGTAATGGTTCCATAGAGTTTTTATTTTTAACCAAATCTTCTAGATACAGAACCGTATAGTAGCGGGTTCAGTTGTAAATTAATTAAAGAAAATGGTATATAAATACTGTCTGTGGTTTACGCGAGTAATACACATTTAAATAAAAACACTTTAACGGTTTAAAACGCGATATATATTAGTTAAACTTATTTGAAACATCGCGCCGTAGTTAAAATAATTTTCAACTAAGTTTAACTAACATATATCCCGTTTTAAACCGTTAAAGTGATTTAATAAATTGAATTGTTAATATGAAACATAGGTGTTAAATATATTGCTGTTACTTACTACAAATGGTTTCCAAAGAAGACAAAGAGACGTAATAAAACGAATCAAAGAAGTCTCCATTCGTTTCTTGTTCTAGGTTTCGGACTAATTTTTGCGCCTGTTCATTAAAAATGCCTTGGTACTGTTCAACCGCTGACCCGATGAACGCGGAGGCCACTTTCTTTACATTCTTCTTCCATAACCAGCCTGAACGACATTATTGATAAGGTATGCAACAATTTCCTTTACTATATTGCTGATCGGTTAATTACAGGCGAGACGAAGACTTTTGTGTCTTGTTCGCACAAAACTGTGTCTTCCCCCGGATTCCGAACCTAGGAGCTCTCACGGTTCAACATTGACTTGAATTATATGGGGCAGACATATTATGAGCGCTTTACCGATTACCTTTTATTCGGAATCTTTCGAACCCAAATTCATTCATATAAGTAAACCACGGACACAATTTAATAATCGCAAAAGATGTTTGTTTTTGTTGGCAGCGTAATATACCATTTTTGAATATCTTTATTACACGTTAAGCCTACTCTAATTACCACACGTCAAGATTTGACCTTATTAACTTCTGTTCAAGTACGAAAGTAATTTTGGCTGGTCCTTCGTCCAATAGTACCCATGTTTAGCGAGTAATCGGTTTGATCACTACCACGCTCGTCGTTCCATATATAATATATTTTTCTGAAACCTGTAGTTTGGTGTTAGGAATATCGAAATTCCGGGTCACAAACAACCGTCTACAGATGTAAAATCCGTTTATCATCGCGCTTTTAACTCAAGTGTTGATTTTCAAAAGTCCAAAATAAAATTAATCAACAACGCACCTTGCCTAAAGTTGTTCAAGGTGTTGTAAAAGTGTTCACCTTCCTTCAAGTGAGCCATCATGTCTGTACGTACCTGGTGCAAGTAGCACCCCATTCCCAAGCCAGATTTTAGCAAAATTGTAGTAAAAAGGCTTCTCCAGAAATGTGTTTGCCGCTGCCTTTATGTCATCCGGATTACTTAAGACTGAAATGTTAAAACTTCATGGTAATTTACTGGTACAGGGGCAAATATAAGGGGCTATAGATAAGTATCTATACTTATTACCATAGATTATAGAACAGATAAACAATACTTGTTGAACTATACTCTGTATTTAGGCTTATTATAGATAGCGGGGTTGGAAACTAGTAATAAAGATGTTGGTAAACAAGTATTTAATATTGAAAATCCGTAATTTATGCGAGTTATAAATTCAACCAAAAATCTTTAACGGTTTAAACGATGTCATTAATTAAACTTATTAAGAAATTATTTTAACTACGGCCCCGCGTTTCGGATGCTGTGCAGCAGCCGTGTTTACATCGCGTTAAACCTCTTAAGTGTTTTATTTCAAGGTATTTAATGATTATTTCAATTATAAATGGAGATTATATATAGCTTACTTAAGACTGGTAAAGGTCCGGCCCATAAAACATATGGCTTGTTGCTCATCTCAGCCATCTTCGACAACTCTTCATAGTAGAGAAATAGGTCTAGGAAAAATAGTAAGCATTTATACATTTGGTGATTTAAGTCGGATAACTTACTTTTTATGAGTTACAGTGTTTGAAATAATAAAATGAGTTAAATTTATTTATTTAACAATGCACATAATATAGCTTGGTGGAGAAAAGCAAGAAACAGGACAGAATGGGAAAATATGGGGGAGGCCTTTTGCGACGCAAACATACATTGCGCATAATAGTTATAATGTATTTTAAAGTGTCATAATGTAAATAAATAAAAAATAATAATTTTATAATAATGTATGTAATAAAGGCTTATTATTATTATTACTGTTTTAGTATTTTTAAACTTATACTTAATACTGGTAACAGTAATGGACGCTATATTTTTCGCATTGTCAAATAGCCCATTCCCAACGTGGGGTCGGGTTTCACATGTTTCTCAAAAAAATCTATGCCATGTTTCTAAAACAAGTTAGACTATTGAGTAACAATAATTTATTTCGTCTAATTCAAAGGCGTAAGGCGTATTAGCCCGGGCTAATAATATGAACGGTCATAAGAGACATCCAAGGTGATATTAATTTACACGAAACTGAAACTTTGTTTGTCTTTTAAAACACTATTTTTTGCAATTAGTCAAAATCCTCCATCGATAGACCGCATATACAAGGTCTTTTAAAGGTAACTGACTGACTTTTCTATACTAATATATGAAGCTGAAGAGTTTGTTAGTTTGTTTCTTTGAAAGCGCTAATCTCAGAAACTACTGGTTCAAATCGAGATGATCAAATCTTTTGTGTCAGTTAGTAAATTTAACGGGAAAAGTAAAAAATCGGGGAAAATTTTCATCTCTGTGGGTGTCCGATGCGTACCTACGCTGTGAATACGGTTCATATACTCAAAAAATATGCATCAAAGAATTCCTTTTTAAATGATCTAAAATAATGTCCGCGACACAATATGTCTATCTTTGAAGATTACCTTGCAAGAACGACGGAATGCCCAAAATAACTAATCTCGCGTCAGCGACTTTGTCGCGGACAAAGTCGCTGACACAGCTAGTTGTAAAGAAATGCGGGATCCCTCTCAGATCTATTTAAGATTTCTATCGACCCGAATTTTCGTGAACAAAATAATTACGATTGTGTGCGAAATTTTTTTATTGTGGTGTTGGCTAACAGAGAAAGCAATAAATAAAGTTTTCTTGGTTTGGATCTTAAGGTCGAAAATATTGGTCCCACAAATGTATGTTTGGTTTCGTCGAAGTATACCTTTTCAGGGATCAAAAGCAAAAATTTTTTAGTCATATAAGTTTATCGACTAGGCTAATTGTATTTTTTTCCAAACGCTGGGTTTATAACACCTCCGACATAAATAAGTGATTTCGAATTATAATTATTTAAGTGTTCCAATTTTAAGAATTTGTATTTATTTATGTAAATTATAAGTATGGTTAAAGCAGTAGCACTGAGCGCTGCGGATTCCGGTTCCAGTCCCGCCCGCGTTAATTTTGTTACATCTGTCTATAGTTTACGCGAGTAGTACTTACTCATTTAAATAAAACACTTTAATGGTTTAAAATGCGATATATTAGTTAAACTTATTTGAAAATGATTTTTAATAATATCGCGTTTTAAACCGTTAAAGTGGTTTATTTAAACATCTAAATATTTCTTTTAATTTATCTATGTTTATATTAACATATACTCACTGTGGGAGTCTCCAAATATTTTATAGGCATTCCCTATGAAAGGCCACTGCGGGTGCGAAGGTAAGTGGGCATAGTTCTTCCTCGCCCGCAAACTCACCAATATACTTACCAAGTACGCCAACAGTAGAACTATCAAACCTATTATCCATGGATTCATCTAAAAAACCAATTAATTACATCTTTATGAACGGGACGGTACATCCGAACCGGTGTCGATTACCATTTCTTACGTATATAATATGATTTATATTTTTTTATTTACCTAATTAATTTTTAAGTTTACTCCATTATGATGTTGTTGTTATATATCTATATGTTGTTATATCTTATAATGGCAATAAAAAGTTTTTTAATTTTAAGTCAAATCTTCAAGAGGGATGTTGAGAAAACTTTTTAAATTATAGATAGGTATTGATTTCAATTGATATCAAATACTATTTTTGTCTCAAATGATATAAAACACATTAAATATTTGAGCTATTATTAGTTGAGCTACATCTGTAAATATACATAATATTAAATGGAAACCTAACGTTCCTAGTATATTTTTGTAAATTACTCTTTTAAATTACTATTATATATATTAACTTAAGTGCACTTGAAAATTTTAATGAAATTTTTAATTTTCAAAATCGTATTTAAGATTGGGATTCGAAACCACGTACCACGCGCTATTGTAGAGCATGTAAATAGCACTTTTGTTTTATATTACACTAACATATTTAAACCAGAGAAGTTGTATGTGGGAAGAAAAATCAAACAACTTACATTCTAACCACAACCACTGACTGCCGAATACTATGGTCTGATTGATTAAGCCCCTTCGCGAAAACCTCGGTTATATACCACTCTTTGTAATATTAATATATTATACAAACATAGACATCTTTTTTATGTCGATAACGAAGGTTTCCTAATTCGAAGTTTAAGAACGGATTTAGATTTTTTTTTAATTTAATAGTATTTTACAATTACAAAATATAATTTAATCATTTTCGTAACTAAATTTTACCTAAACATTGTGCTAAGTGTTTTTTTTTCTTGTTTAATTTTAAGTCGTTTTCTTGTATAGCCACAAAGTTAAGCAAATGTCGACTGAAGCTTTTGCTCCCCTAAAAACCTTTGGTTTCAAAAGTGATTATCTTTAAATAAAACACCTTAACGGTTTAAAATGCGATATATTTTAGTCTACTCTAGTCTAGTACTAAACTAGTACTTTTGAGACATCTTAATACATTTTGGCTACAATGTATTAAGATGTCTCATTTTCGCAATTTGGCTTCAGCTAAAAAATATATATGAGCATATGCAACGTAAAAAGCGTCCAAAATTTTTACGAATTTCTGAACTTACTAGTATTGTAATAATCTTGTAGCGATAAATCTAATTTTAATGTATTGTTATTAGCTCTTCATAACTGAATATGATTACAATTCATAAGACGCCTATTAATATGCCTATAACCTGCTTTTATTTATTTTTCATTTCAGACACTATTAAAAAAGATTTATTATTTTGATAAACCACTTTTAACGCTTAAAAACGAGAAATATATTCCTCAACATATTTTTAATTTTACACGACGCCCGACGTTTTGCATTTGAAAGAGCCCTGGTCGCAGGGGAAACGACGTGCCATAGTAAAATGAATTAATATAAGTTAATCAATCTATTCCGCATTTTAAACCGTTAAACTGCGATTCAAATGTTTATTACTCCCGTAAATTCCAGAAATTTCCTTTCTCTTACGTGTGGCAGTGGGCGTACACGTACATGCACTGTGTCCTCGTATAGGCAATTAGTTTCAATCAGATAATCAGATTTTTTGTCTGAGCCAAACTGCTTCTTCAATCTCCCGGGATTAAAAACCAATACACAAAGCTTATCAAACTCATTTTAACGGTTAATATTTTAATAATATAACCTATACGAATAGGTAACTTTTTTTAATTTACAAATTACATATTTATTAGTAGAAAAATATCGATTATTTTTTATACTTCTATTTGGATATTTCTTTTTTGTTTATCTTTTTTTAGTTATAACATAAAAATATTAATTATATTTATAAATTGGCACTGTACGTAATTCAGATAGTGAATTATATATTAATTTATTATTTAGTTTATAAACGAATATAACAATCTGTGTTATCATTGAGCAAAAATAACGTATTAGAACTTTTTTCGGGGTCAATAAAATTAACTTGTGAGAATTCACCTTAGATTTGATGTCGTCAAAGATACTATAGACGTTTCATTCGGTTATATGTTGTGGTTGCAATGTTGTCATCAACGCGTGTTTGCCGACTGCAATTTTACAAATAGGTAAACAATCAATTATCTCTTAGATAACAGAAGATGTATTTAACCATAGGAACGACCCATCTATTCATTTTCTCATTATTTCAACGTGCATTTAAGGTTGCGTTGTATTGGAACGTTGCCAACCATAACATATAGTATTGTACGATATAGTACGGAAAAATACTATAATTTTTCAACACAAATTATAATTATGAACCATTTATGATATCTGCGAACGTCTGTTACATAAACTTTTGAGATGTAATTTTCCGTAAAGATTTTATACTTATATTTACAAAAATACTAATATCTATTTTGTTCCAAAGCTATATGACTGTTATTGCTTAATTTAGTACTTATTTTGTAAATTTGTAGGCCTAAAGGAGGTTAGGAAGACCGCTTAACATAAGTTTTTAAATATTTTTCTTTAACAATAATCTTTGGTCTCTTTTATTTAAAATAAAGCCTTAGCACTTAGCAGGAGACAGCTAAATCGTATTTATAAGGATCGTTTTAAGTAAAGATAATAAGTGTATTAAACACATATGTGTCACAAGAAAATCGTAATATCGGTTTAAATATCAACTGTATAATTAAATGTCATTTGTAAGTGAACGAATCAAAGAACCAGATAAGTTTGTCAATACGTCCGAATCAATTCAGTTCTTTGCGATCGAACAAGTGACCCCCGTTTAATATTAACGTCACTGGTCATAAACGTAGCGAAATAGAGGACACACTGCATTCTCTTCAAAATTCCATGTTTTTGGCACATTCGGAACTAAAGCTAGGCTCGGCTGAAGTCAATTCACTCTTTCAGGACCATAACATGGCTGAGACAAAATATTTGAATAGAATACAATATTTTAGCTATTTAGGGTGTAAAATAAGAGCATAAAACTAGAAAAGCATAGCAAGGTGTATAGATTTTCTATGATTTCATACGTTATTTTGACATTCATTACGAAAAATGGATTCAATAATAATTGAATAATGGATTAAAATTTTTATAAAAGGGAAAAATATTTCCCTTCAGCGTGGACGTTTAAAGGACTTTTTCATAAAGCATATCAAGTACAGACACTATACATTACATATATAAGTATTAATGCTAATTATCTTAGTATAAGCCTGTGCTTGTAACTACTCTGTGAGCGCTCAACCACAGACTAACGACGATACATCGCATCAGCTCTTTAGACATTTACAATTGACAACCTGAATATAACTCGAAATTCATACATTCAAATTCAAAACAAATAGAAATCGTACAGTGTTAAATATGTAAAATCTGGAATCGCGTTTTTCTAGAAATATTGAATTTGTCAACCGAAGTGATGTACTGAATATAATACATATTTATTTTCCTTTTACTTGAAAGTTGAAATTTGTTCAAAATCACAATGAACAAGAAGAGGAAGACCCACTTATTTGATTTGTACTGGGAAGATATTATTGTGGCTAAAATCATGCCCCTTTTATCTATTCAAGAGTGCTTTATATTCAGAAGCGTATCACGTACGTGTTTACAAATAGTAAACATGTATTTCTCTAAATTGAGATCATTGAAGCTTATGAACAAGGGGTTTTCGCCCCACACATTTAACGTAAGTAGAAATACGTATATATAACATAATATTTTATAAAATAAACCCGCATATATTATTATCTTCCAGGTATTTGGCATGACTTGCACCAAATTGAAACTGTTGAATTTAAGTAGATGCAGCACTATCACAGACGCAGAACTGATACCCATGCTGCGTCGTAACACCGAGTTAATCAACCTGAATCTAAGCCAATGCAAAAATTTATCTGCAAAGTGTCTCCAGCCAGTTATACTGTATTGTGACAATTTGCAAATATTAAAACTGGCACGATGTTCTTGGCTTACAACGGGCGCAATAGAAGCTCTTGCTCTTCATCAAAGTAAACTTGAAGATGTTGATTTGGCATATTGTATTTCAATATCAGAGAGTTGTATTTTGATATTTATAAAGAAGTTCAGACAGATAAAGACTTTGAACCTAGAGGGAAATAAACAGGTGACCGATAAATGTTTGTATACCATGTCCAAATATAGTAAGTCACTAAAACTCCTCAATTTGGGTGGATGTTGTGATATCACAGATAAAGGAGTGAGGTAAGATCATGCATGCAAACAATAGTTTGTAATATAGTCAATTTGTATGGAATACCATAAATTAAGTGTCCAAAAATGAGCTTAGACCAATTATTTCAGAATACAGTATGGTCCCTCTTGATAAGAATGTTTTTCCATCTCATTCAGAGTTTAATAAATATGAACAACATTGTTACAGGGCATTAGCTTTGCACTTACCTCAGCTAGAGGGTTTACTGGTGCGTGGCTGCACTAAAGTCACAGAAAATAGTCTGCAACTAATGAGAGATCGTGTTCATCTCGACAGAAGGCCATCACAAGCTGTGCCATTACCAGTCTATGTGCAAATTTAATATGGTTGTGCTTTTAAACAATGTAGTTTATAATAGAATATTGCATAGTTTATAATATATAAATGCTTGTATCCTTAATGTCCAAGGCAAGATTTATGGGAAGTCGAGGCGACCGCCCTGGACTACTGATATATTAAAAGACATAATCTTGTCTAACCACTATATCCATGATTCCCTTGACTTACAGGATGAATTATTGTTATTTTTAGTCATTATTTATTAGCAATTTGTATCTATCAATTGTAAAAAGAAATCTTTCAGATCTCATTACTTAAAATTATTATGTACAGTTAGGATTAATATATATATTTAAAAAAAATTAATAGGTTTGCAACGAATAGCCATTATTCGGAAAAAAAAATTATAATTTTATTTTAATTTTTTTATTTATTTTATTATTATAGCGCCAAAATTTAAACAGATGTAATTGTTTTTATGTTGCATTGCATTTTTAGACAAGCTTATTTCATAGATATTTTTTTTATTTAAGTAAGTTATTTTTTATCTGGACTGTTTAAATTAACAATTCATGAATTAACTACGCTTATAAATAACACGAATTAAAAATTTCTAGTAGTGGCGAAATAAAAGCGACTATATCAGGAATGTTAAATCTATGTAGGGGACTGATAAGATGAATATATAATTGATTAATCTTTATATATTTTATCAATTATCGAGTCCATATAACAAAATAGGTAAGTAAGTATTTGGTATTTGGCTGAGTACCATAAAAGATACCGAATACCTAAAATTCGTCGCAAGCCTAATTTTTTAATAAATAGTCATTAAAAATTTACTTTTTTATTTTAGTTACTGATTTGCCATATTTATCATGGCTTGCCATTTTTTATGACATTAGTCATGTCACCATATTGGTAGCTAATTGAAACAAGGTAACTAACAATTGCTGGTCCCAAACATAAAACATTTGTTTGCCATGTGCTATTGGGCTTATAGTGCGTATCTATCAATGCAGTTGAGCGTATGAGTACAAGATAATCAAGCAATAAGTGTCCTTGCGACAGTACGTTTTAAACTACTGGGTACTACAAGAAACAACAAACATATTATTTCACAAAATTATATTTTGTGTGATAACACCTGCTACAAGGTCTTATGATTTATTTATTTACAATATTCTTTATTCTAGACATTAGTAACAAATAACATTTATAACGTAAGGAGCAGATCTTACAAATAATTTACTGTATGAGAGCCTTCTCGCCAACGCAAAGGCTCATTAAACCAAACTTAAATTAATACAATTGTTAATAACATTTGGTAATAAATAACTAGGATAACACGAAAAATAACCCTTAAAATGCGAAGCGTAAAATAATTAGGTCATAAAAAGTATAGAAAATTACTTAGGCCTGTTTCCACTGAAATGGCTCCCTTATGATATCGCTAACTTCAACTAATACTATCACATGAATACGATTATTATATTACATACGATTATCCTAGAATCACCGATGGATCCTATACAGCCTTCCGTTAAGTAAAGCGGACCATATACAATATGTTACATTGAAATTAAGCATAGTTTGGGACGAGAAAGAGGCACTTTCATGAACAGATCAAACGAACCTATGATAAAATGACTATACAAATTCTGTACAGCGTATGTTACACGTTGATGGGAAAACAAAACAGCATATACACATAAAACATTAGGAATTCCAAACAAATTTTACACAAGTCTATTTCAAAAATTGATTGCACGCGGCTCTCCATACACTTAATACTTATCGTTCTTTGGGAGTTAAGAAATAATTACATGTTTAAGCACGCCCCGATTCATGAGTGTCCGATCAAATATATCACAGTACAGCGCCGATATCTAACGTGTAAAAGTTTAAAAATCGCAATAATTACCATATTTATTGCACTATACAATATGCTACACTTCGCGACGGTACAATACAAAATAGTCTTTAAACATTTATTCGGTAATTTTGTACTTTTCTCAGCATATTCGTCGGTTCCTTATACAGAAATTATCTACATACTCGGTACAAATGTGGGCGTATATAGACCGATACCGATTTAAATATAATTTCACCCAATTCATAGACCAAATACTGTACATAATTATGCATAAAACTTATTAGTTCATTAGATAAATACAAAATACATTTTATGTGCTACACGGCTTATAATAAATATTTAAAATGACACGTAAATACTAAAATTTTTACAAAGCTATATACACCCACACAGCTGCCGCACCAACAGCGAGATAACACTGACAAGGCAACTCTAGTGGTGTTATTAGTTTTCTATATATACATTTAAACTATGACATTATTTGTACTATAACTTAAATATACACTCGTTTTTGGTCAATTTCTTAGTTCCAACCACGTGAGTATTGTCACTTCACACTACACTATGTTTTTAGGGTGCCGGACCGCCTATGTAATCATTGAAATAAGTATCCAATATAAGACAGAAAGCTCGTGAAATCATCAATTAAAATGTTTCTATTTTATAAAAATATGTTAAATATTTAGTTTTACAATTGATACTTTTGAGTGCAAGAAAATAATAGCATTACAATAGTCCAGCTACCAATAGTTACGCTCACTATCACTGCTTTCGACACTGTTTCGGTCGAGGCTACCGACGCATAGTGGAGTTTAATGTTTGCATAGTAAGAGGCGGGGGCGGGTTAATGTAACCGGCGTACGCGTACACGTTCGGTTGCTGGGCCCTGGGGTCGGGGGCGGGGTATTGGACGCTCGGCTGAACATTCATCATCTGCACCGGCAGGTTGTTGAACTGCTGCTGCGGTACTCTATACCCGTTGAGGCTGTACTGGTTGAGTAAGTGGGTGTTCAGGTTGGGAGACATTCGGGAGCCCGGGCCCATTGGCACGTGTTGAATTTGGCTGAGGTTACCTGAAACACATTACATTGACTCTGTAAACGGAATGAATTTTTAAAAGCAGCCCCCCTTTAATCAGTGAGAAGAGAGTACTTTTTTTAATATAGAGGACAGAGAAGCATAAGGTCCACTCGATGATAGGTGAAACACCCCGGCCATATAATGTCTAAGTAAGATGCTCTGTCGACCTATTCTTACTTTGGATATTTGAAAAACCACAGACTGAAACCGAAACGCGATGATGGTTCGTGACCTGGATGGAATTTTGATATTCGAGTGGTACCCTTTTCATTTTTAGATTTCCAGGTGAAATCCCACATGTTTCAGAAAAATTCTAAATTGACACATGTTAGATCCGGTGGGGATCGAACCCTCGACTCGTTGCTAACATTAGACCAACGAGAGCCCGTCAAAACTGACAGAGGTGCGATCATTTTATATACGATATAAACTAGTACATACTGGTAGCGTTCCTGGTATTTCTAGGCGAGTCTGGCTGATTGTGCGCCGGCGCATAGTACTTAGGGGCGTGATAGTGACCACTAGGCGGTGTGCCAGCCTGTTGCACATACTGTAAAAATTCATAGTGCTTAATGTGGCATGCAGACACTTATATGCTGGACATTAGGGAGCAGAAAAACCTTACTGCTATTACCTGTGCTGGAGGTGTATGCGTGTGTGTGTGAGTGTGCGGCGGGTGCTGCGGCGCATCAGCCATTTGCTGCAACTTAGCGAGCGAGCAGGACGGGGCCCACCCCGCGTGATACTGCTGTTGCTGCTGCTGAAAACTTATGTAACCGCCTTGGTAACCTGCACCGCCTCCGGGCGCACCTCCTTGCATTACACCTAAAATGTATTACACAATAAGTCATTTCCATTACAGGCCATTAATTTTTAGGTAGCAAATAAATATATAAATAAGCACCGTGTGGTTGATGAGCCGGTGGTGTCGCACGATGTCGGGCGGGCGGCGTAGCAGCGCTGCGCATTGCCGACTTGCTCTCTGCACTGTTGCTGCTACCACTTGCAGTGCTGCTTCTATCAATTACAATACATTTCATTGTGTTTTCACATTAAGATCCTTAAATTCTATTGTTATTCATCTACTTGAAAAATAAAAAAATATCTAGTTGAAACAACAATATGTAAATTTTCAAGTGTTTAAAAACATAATTAAATCGTTATGAGTTTACCTATTACGGTTATTAATTTTCTGTTGCTTTGCAGGTTGATTCGGCTGGCTCATAATCGATGGAATATGTATAGATGAGTGCGGGTACTGCGGGCTCGGTGTAGGATGCATATGCATCATTGAGCAAGGTGAAGCGAGATCAGACCCTATACTAGTGGGCGACTCTAACCCCAGCTGGCTCACGTCCAATTCACACGCGGGATACTGCACGGAATGTACGGAGTTGCTCGTCGAATCAGGGGTGTACACTCCCATAGACTGCAGAGCTGGACTGACCGCTTCGCATAATTCCTCTTTACTTGTGTCTTTTGGAGACTCTTCCTTTTTATGCTTTCTATTCTTTTCGATTTCCACTTTATCAGAACAGGGTCCGTTTTGGTTGAATGGAGTTTTGCAACCTGGCGAAGTCAATATCTGGGGGCTCTGTTGACGGTACTCCGCGCAGCTGGTTGCGACTTCCGGCTGCTTATTCACTTGGCGTTGCATCATCTGTTTCATATGATCGCTGTGCGATTTTTTGCTGTCGCATTGCGTCTGGCACGCAGCTGTAGATTTTGACTGCTTCGACGGTTTACACTCGTTCTTTAGACATTCATTCTTCGAAGGGACCGTTTTAGTTTCTTTAAAGTGCGGAAGTTGCGTCGCGTATATTCCGCTCGATAAAGCACCGTACGCTATATTGTGGAAGTCTTTTTGATTAAATTTTTGCGGTGACTTTTGCATTTGGTCTAAATGCGGTAAATTGAAACCTTGAAACTTGTCGAGGTATCCCACTTGTCTGTTGTGATCCCACGTACTTTGTAGCGTTCGCGTCGGATCCCACGGCGGCCACTGCGCATACTGAGCCGTATGGTAATTAGGAATTTGATTCATGGCGTAATCCGCTTTCGACACTAGCTCATTGTCGTATTTAAACTTGGGCAGCATTTTATTTAAGTCGTTTTGGTCCGCCTTGGTGATTTGCGAGACGCACGTTTTTTCATGTTTGGCGGAGGCATTCTTTGCCTCACATTTGGTATTAGATTTTTCTTTCTTAAAAAAGTCTTGCTTCTTAGTAGGTTCGTTAATTTTCGATTCTGATTTGCTTGTGACACTTACAGAGTTAATCACATTTATAGGGACAGATGTCTCAGGCTTTCTTGCGTTAGGACTTTGTTCTGGAAAAAACATTTTCGGTTCAGGGGTACTCCTTGGTGTATCATTCTTTGATATCTTTTTGTCTGTTTTCTCTAACTTACTATGAGCCGAATTCACCCTTACATCTCGTAACTTACTCTTTTCTCTTGGTCTTTGTCCAAGATCACTTTTGTCCTGTGATCCCGATTGTATTATATTCATTGAACCACCCAAAGTGCTTTGTAAAGTATTATTGGTAAAATTAGGATCTAAATCAGACTGTCTGTCTAGGCCTAAATTCACAACGGCGTTGGCACTTTGACAGCGAGGTAAAAAATTGATATCAGTAACATTGGGCACTTTTGGTATCACTGGATTAACAACTGGTGATGATATAGGGTGGGGCACTTCTAATTTTGTTGTCGTTTTACTTATAACTGGCGTTGAATCCGGCATACTACCAAGAATCCGGCTTTGTTCGCTCGTTTTAATCAGCATTTTATCAGTTTGTACCGCCTGCGACTCTTTGCTGACTGTAGGTCTGTGACTCATGTAGGTTTGATGCATGGGATTTATAGGCTGTATAGTCATAGAGTTGCTCATGGTAGTCTGGTAATTTTGTATGTTTGGCTCTATTATACTTCTCGATATGACAATGTCATCCTTTCTCATATTTAATGTGTCGGTACGAAAAGTTATTTCGCTTTCCTCTTTGCTTGCTAGAGGATTTTGTAGTTTAGCACTGATGTCAACTAATGTATCCATTTTTAGGGGCTCAGATCTTTTCATACTATTTATAATGTCTCTATGAGGATCTAAACTTTGAATGATTGACTCTATTTTATTAGGAGACTTTTTCTCAGCCAGCTTGGAGTCATCCATTGTTTGGTGCTGTATAACTGTCTCTTTTCTTACATCATACCTTTTTTGTTCAATAACCTCACTTATTACTTTGTTTGGTGATTTTGTGGGTTTCGAAGCTTCGCTTATGACCGACTTGTCGTTTTTCTTAGGTGATATTCCGGTTTGGGACGAAATCGGACTGTTTGATTCACCCTCCACAACTATGGTTTCGATTTGTTGAATCTTTTGCACATTGGGGACAATCAAATCCATAGATACCTTATTCCTATGTGCTTCTTCTGGCCCTTTAGCATCCAACACAATATGAGCATTTTCTGTAGTAACAACTGGCATAACTTTTGATGGACTTTCATTTTCAACTACTTCCTTAGGTTTTGAATCACGTTTGTCGACGGGAACTATGTCATTAGGCTTTGGCGATGGAAGGGGACAGCTCTGACTATTATTATCATCTGATTCTGAAATAATAATGGTATCTTTGTCCTCAAGAATTGGTTTCACTGGTGATTTAATGTCGCCATTGGGGGTTGTTTCTACTATATTATTTTTATCATCTATTTTGTTTTCCACGTCCTTAGCCGTAAACAGGTGATCAAGATTGTCGGGAGTGGCACATTCACTTTTCTCAAGTACAGTTTCATTAATTACTTGATCTTTATCAGCCATTGATTTAGGTGAGTCCATGTGTATACTGTCCAGCTCCATATCACTAGTATGATTGTCAGTGCTATTTTCTTCAATTGGCCGCGGAGATGCAGGTTTACTGGTGACACTTTTTATATCTTCCCTTTCTTCAACGTCCATTTCATCATCAGCTTCACCAGAAGAATCTTCTGAACTGGCCTCTGAATGTTTGTCTTTTTCTACTATGTCTTCATTGTTATTAACTTTTAAGTTATCTTGTACTGTTGAAGGACTTTCTTTGATATCATTTAATTTTTCATTGGATTTACTTTTCTCTCTGTCAATTTTTGTTTTCTTTGTTGTGGGCGATTCAGATCTCTTTACTCTATTAGGCCTTTGGCGTTTTGTTTGCCTTCCTTTCCATGGTATTTTTCTGTTACTTTTTGCTTTAACTACAATACTATCTTGGTCAACACTTTCCTGGCTATCTTGGGTGTCGTCAGAAGCATATACAGATGGTTTATTGATCTTAGTTGTATTTTCCTGTATTTCATTACTTTCATTTTGCAAAGACCTAAAGGATCTCCTGGTGACGCTTTTGCTTCGTGGTCTTCTCGTACTTTCATCTTTGTTATCACCGTCATTTTCAGAAATTTTTCTGTTTGCTTCGCGTTTTCTTTTTCTACTCCCTTCACTTATATTAGGTGTCGTTTGATAAGTACTTTCACTATATTTAAGGGGACGTGTTCTTCTTCTACCAGATGAAGTAACTTCAACCGGAGTTTCAAAAGCTTTTTCTACAATACTAGCTTCTTCTACTTTAGATACAGGCATGTCGGGTTCAGTTTCCGTATGCTCGCTTTCCGTTTTTAATTCACCATCGTTTTCAGTTTCCTGATTGCCCGAATTCTCTTCTGGTGACCTAAAGGGATTTACTGTTGGAGCTAGTAATGGTGTCCATCTTAAACACTCGGGATCGATTTCTAGGCGAGGTTTCGCCCTTAACTTTTTCATGTGGTTATCAACTCGGTTCCAATCTACACATATGCCCAACTTTACTGAATCGTCACTGGGAATGTATCTAACAAAGCCGAGTAGTTGAAATGTAACAGCAATGTCATTCATGTGCATTCCAGTACTTAGTGCTATATCTTCGAATGTAAAAGGTTTGTTTCTATAGCCATCCAGGTACTCTAGTATAACAGATTTCCAATATGCGTGATATGAAACTCTGCCCAAATCTGACAATGGTTTTTCTGGGGTTCCAGGTTGCCCTTCTTCTTTCGATAACAAGTAACCTGCAAAAAAATGACAAAATATTTTCATTTTTATAATGTAAAGAAAAAATAAATAAAATGAAAAATAATTCCACCACTCACTAAAATGTATTAAAAATCGTCCGAATCCCTGTCTCTGGTACTGCGGCATGGTCATAATACATGAGACATTGTATTTCTGTTGACAATGCTTTTCCTTTGAAAAATAGCCAACTAAATGACATCCTTTATTGTCATTTTTCGTGAGGACATAGAATAGGAAAGGTTCAACGTCATAATACAAAGTTTTATGATCGAGGAACAACTTGGCCAGAAGGCACAAGTTTTGACAGTAAATTTTATTAGCATTTCCGTCAACTTCAAACACGGAGATATCTCCACAACGATATATTTCTGTAGCAGGAGGATGTCGCCATAAGCACTTGTCTAAGTGGCGAATGAGAACTGCTCGGCTTTTTGCATATTTCAAGCAGAATTCACACAGGAACAGCTTTGGTAATCTGCACAGAAAAATAAACACATGAAGAAGCATGATACAAGAAAAAAAAATTACGAAATCTATCTAATCTAATCTATAGGTGAAGAGTTCGTTTGTTTGTATGTTTGAACGTCCTAATCTCAGGAACTACGGGTTGGAATTATTTTTGTTTTAATTAGAGCATTTATCGAAGAAGGCTACAGGCTATAAAACATCAACCTGTGACTAATACAAGCGAAGAAAAGAAGCGGGAAATGTGAAAAATTTGAATAATCATCATATGAGTTGCCGAGGCGGACGCTGCAAAAACGGTTCAAGGTACCCAAAAAATGTTTGAAGGAAGGATTCCTCTTTAAATAATCTAAAAAAAGTCTATGTCTATCTTTTAAGATTAACCTGCTAAAACGACAAAGGGACGCCGCCGACGTCGTGGGTAATAGTTTAAGTTAGTAAAGATAAAGGGGTTCGCCAAAACGAATTTAGATGCCCATAATAAAATTCTCGTGGCGTCGTCCACGCTGACACAGCTAATAATTTTATATTTTTGGTTTCGTACCTCGCATATTCTTGTGGAAAAGGACTCGAATACCAGGTCTCTATCTCCCATTGTCCAAATTCGATGGCAGATGGACACCGAGTTGGAGTCGTACCCTCGATCTCCACGCCACCGGCAGCTCGTGCCGCTGAAAATACCTCCGCATCCGCTTCAGTAACTCCTGGTGGCAAGCGTTTGCCATCTGAAATTATTTACAACATTCGTTTTAAACACATACGAATGTTATTACTACTAGTCGACTACTTCTACTTTTAGACTGTCATTTGTGTTTTTTTTTTTATTAAACTGGTTTCATCTATTAGAACTTACAAGATGTAAATTTCTAATATAATACATACAAATGCATAACTGGGCATGCAAAAGCAAAACAAAAAACACTTAGTAACCATAATCGCACACAGTACATAAAAGGAATCGTAACGCGCGAGCGAAAGTGTATGTGTGGATACTACCGACACCCGAATCAATGCGTCCGAACAGAGAAAATACGCAACTCACCGTCCGAACAGGGAAACCATTTTGAATATATATATAATAACCTATTGACTGACGCCGCACCGCCCGCACGTTACCGACTGCGAGAACTAGTAAACGGATAAGAAGGTATCCCGCAATCGGAAAGACAGCGGAGCGACAGTAAATAAAGCCGAGAACAGTATCTCAACGACTCGTGTCCCGATTCGAAATACGTAAAAAGCAAAATACCTTACTCCCTGCGGGTGGAATCGAATCGGGCGCTGAGATACGGCTCGGTTTATCTACTGTGGCAGAGGCCGGCCATCAATCAGAGCGAGACGGATCCACCAAACACTTTCACCGCGCCACGAACCGATCTTACCCGTCTGATTGGTGGCCGGCTGCGACGCCAGCGCTACTCCGCGCAACAACTTTTCTGATTCTTCCTTCGCCAGGCCACACGACCTCCGCTTTGAAGCCGCTAAACTTCGCACCAGCGCGCTGGCGCTCATTTTTACTGTCGCTTTCTCTAAATCTCTCTCTTCGCTGCATCTCTCTTTCTTTAACGACGCTTGGTACCGCTTAAATGTACTTCGGGTCTCTTTGAAAACTTTTTTGTCTTCACTATCTTCCCGCTCTTTTTGGGGAATTTTAGCCCGAGATCGATGTCGCGACTGAGACCGAGAGGCAGTGCGTACGGAGTAAAACTCTGACAGGCCATCAAATAAAGTCGAGAGAAGTCTATCGCTGCATTTGCTCTGTCTTCTCCGACGTACCTCTGACGGCGGATTAGATTTTTGCTTATTTGTGGGTTCAGGGGTTTTCGGTTTTGTTTTGTTTTCTAGCAAAAGAGGCTCTTCTTTCTTTTCTAATTGTGCTTGCTTTTGTGCTTCTGCAGCGAATCCCCAGACCGTGGTCGGTTCCGTTGCAAGCCTTTCAAATACTGTGGGTAGCGTTTGCGGTGGTGGCTCTGTAATGGCAGAAGACAAAGAGTCCTCCGAAGTGGGTGACCTTCGTTCCAGACGAAGTTCGAGCTGTTGGACTCTAGTGACGCGGACACCGCCCCACTTCGAATCCTCCCAGCTTTCCCAATCACTGGATGAGTGGCGCCGTCGGCGCTTGACAAGATTAAATGCGGAAAAGCGGAAGAACTTTTGTTTCTCCTTGGACATTCTCTGTTCGGACGGAAGTCGGTACGAGGAGGCATTACCGTCGGAATGTGAGTCGTCGCTGTCGTGTCGTGGCGTCTTCGGCTTGCGCTTCTTGGGAGTTCCACCCATCGCCGACCTTGGGGCAGAAAATGCTAAGTTTTAAACATATATTTTAGCGTACTAGTCCAAATGTCTTTTACTTCAGATTAGCATTTAAAAGAGATAGTAATAAATGTTCATATTAGTGCCTTTATAGTTAAACAGTAATTCATCAGGAATATATCAATATAATGTCACCAAAAACTGTTGTTGATTTGTTAAGTATACATTATCTATCTTATTAACTCATATATTTATGATATCTTCTGTAATATTTTATTAATTTGAATGATATGTTAAATATTGGTACGTGAACTTATTGAAAGTTTAAATAATAAGTAACTTGTATATATTTGGTTTTGGTCCAAATTATATCACAAATTTAGTGGTAGTCAATAAAGCTCCAGTAGCCTTTTGTATATGCAAGTTTGAAGCCAAAACTACAAAGTATGTGTTTGTTAAGATGAGAAACCTGGCGCAGGCGTCGCAAGTAAAAGGTGGAGAAGCGCAACGAGGATGCGCCGCACGCGCACAGCCCCCGCACCTTGCCGCCCACTCGCCACGGACACCGCACACTGCGCACCGGCTACACTCTCCACAACACCACCGACCCGTCTAAAAAATAAAGAAAAAATATGTTTATTTCTATATATACTTTTGATTAATTCAGACAAGAAGATACAGAACCATTTTTAATTGAAAATGTAACATAGATGAAGTTAGGAGAATAGAAGTTCAGATATTGGATCTAACTTATTTAGAAAAACTGAAATTGACTCAAAATCCTGTACTCAATTCATTTGTAGGTGTTAGGATCCCTATTTACTTACATGCAAAGTAACAGTAGAAAATGTTACCTACGTCTGCAATAAATTTCAATTATATATGTGTGTATGTAATGGCAACCATATTATAATGTTCTTTAGCAGAGTAAATAAACCTATAAGAAATTAAACAAATTTATATGATGTAGAGGTGTGTAATTTATATGAGGAGAATGTGTAGAGGTAAGTTAGTATTGATTGCTCCTTTGTCTACTGAAATTGTAGTCATTTAACAATTTCTTGAAAAGTAGACAAAATAATTACCTTTATTGTAGTCAAGTTAGCATATTCTAATAAGTTCAAGCAGGTTGGATGTGCGTATGACTTGCACTGAGTACAGCAAATAAGGGACTCAGGAGAGCCAAGTCTATTTCTTGCATCAGTACCGAGACATTCCGCACATACAGGAACACCCCCAACTTGCTTCTGAAATCATTTCAAAGATATTTCCTTTTAATTTCTGTAATTGAACATTTTCTTGATTTTAAAATTATCATTCTTAATACACAAAAAATCTTATTTATTGTAAATAGCAGGGTGTAGTTAAGAACACTTTACAAACATGCTACATTTTTAAATGATTATTACAAAACTATAAACAACAAGTTTAAATAAAAATAAAAGGATTTCTAACTGGTATTATGTATAAAAAATTTACAACCATACTTAACATATTATATTAACTTTTAATCTAAAATAAGAATAGGTTACCTTTTCTGGTGATACAGATTGTTTCTTGTGTTTCTGTCGCTCCACACCAGCTGGTCTGTCTGCCACCTGGTAGTTGCCAGATAGATTTGTTAACAGACCTCTGGCTACAGCACGCTTGGCTGCAGCTCGTAGAATTGCACGCACATCAGTATTCTCCTCGACAGACACTTGGTACGCTTGGCGTAAATGCTTCTCAATGGATTTCAAGTTGGAACCATCTCTCTCTCCTAGCTCTCTTACTGCTTTTGCCACTATACGAGATATGTCTGCATCTGGCGCTATCCGCAGTATCTTATTTTGTACTCCACATGGATCCTTGTATGTGCTCTGGCCCTTGTTGTATACCTTCAGCACGGCACCATCCCGCACTGCCCTCTCCAACCGCTCGGAAACAACATCTTCATGATAGTTGTGATGCTGTCTAATGGCATGACATATGCGCTCTACACTGGGTCTTTGCTTTTGGGATCGTATCTTATGTATGGCCTCAAGAATCCATCGCTTCCACACTTCTTTTCCGACGTCGTCTGGTTCACTCATTTTTGTCTTAAATTATTTGTTACGGCCGTCTGAGTAACGGTACGGTATTGTTGCCCGAGTTATGTCAACACCCATCGTATTTTGGCGCCCTGAGCGAAATTCCATCTTATAGAATGGAACCTCGCTGGATGCGGCCTAAAATTGAGGCCGCGGTTTAGGACGCTAACTTACAACATGCGCGCAAGGTGTTCATACACCGATGACACATCGGGCCTCACAAGCGGGTTTTGGCGGAGGGAGAATCCGACGGCGGCCATCTTGTGACAATCACAAATTACGTATTGAATATTTATCCGCACTCAATGTAAATAGTACATACACTGTAATTTTTAAGGTTATCAAGTAAAGTAATGTTCACATCGTTTGTATTAATAAAATTTCAAAACACTTATTGGTACACCTAGTAGTGATGAAAAATCCTAGTTTGTTCCGGTTTTTCTCACAATGCGAAATAACAATACAGAATTACACTATCAAGTAGTCGCAGTTAAATGCAAAAATAAGATTTACGTTAAGTAGTATAACATATAATTCCTTATATTGTTAAAATATTACTAATTTATTTCAAAAACATTCACAAAACACCAACAAAAGGCTCTTCAAAATGGCTATCAAACCATCAATCACATTACTTGCTATATAAAAAAATATATGAATCGAAATCCTATCTTTTTTTTATTTATTTAAAAGATTTGGAACCTAGTCTATTGGCCCTTTTGAAAGAATTTTTGTTACATTTTATGTAATACCATATACTATGCTAATATAGACTGCAGATAGACAGAAAATATAATTAATTAACGATCATGATAAAATAGTTGCATTTCAATTCTTTTAATTTAGGTTTTATATGTAGGGCAATATTCTGAATAAGAGGTTTATAAATATTTTAAAAAATACTACACTAATACTACATGCAAATACTGTCTATAGTTTACGCGAGTAGTACACATTTAAATAAAACACTTTAACGGTTTAAAACGCGATATATTAGTTAAACTTATTTGAAAATGATTTTTTAACTTCGGCCCGACGTTTCGGATGCTTTGCAGCAGCCGTGGTCACGGGTGCTGCAAAGCATCCGAAACGTCGGGCCGAAGTTAAAAATCATTTTCAAATAAGTTTAACTAATATATCGCGTTTTAAACCGTTAAAGTGTTTTATTTAAATACTACATGCAGTCAATCAAATATAAAGAGAAAAGAGTTTTTCTTTTATTTAAACAGTAAAGATTTCTACTCCAAATACTACGCAAGGGTTTAACTTAAATGCAAGTTTTAAACATTATATTCTTTGCTTGAATACGTCTAATCTTTAGCAGAAGGTCTTTCCTTATGGCAATATCTCTCAAAGCTGTACTAGGAAATGTGTTTTTTTTTTATGCCTTATACTAACTTTTACCCAATCCAAAAGGGATTAGCAAAACGCTTAAACGAAATCTATGTAATTAAACCATTTATTAAAATATTGAGTATTAGGCAATTATCACACCAACCATCTAGCAACACTAGGTTACTAAAGCCAGTATATTCTGTATCTAATATAGACTGTTTAAAATACGTACTTTTACAATTTATCTACTATTTTGAATTATAACGTTGAGGCATTTCTCTCTCATTGCAGTAATTAGATGATATCTAAATAAAAAAAATATTACTTATTATGACTACTGTCTTTATTTGATATTCCCCGTAGGCCGTATAGGATATCTTTAGAATATAATACCTACTTAGAAATAAAAAAAGAATACAAATACATTTATTAGGCAGTATTTCGTGTATGTACACATGCCTACACTATAATAAATTATGAATTTTACCACATCACTTATATCTTTATTTTCTACGTTGGCTAAGTAGGTATATCACATTCTGTTTATTTAAATATAGTGTAGGTAGGTAGGTATACATATTTAATCAAGAAGTTTCAAACTTTTAGTGTTTTACTATTACAAACATATGTAACTATTACTAATTCTTGTTAAAAATGATATCTAAGAACAAATTTGTGATCAGGTAAGCGCTTGATTTATATCATAGATTGAAATAATTTGATTATTTATTAGAACGACTTTTCAAATTACAGTGCCTCTTCAATAAGTATTAGGATCAAAAATGGGTATCGTCAATTTAATTGTCAAACCAAATGAATAAATGAGTCTGCCGGTCTAAAAGTTGTACATAAAATAAGACATACCGCAGATGTATCTCTTTGGTTTAAGATTTTCACGTTTGACAAAGTCTTGTCTATACATACCTACTATGTTACAGAAAATGTTGTTTGCAACACTTTATTAATACTACTATAATTGTTAAGTAATTTAATCTATATCTAAAATAAGATCTATTTTGATTTTGGATACAGCTCAAAATTTAATAATGAACTATGTAAACAAACAATGCAATTCAAATATTTTATTACATCATAAGTACAACCATTCATCATTTTTTAATTATCTAACTTACAAAATATGGTAACAGAGGTTGAAAATTATGTTTATTTGATAAACAAAACTTTAGAAATATGTGATATAAGCATGAGTAAGTTACAAATATTTATATTACATTTTTTCATTACTTTTTTCTAGGGAGAATTCCATGAAAAATCATAGTAAAACACAGAAATGGTCAATTAAAGAGGAAGTGCCAAATTACAACTATCGTATTAATCCTGATGAATATTCCATTAGAGTTACTAGAAGCCTCAGTAAAATTATTGACTGCATTCAAAATTTCCATGTCGTTGAAGTGTACAAATGCATGCCCCTATTAGGGGATGAGACAGAAATACCCAATTGGGATATTCATGTAGCCCGATATGCCATTGTGTTTAAAAAATCCATTTAATATATAAACTTAGGTCTTTCAGGTAAAGACTAACATTACATGTTCCTAGTTGTTGTCTGTATAGTTCTATAATATAAACAGTTTCTAATACAATTTATCGATAATGTTAACTGCACTTAATATATACCTCTTTTTATATAATAACTTGATTTGCATTTTAGTACATAAGCTGAACTGACACTGAATAATGTTTACTTGTTTTTGGAAAACAAAGAACTATTACTTTTGACTATTGTGATTTAGATTAAGGTTAGATGTAAGATATATTATATAAAGACAGTTACATACAACATTTACTTCTTTGTAACTTGAAATAATTTCAAGGATCTAGAAGACACAAGCGGTCACAACAGCATTGCGGGCTTAAGACCCTTCACCCTTAAATAATGAGATTATTTAAGTGTTTTTCATAAGTGGTGTTTTTTTTTTTATATATATAAATATTTATGTTTTTTGTTAGTCCTATATTGATTGTGTCTTGAGAAATTGTATTTTCCACTTTAAGGAATAGTTTTGATTTCATGTTTAGTGTTCGGCAGTTGTGGAATATATGGTACGATTGTTATTAGTAACTAAAAACTTGTTTAAGATAGAATTTACAAATTAGAGAGAATTAATGCATGTTGATGAAACAGATTCTGCAAATTATGAGAGTTGAATAAAAATTATTCATAATTTGGTTCTTTATCTATTGGAAAATTAGTACCTAACACTAAGTATTGTCTTTATAATACAGGTAAACAATTGTGCTAAATTAGTATTGCTTTCAACTTCAACTTTTCTTAATTAACTATTGCTTTCAAATAATGTGTTTAGTACTACAAGATAATCGAAGAGATTTTTCTCACAGGCGTACCCAAATTGGGCCGTGAAGGATAGTTGGCCCTCCCACATTATAGTTAATTTTCAAAAAGACCTAAAAATATGATATTTCTCTCCTCTTGGTAAACTGGGTACACCTATGGCTCAGAAAAATTTTCTGAATTGGCAAAGAAGGAAATTACCAGATATTTGTAACAAAAACACTAACAATATCTAATGATAAATTGATTATTTTATTCTTGAAAATCACTTTCACCGCTGACTGTGCACCCAGAATGCTGTATAATGTGTGTAGCACTATAGATTCCGCACTTGACACAGGTCTCATAAGACTTCCCGAGCACCAACTGGCTGAGAAACCCACCTGTGAATGCATCACCCGCTCCATTGGTGTCCACAATCTGTTCCCTCGACAGGTATATGACTGGTATTAATGACAATTTAGTGCCTTCTACCAATATGACCGGGTCTTTTCCTTGTGTGATCACGACAACTCGTTGTCTTGAGTTATGTTTTGGCAGTGCAGCTGTCTTAAGAGCTATTTGCTTCAAATCAGTGTCCGTTATGTCGAAGGCATGCGCAAACGCTTCTGCTTCCTGAAAAAGAAAGTTTTTATTTTCTGTCGAGGACACTAATTCCACACTATTTTGCGGGAGTCATTGGATTATCTAAATCTGATCAGGTCCCTCAAACTTTCCAGTTTGTCATCCTTACTTAGGTAATAATTTATTGTCTAATGATAATTAAAAATAATAATTACAATTGCGGTGTATAAATGACATTGGATTTTTTATAAACTAGTAAAAAACAGGTTTCCGTTCAAAACAAAAGTATTAATTACGTAGGTATATGACGAACGAGAGAAAAACCTTGGTAGATGAATACGTTTTGACGATTATCGTGTAATGTATGATTAAAAATCAACGAACGTGGGCTCGAACCCCAGTAGGTTTGCCATCTGGTTTAATTGCGTTTCGGTTTCAGTCTTTGGATATCCCAATATCCAAAATAGGTCGACAGCGGAATTACCCCAGCCAGTTACATGGCTGGCGTTATTATCTGTCCTCTATCATAAAAAAGAATACTTACCGATTCATTGCCGAAGAGGACGTCAACATAGGGCATGATTTCTGCTAGGGGTTCCTTGAAGAACTGTGAAACGAAGGGTGCGCTTAGGTTCATGACGAACGTGTGCGAGTTCTCGTGCGCATGTTTTGCCAGCTGCATTATGGACTCCGGTGATACTGCTACGAAGAAACCCTGTAAGCAAGAAACGAACATTCAATCGATATGACCTTCATAGATAAGTTATAAACGCTTTGGCTTTGGCTTGTTATGGGCTCGAATCCCAAAAAAAAGTTTCGGTGGACAATGGCATGGAAGGCTGGCTCATAGTAGGCCTTTAAATAAAAATGGTCGATAAAGAGGCAAATTAATAATTTAAAAAAATGACGAAATTTTGAGTTTTCGCATGAGCAAGAGATCTGAAAATTTTATTACCACAAGTTTTAATGTTTAGAGAAAGTATAGTATAAGTTAGCTTAATTGTTTAGAAAATCATTAACATGTGGGCAACACTGATAATGTTTAGAACGGGCCAATTACAAATATTTCTAATAGAAACTTAGTTAATTTCAATTTTAGAACTTTTAGGTAAACTAATGGAGTGTTATTTAATGGTGTCATTTGTTTTTGTGAATTGGCGGCAAAACTCTTGTTACACGTGAAAATTAACGCGAGACACTTTTTGGTCAATGATTTATTGTGATCATTTATTATGACTCTTGTGGGCTTATTCAACAAGACAGCTTTGATATAAAGCCTTTTTTTTATTTTCTAAACATTTTCAAATTATTAAAAATAATAAATAACGTTAAATACTGTCTGTAGTTTACGCGAGTAGTACACATTTAAATAAAACATATAACGGTTTAAAACGTATTAAACTTATTTGATATTTTTTAACTACGGCCCGAAATAAGATTAAAAATATATTTACGTACCGAGGCGTAGAAAAATTTGGCGCTTTCTATGCTCCTTCTACACTCCTCCTTAGCCAGATGATCTGGTGTGAACTTCTGCGCTGCAGCCAGGTTAGCGCAAAGCGATCTATGGGTGCCTGTCACCAAAACAGCACATGTGCCAGTAGGTGCTTCATCCGTGACCTGGTATTGGACTTTTACCCCCTCTGCTCTGAAATATCGAGGCGATATATGTAAACTTTTACTCTGTCACGTAACGGACAATTTAAAAAGTCTAAATGTTTAAAAGAATCGATGGCGTGGTGTAATGATGAGACAGACTAAAAACAATTGAGTTACCGAATGAATATTTAAGATTTTTAATTTATACGAACATAATGCTATCGTGCGCAATAACATGTAAAAATAATAGTTTTCAAAGTTTTAGTTTACTTTTAACCGTTTAAAACATGAAATATGTTGGTCTACTTTTTTGGTGCTTGACTGATTGACTTTATTCGAAAGCACGACGTGCTGTGATTATAGGTTCGAGTACCGCCGGTGTATTTTTTTTATCTCGAATATATTTAAAATTTATAGAAGGGCACTATTACAAAATAACATTACTGGTGTTATGTATTACACAAGATACCCCGTTGATAACCCTTTCAAAAGATCTGCAATACAGATTCTTTCGTAAACTTGTTTGTTCGTCTTATGTTCGAACATTGCTATCAGCTAACACAATATTAACCCAAGAATGTGACCTTTTTCATTATACTAATAAATACACATCGAAGTAATAACAATTCTTATTGTATAAGAGTATCGCAAATCCAACATTTCATAGAATAAAACACTTATAAAGGTTTAAAATTTTGCAAATGTGGCTTCTCACTCTCGATTTAGAAGTAATACAAATATATTTCTGTAATCGATATCATCAAGTAGATAAAAGGTACGTTATTTTGTAAAATGCTGAGATTGCCATAGTGTTTTATTATTCCATCATTGTTTTGGATTCCGTATCAAAAAACCCTAGCTACGGATAACTCAACCTGATATAAAGTGACGAAAATTTCACATCTTATATAGGTACTCTATTGGATGATGGATCTATAACAACCGATATTAACATTTCTTTACAGCTGATGTAAAGCATCCGAAAAAAACGAGCTGTAGTTAAATTAACATGAAAATACATAACATAAGTTATTTCGCGTTTTTACATTTGCTCGATATTAATAATTGGTAACAAGAAGACACTTGGGATGGCTCTTTAGCAGGTGAAATCCCTTTGGGGGGCATGGGGGCGAAAACATTTCCGTCCCTTAACTCATTCGTTCTTTGTAACAGGCAAGTAGTTGATCAGACTTCTGTGTTCCCCTGGGATTAGAACGCAATAACGCAATGCTAGGCAATACGTTTAGCCATTTGGCTACTGATGGCTCTGCCAAGGTCAAAGAGTGCAACCTATAACCTTCGTGCGCAAGTCCGACTCACACTTGACCGGCTTTATTATTAAAGCAAGAGAGAAACAAAAGGGTGTATTGTTCATTCGAAATTTGTAACGCAAACAGAATTTATTTACGTTTCATTTGTTACAGTAATACTTTTTCTTATCAGCGTGAAAACATCGTGGTTCTTAGAGAAAGTCTACATTTCAACCTTTTCTATTTTTCATTTAGATACTTCAACCCAAGTTTATCTATACTTATAAAGCTGAAGAGTTTGTTTGTATGTTTGAACGCGCTAATCTCAGGTTCGAATTATACAAATATTTTTGTGTTGGTTAGAGCATTTATCCAGGAATGCTTTAGAGTATAAAACGCCGGGCTGCCACTAGTAGGAGCGAGGAAACAATGGGTAATGTGGCAAAATAATGATTCTTTTTTAAACGATCTAAAAAAGTGTCCACGACATTATGTGACGCTTATCAGTGAAGTTTTAGTAACGAATAGAAGCCTATTAATGTGTTATCAAGTCATAGTAATGTTGTATAATAATTCATATACATATATACGGATATGTATATGTGTTTAATAATCTGTCGGCTATATTAAATGACTGGCGAGATAAAGCAAACTACGATAACCAGCTTTTGTCTCCAACTTGATAATAAGAACAAATTATCTATTGTTCCTATCTAAATAATGTTATGATAAAACGGTGTCCATAGGTGGCGAGAGAAAATGGAAAAGATTCCAAACATATATTGGGCAAATTTGTTTTTAAATTTCGCTGTTACGTTTTGTTTTTAAAATGGTCACTTTTAAACACTGTCTGTAGTTTACGCGAGTCACATTTAAATTAAACACTTTAACGGTTCAAAACACGTTATAGATTAGTTGAACTTCTATGGAAATTATTTTGGCTACATTCCAACATTTCGGATGCGGCAGCAGCCAATAGGACAAATTGAGAAATTTATAAAAGGTTCTTATTTATAAATTTCGAAGAGAAACAATTGTTTTAAAGACGCGTGACAACAAATTTCAGCTTTAATTATATTTAAAAAAAAGACAAAATATATCATCGTATATATTAGTAGATAAACCTTTGGCTTAATTGCGTTTTTTAATTGTTTACAAAAAACCGCAGACTGCATAAAAATATAATTACACATTATGGTGGCATTAGTAATAAAAACAATTACTTACTCGGCTCGCTCTTTTAATATTTTAGCGTAGTCATCATTTCCGACGCAACCAAAATATGTGCATACATTTGGTTTCTTTAGAATCCATTGTGCTACTCTCAAAGAGTTTTGTACACTTCCACCAGCTATGAATTCAGCATTATATCTAGAAAAAAATGTCTTAAATTAATACAATCAATATCTAGTAATTTAAACATATCAGGCATTATTATTTTTTATCTATCGGGGACACCTGAGGTAGGCCACCAGTCCATGTTATCAGCCGACCATTTCTCCTTTTCCACCTTGCAGACATTGTGTACAATTATAAGTTTGAATTTTTTAATGAACATTTAACCCAATTGATATTTTTTATTTCATGATTTAACCCGATGACCTGCCTATTTTAGGCTATGTAATATTTTTTTACAATAAGGCCACACAGGTTGTCAATTATATAAAATGTCTACAAATTATATTCTCCACCTTAATAGAAGCGGGCACTATTCCAACTGGCTGAATACAGAGTTTATTAATAATAACAACAATTTTATTATTAATTTGATTTAATTTATTTATCCTTATCTACCTCTGTCCCAATTTTTTTCAGTTACGTGAGGTCAGAGGTGCTCTAAGGTATTTTGAAATTTGATTTCAGAAGTAGCTCAACAAATAAAAATAGTATAATTTTATCACTCAAAACTTTTTTATATACCGACTCTATGAGTAAATAGTAAATAGTTTATCAGAAAGGACACAAGTCAGAATTACAACTAGACACATAAATGTGCTCCCAAAAAGGGGGCGGCAGGATATTTTTAGGAAGCATAAATTATTAATATGCATATAGTAAAGTATAAAAAAAAAACTTACTTATCCATAAGTTCCTTATACAAAGGCATGTGTTTTTCCTCAGCCATAATAGCACCATCAGCTTGAAGATCATATTTTTTAAGTAAAGACTCATCAACAAGAGCTGATATATCGAGCAATGGATTTCCAATACCCACTAGGAGGCCTTCCTTATCACATATGCTGCGATAAAAAAGGTGTTTTTTATCAAAGAAGTATGTTTTTGCCTGTATTAAATTTATTTAACACAGTAATTTAATTGTTATGTCTGCATTTCAAAATGATATTTGCCGAGAAAACCTTTGAAACCAGAGATATGGTTAAAAATTAATGTTAACGTAAAATAAAGTACGATTAAAGCTAGAGAATATTTAATTAAATAAAAATAAACCTACCTATTAGACATTATGCAATAATAAAAAACGGCGGTTTAACTAATAAAAGATAGCACTAGCAAGCACCGTGTCCACTTGTAATGATATTTATTAAATTAAAATATTTTTATCTTTGCGACTCAAGAGTTACCGCATGTTATTCTTAACAACAACGCGCTCTCCTGACCTGAGAGTGAATAGTTGCACAGTGCAAAATAGGAAATATTCGTACAAAACATAACCTTACAAAGTAACCGATTGAAAACGCCAAACGGTATACTTTCTATCAAATTTTTGACAATGACAATTTACATAAGTAATTTACAAATCGTGTTAAAAACAGAGTACCCATATAAACTTTGCGTTTATATTATAACCTGTTATCAGAAGGTACTAAATCTGTGGGCCACCTGTGGCCTTTAAAGTTTAAAGAGAGAGCCCATGGCATTGTTTCTGTTTCTTTCATATGTTTTAATTTTTAACGATAGTTATTATTCATATACTTTGATCATACATTTAAAAACTGTTAAAATAATAATGAAGTAAAATATTTAATCTGTTACATTAAAATACATGAATTTTATTCGTTTAAGGAAACTGATTGACTATTGATGTATGATGTTAAATAGTTTATAGTTTACAATTCCATATTCTAAAAGTAATATATACGTGAGAAAGTAAGTTGGATTATCTTATAAACTGCTTATTATTTTACATTGTATACTTAAAATTATAGTAAAGTCCCGTTTAACCAACTTTAAAAACAACAAAATTAATTTTTACATAAAATATTACAATATGTATAACTGATGTGCTTTTACGATATATGTATATCATACACTATAAACGGATGTTAAATATTGTCGTACGTTCATGAACCTTTGTATTAATCCAACGGAAACTTAAATTGCATATCTAAATTTCAGAATGCCACGGAATTGCGATGAAGATTCTGGTCATAGTTCTTGCACAGAACAAGCACCCACAGTCAGCCCCCACATGGATAACTACCTGAAGTCTAATCACATATTTAAAACTAAGGAATATAGAGATAATGAAACAAATAAGAACTTAGTTGTCAGTACTAAACCTAGAAATAATATCAGCCTTGTGAAATCCCCAGATATGGGAGAGCCATTCCCAAGTTGTAGAATATCAAATGAACAAAGAAGACCTATTTTTAATTTTTTTGAAAACCCAAGAATGATAAATCCAAGTAATGCTCATTCTACATTAAATGTACCTTGTAACACCGATTTTCAGAACTCTAAAATTAAAATTAACTCTGGATTAGTTAGTGCATTAAATAAAGAAAATTTAAGTAAAACCAAACATCCTAGCAATGTTTTTAAAAGGTGTAAACCTGTACAAAGGGCAGCATCGAGGTTATATAAAGCTGAATCACTCAAAGGCAAGGATGCTTGTGTGGGCCCTGAGTTTATTGTGAGAGCATCACAACCAGCTCGGAATATTGATTTAACAGTATCTGGAATCTGTGAAAAAAGAGTTATTACAGTTGTTCTGTTGAACGGTCAGAAAATTGAAGTGCTATGTGACCCTAACACAATCACAGCTGGACAATTATTCGAAGCTCTCATACAAAGTGAGAAATATGAACATAACTTTATGCTTGGAATTGCTGTTCTCATAGGAGGCGATTTTATATTTCTACCTGACGACTATAAAATAAAAAAAATAGCAGCAGAGCCATGGAGTAAAAATCTAAACAAGAGAAAAAATAATGATGATGCTGTGTCATTAACTGTGTTTTTAAGAATAAAGTTTTTCTTGCCAAAAAACATAGCCAGTAATGTTCAAGGGGGTGATTGGATGTATCGGGTGTACTTGCAATTAAGAAGAGCTACAGTTGAGGGGCAAATGATCTCGACAATACAAAATCTCATATTATTAGCTGGATATGCTTTACATATAGAATTTGGTGAATTTTCATACAGGGAACATGGAACGGCTGATTATTTTCTGTTGGAACATTATTTACCAGAATCGCTAATCACTACTGATATGGCAGACATAAAACTTCGGATGAAAAAGTCTCATGAGTCAAGAAGGGGGTTAGAGAAAAATAGGGCTGTCATAAATTATATTACTTTGGCACAAACATTCAGAGATTATGGTGCTCATTTTTATTCGGCCGTTTGGGCTACTCGAGATGGATTTTGCAGAGATGTGTGGCTATCAATTGGACCTAGAGGTATCACATTATACTCTCGGACAAATCATATGCTGGATTCATCGACATCAAACAGAATTGTACTTCAAAGTTTGCCTTGGCATCATATCCATAATTTTTATCATAATAAAAAAAGTCTTTATATCCTACCAAATGCATATTCTGGTGTATATAAGATGGGAATAAAGTATAAATTGAAAATATCTGACAATAAGGCATACTTTGTCTTTTGGTTGGCATCATTACATCACAGACTATATTTAAAATTGTATGCAAAGGATGACTTTATTTCCTATTTAACAAATGCCCTCAATTCTCCTATTAGATCAGAGAGTCCTAAGAAAAGTGAAGTAAGTAATTATCAAGATAGTTATAATTTAGCTGTCCGCAACCCTGTAAGGGTACGTAGACCTCTTCGCCGAAGGTTACAAGTTGACTTGTTTGGTAATAAGAAATTGCAAAATAAAAAACCTGATACAGTGGAACTCTTTCAACAGATTTTGTCTGCAGAACTTAGTGACGAGAGTATTGTTCACAGTCCCACAAATGACATTGGCAATATGTCTAATGATGGATTGTCATCATCAGAAAGCAGTTTACCTCGAAGGCATCGCGTTAAAATGGGAACTAGAGTTTTTAATGGCATGAAATTTTCCTCAGCCAATAATCATCTTATATCTCCACAGAATAACATGTTCACAAAATCAGAAGGAGATCTTACAGCTACACATAGTGACTCTGATGAAATAAACTCAAGCCAAAAACAGGAATGCTGTGTAAATAGCATGAAATTGTTACCTGAAAGACCCTACAGCCAGAACATATGTCAATCACCGACAGCATATGTATTAGAGTCGCCAAAAGTTTACTCTGATGTGTTTAAATATGAAGTAAATGACTCATGTATGAATACTTCTATAATTGAAAGATTTGATAATATGGAATGTATACAAAGTGAAAGAATATTCGTAACGGCTGTATTAGAAAGGGATGAAACCAACGCCTTAGGTCTACAAGTTGCTGAAGGTTCCGACGGAAATGTTTATATAAAATCGGTCACTCCAGAAAGTCCTGCTGACCTATGTAAAAAACTTTTCCCAGGGGATCAAATAATATCTGTTGATGGACAAACATTGCTTAACTTGAAATATGAAAAATCATTAGCCATGCTACAATCTGCTCCCAAAAAAGTAGAATTAATTGTTCTGCAAAATGCTCTTAGAAATACTTCTGTTCATGACATTGTTGACAGTGTCAAGAAATCTAAAGGAAATTTTAGAAAAAGTGCAACATCAATAGATGCTGACCTAACAGATGATGAACTTTTGAACGAAGAGGCATTAAAAACTATATATGCTCTTATCAAACTGACAAAAGAAAAAGTGGTAGATAGAATGAAGGAGTCTAGTACCTTTAGTACATCAATATCAAATAATTTACAAAGGTGTTATTCAGAAAACAGGGTATATAATGAATCTGATTTATATGTTTCATCACAACAACAAACTCCTAAAAAGGGACAAAAATTTAATACATGGAGAGAGCCTTATGTCAAGCATAAGCGGCGACCACTGAGCTTAAGCATTCCTTCTGACGTCAATTTGCCTGATAATTACCTAAACGGTAGTGGTGAAGACTTGTTCAAAAACTCCTCTCTAAACACAGTTCAGTCTGTTTTAAAAGATGACGTAGGAGACAATAGTTCTCCAACATATGTAGCTTTGCCTCGTAATTTTGGTTTGAGCAGACGATGGCGAGGACCCGTGAAATATCCAGTGACCCCATGTAAAAATAGCAATACATATAAGGGTACTATTAGTGATGATGTTGTAAGAAGGCACTTTGTGTATGGCGCAGGCGATTCAGATGAAGATCAAATATTTTTGTAAAACTTACAATATTTTGTAAATACCTAGAGTCTAATCGTTTCTTCATTTGAATGTTAGAGATCTGATTATATAGTTTATGTAATAACAAATAGTTTATCTATTTTAATAAACAATGTATGACATATACAAGAGTTTTTAACTGCAATTCCTCACCCAACCTCTAAAGAAAAGCACTAACTGTTCTGGGTTCTAAGCCTATGTTTAAAATTACCAAAAGCGCCATCTGTTGTTTCAAAATATAAATTATTTTGTTAAAAATGCATTATAAACGTTATTAATTCGTCTTATAGTTATAAGGAGGTATAAAAATCTTTTTAGGATAACCTATCATCGCCCACAATTTCTTTTATCCTAATATTATGGACTCGAATTTCTTTTCCTACTAAAAAATAAATATCCACCAGAGAAGAGGAATTCTGAAAAAACAAATATCTGTATTAATAAAAATGCAGGAACAATAACTGTCCTTATATTTTCTCAGTTCAACGACCTTCATATCATTGAACAAGAAATAGTACCTTACATTCTAAAGGTTAATTAACCTTAAGTCAATGACCATTATTGTTTCTTTAGCCTTAAGAATATTGCTAATGCCAGTATTGAGGGAGAAATATGAATAAAACGAGCCAATTAAACAACATTATGTATTTAAAAAATAACCACTTGCTCCACTGAAGCAAATATTAAACTAAATAATTCTAAGACAGCTGTCTCTAATCTAACACAATCAGACTTGATAAAAATATATTCATTCACTGCACATATTAAATGCAAAACTCATACATTGCAATCTTACTAGGAGATAATTGTCTCTTTTATTGTAAATGCAAATTTCGAAGGCGGCTTACATCATTCCCCCCCATACCTCCCATTCCACCCATGCCTCCCATACCGGCCATGGGGTTTGGTTCCTTCTCCTGTGGAATATCACAAATCACAGCTTCAGCTGTTGTTAACAGCGATGCAACACCACTTGCATCAGTTAATGCCGTTCTCACAACCTTAGTGGGATCAATGATGCCCTTTTCAATCATATTAACATATTCATTGTTCAATGCATCATAACCAAATTCAGGGCCAAGGTCCTCCACCTTAGCAACGACTACTGAACCATCAATCCCAGCATTTCTTGCAATGGTCATGCAGGGCATTCTTAAAGCTTTCTTAATGATTTCTACTCCTGTTGCCTGGTCTGAGTTTGAAGTTTTCAGTTCATTTAGTACTGGAATACATCTGAGAAGGGCAGATCCACCTCCAGGAACAATACCTTCTTCAACGGCAGCACGTGTGGCATTAAGAGCATCATTGACCCTGTCTTTCTTCTCATTTACCTCTACCTCACTTGAACCACCAACATGCAAAACGGCAACACCAGATGCTAATCTTGCAAGTCTTTCTTGCAATTTCTCTTTTTCATATTCAGAATTGGTTTCTTGAATTTGGTCCCGGATTTGTTCAGCTCTTCTGTCAATGTCTGATTTCTTACCCTTGCCCTTAAGGAATAGTGTATCATCCTTTGTGATAACCACTTCACCTACTTGTCCCAAATCTGAAGGTTGGACATCTTCCAATTTGATCAGGTTTGCATCATCACCAAATACCACACCACCAGCAGCAATAGCCATGTCACTAAGAGTAGCTTTTCTGTTGTCACCAAATCCAGGAGCTTTAACTGCAGCCACCTGGAGACCAATCTTAAGTCTGTTTACAACAAGGGTGGATAAAGCTTCACCATCTACATCTTCAGCAACAATCACTAAAGGTTTCCTTTGTTGGTTAGCCATTTCTAAAGCTGGTATAATTGTTTGAACATTGCTAATCTTTTTTTCAGAGAATAAAACTAGAGCGTCATGGAATTCGACCTTTGCACCCTTAGAAGAATTGATGAAATATGGTGAAATATAACCTCTATCAAATTTCATACCTTCAATAACCTCCAATTCGTCGTTAAGAGTTTTACCGTCTTTAACAGTTATAACTCCATCGCGCCCAACCTTCTTCATAGCATCAGCAATGAGCTTTCCAATAGCAATATCACCGTTTGCCGAAATAGTTGCGACCTGTGCTATTTCTTCAGGGGTCGTTACAGGCTTAGACATCGACTTTAACTTGTCCTTAACAGCGTCGACGGCCATCATCACACCACGACGGATTTCGATGGGGTTCGCGCCTTTCGAAATCTTCTCGAAACCTTCTTTGGCGATGGCTCTAGCGAGTACTGTCGCAGTCGTCGTTCCATCGCCGGCTTCCTCGTTTGTGTTATTTGCAACATTTTGTACTAACTTAGCTCCGATGTTCTGGAATTTGTCTTTAAGTTCAACTCCTTTTGCAACTGTTACACCATCTTTGGTTATTTTCGGAGATCCCCAAGACTGTTCCAGAATAACGTTTCGGCCTTTAGGGCCCATTGTGACGGCGACTGCATCTGCTAGAACATCCACGCCCTGGAGCATGAGAGCTCTTACATCAGCACCGAACCTTACATCTTTGGCATAAAATCTAGATAATTGATGTGCTTTGTGCACTGAAACAGTTTGGCGTACCACACGAGGCAATCGCAACATCTTTTAAGTTAACTGAAATTCTGAAACTAGGATCTGATACACAAAACCTCGGAGCTCGACCTCGCTTTTCTCGAAGATTCTCACTGCTAAATAGTCGATCGTGAAACGTGATTTTAACTCACCGGTTGTAGGTTATGTCACTGACCAAAGAGAATAGAACACAAATACCTATTTTTGTTTCTTATCTTAAAAAAAGGCGCGCTTTCAATTTAGGATTACCATTACGTTTTATGGCATAAAACCTTTTTTTTATGATTGAATGAATAATTATAACTGAAATATAACTTTTTAAATCTGTATGGCAATTTTATCAAACATCTCTTTAGATTAAATACTGTTTAGACAAAAGTCTTGATTATATAGATGTAGAATATGAAGATCGTCAGTGAAAACGATATGAAAAAAAAACAAAAACTCGGCCCTGCTGTCAAATAGCTTATTGGAGTCTAATAAGATTATTTTAATTAACTTTAAATAATTATAAGATCAAATTAGTTGGTCTGTGGTTTCTGTATTCCTTCTTGGTTATTGTAGTCTTCTATATACTGTAGTCACAAAATTCGCTTCTTTAGTGATAACCATAGAGTACAATAATAGAATACGTATATTGTGATAACTGGGGTCTGGGGTGATTGTGATGATAACATACTTGCTCAGTGGTGACTGGTTGTAATTACCAGTGATAATTACAATTAATTACAAAAATAAAATCAGAGATAGAGATATGTGTATTAAACCATTTTTTTAAATAATTAATATAGATAGTATGTAGAAAGTGAAGTAAACAAAAAGTAAAATAATTCTTAAACATGTCTACATTAATTCAATCGTATGAACAACAGTATTCAGTTTTAACTGCAGAAATTACAGCAAAAATTGGCCGTTTGAAAGCAGGAACGAATGGTTTGTAAAATTTTGCGATAAAGCTTCACAATTACTTATTTACTGCTAATAACGTCATGTATTGTCTATAATTTCGTGATTAATGCATTTTAAGAATATAGTATCAATAAATGGATGGAAATTCTCTATTCAGTTTTTCTACATTATCATCAGCAAGCTTAATAATTTGTTTTCAGATGATCGTGATAAGTTATCCAGGGAGATACAGGCGAGCTTTGAAGAGGCTAATGATTTGGTGAGTGCTATAATAGTAATTGATCTATTTTAAAATATATAGTATTTTTCATTTTATCATGGGTATATATTTTAAAATAAATTGTATTTTTTTTTAAATAAAATACTTTAACGGTTTAAAACGCGATATATTAGTTAAACTTATTTTAAAACTTCGGCCCGACGTTTCGGATGCTTTGCAACAGCCGTGGTCACGGGGAGACTGTCGACGTCAAAGTTAAAGTTAAACCTGTAAACCGTTAAAGTGTTTTATTTAAATGTGTACTACACGCGTAAACTATAGATAGTATTTAAATTGTAATTGTTTACAGCTTGAACAGTTGGAATTAGAGTGTCATGGTACTGGTGTGAGTTCCCGAGTTGCTGCTTATCGTGTGGAACTCCAGAGAGTGAGGGATGAGTACCGTTCTGTCATGAGCAACTCTGTCACTTGTAAGTTTTATTTTATTATTATTGGAAGAACTCCTTATGCTATAATAAACCCATGGAGTCTCTATATGTATAATATTTGTAATAGAAATAGAATACAATATGTTTACTTGTATCTCTAAAAGTTTTAGGTTTATATTATTTATACCTCTTTATACAGTAAATATATTTTATATAGATAATATTGATGATGAGTATGAAGATTGGTCAGCTGTAAATGAACAACATCAGAAACTCTTGGACAATACGGAAAGACTAGAAAGGACTGGGAAGAATCTACATGAGGGATATCGCATGGTGCTGGAGACAGAGCAAATAGGTGCTGCTGTTTTACAAGATCTTCACCATCAACGGGAAACTATACAGCGATCTAGAGGAAGGGTTAGTTGTTTATGCAAATTTATTTGTAATAAGAAATCATGCCAAATTATTTTATAAGAATTTCTATCTGCAACATTTAAATTAAATAACGGTTTGAAACGTGAAATATATTAGTTTAACTTATTTACTGCTTTTAATTTTAATTTTTTTTTTAAATCTCCATAAAGGTCTGAATGAGAGAAATAATGAAACAAAAAATATTGTAGACTAATCAGTTGGCCTTCTTTAAGTGTACCCAAAAGACAACAATAATAATTAATAATTATATTAACCATTAATTCTGATGTGAAGCATCCAAAACGTGTTAAACCATTAAAAGTGTTTTATTTCAATATACTCTTAATGAATTTAAAATTTCATCCTACATGTAAAGATTAAGAAGGTGAAATAAATCTTTATGACAACGAAATATGAAAATTTATAAAATAAAATATACTTTATTCTCTTTAAAATTTAAGAAAATATTTAGATTTGTAAATTTTTTGATTGTTTGTCTGTCCGTTCGTCGGGATTCTACAGAGTGTTCACAAGAGCAACATAATGGAGAAGAACACCTATGAAACTCAGTCCGGCTTTTTTTAATATCCTTAGTTTCTTATAAACTAAGACATTGTTGTGAATTTAACCTAAGGAGCAATTCATATTACTGCCAGGCGGCCTTGTCATTAAAGAAATCGTTCAGACAACAATACGCCTTTTGAGACAATCTAAAATTTATAACTTAAGTGAATGAATAAGAAGTATTTGATTTAATATTGTTCTTTTCTGTTGTTGCAGTTAAGAGAAACGGATGCAGAACTGAATCGTTCAACCCGTCTTGTTAAAAATATGATGATGCGAGCACTGCAGGATCGACTAGTGGTTGGCTTGGTGCTCGTATTGATCATCGCCTTTGGAATATTAGGAGTCTATTTCTATGCCACCTAGCTAGACTTGCAGCTAGGACAATGCCAGGTGAATATTTATGAAGATAATTAAAAAGATATATGACTAGAACAGGACTCTTGCTCTAACCAATTGAGCTACCGTATCCTATCACACTCACATCCCCATATCCTATCACACACTATCCTACACATCATCGTTGGATTTTTTCAATTTATTGATACTTGTACCTCTCGTCCAATGGTCTTGTTTTTTTGCAATCATGTGCTACATGTGAAAAATATTAAAGCTTTCAAATGTTTAAAGATTATCAGAAAACTACAGGTTCAATGCCTTTAAACCTTTAACCGCAAGGTATTATAAATAGAATAACTGAACTTAATGACCGACAGAAAACAACTGAAATCCAGTGTTGCCATTCCACCTGCTGTTATTCTCAACGTCTTCTGTGTGTTTGGCAATATCAATAATATTATTTTTTGGTTCCCAACATCAAAATTCTCCCATTGACTGTTGTAGACAGCTCTTTCGAACACAGTTGAAGCATCTATTAATTTCTGCCCAGCGAGGCATTCCATGAATATTAAGACAAATGTGCAGGTGATTTGTAGATTTGTGTTCTCGACTCCTCCTAATAGTTCTGATATAATGGAGAAAATTATGAACATAAATTCAACTGCCTTGGTCACACGAAATACGCTCTCGAACTCCTTAATGATATTTATGTTCATAATGTGAAAGTAAATGATTTCTTTCAAGGTTTCATTAATGAAAACATTTTTTATAATTTCTTTTGAGTTGTGACTACCATGTCCATGGTGGGTGGTGTAGAATAGCTCGGAATTTCTCCATAAGTTTTGTAGTTCCTTACTGAGTGCGATCATCTGCGATTCGACATAACCGAGGATGACTAAATTCAGCGCCGTTATGTTCGCGAGGAATAGAGCGCAAATATACACACATATGCCCATGACTACATATGCAATTTCGTAGTTCGGCGAAACGAACATTGGATCCAGTCCTGCAAGACATAAAATCTATACTAATATACTAAAGTTGAAGAGTTTGAACTACTGTTTCGAATTAAAAAAAATATTTTTACCAATAGGAGTAAATAAACCGTGGAAAAAATGGGGAAAATTAATAAACCGTTGCGTGCGCTGCGAAAACGGTTTAAGATACCCATAAATGGTTCTCTTTTAAATGATCTAAACAAATGTCCGCAACAGTATATTTCCTTAATTATCTAGCTTTTTTAATTTGCTAGAGCAACGGGACTCGCACGACGTCGTTGATAGCTATAATTTATTAAGGTGAAGAGTGGGTTTGCAACAACAAATTTTAATGGACAAAATTCCTTCCACCGGGTTGTGATGAAAAGCTGGAAAACTCAAGTAGCAAATATAATTCTGATTATAATAGATGATCACCATAAATGATATGATTATCCTCGGGAAGGTGTCTCCCAGGTATCGCTAGTGGAATGAGGCCATAAAAAATCGCATTGACGATCATGGCGACCCACACCACAGTCGCTCGCTTCTTGATGTACCTTAAGTGAATGTGTAGGTTCTTTGAAAACGCGTTTCCGGGCTTCACCAGTTTGTTGAATTTGATGCAGCTCTCGATAAGATTTTGCATGTCCTTCCTGAATACAATATAAATTATATATTTCCATTTAAATAAAACACTTAAACGGTTTAAGCGCGATATATATTATTAGTTAAACTTATTTGAAAATTATTTTAACTACGGCCCGACAATTCGAATGCATTGCAGCCGTGGTCACGGGGAGACGGTCGGTTTAACTAATATAATACATTGGGTTTCAAACCGTTAAAGTGTTTTTAATGTTTAATAATCGCGTAAACTATAGAAAGTATATATTTCCATATATATTTATTTAAAAGTGTGATAAGTTGACGGCCGCGTTGGTCTAATGGCTAATAATCAAGGAGTCGTGGATTCGATCCCCACCGGATCAAATATGTTTCTATTTTTTTCTGAAATATGTTGGACTATGCCTGGAAATCAGAATATTAAATGGGTGGTAGGAATATCGAAATTTTGTCCGGGTCACGAACCACCTTCCACAGAAAAAGGCGTGAAATTTAGTCGCGATTCGGTTTATCTGTGGATTTCCGTTATATGGCTGGGGCATTTCGCCTCCCATCACGTGAACCCCAAGCATGTCTGTCGTCCTCTATCCAAAAACAAAGTCTAGCGGCAATTTAGAGGCGAATATCAAATTATAATATGTACTATTGCCGTTACCTAAGGAACGTTTTTATACCTTTAGTTTCAAACATGAAGTTATACAAATTCGGTATCAAAAGAATTACAATAAATTTAAATTGTGGGACTGTGGCGATTTTTCTATTGCCTTATTAAATAATTTTATTTTTAAACAGTTTTATTTAGCTCGATCCGTACGGAATTTTTATTTATGTGGGTCAAAATTAGAAATTGAAATTATAGCACCTTCCCGTTGTCAGATTGATCAGAAATTTGGTACACACATTTAATTTAGATGACTTTATAAATCCAAGATGGCCGCCGATACAAAATGGCGGATTACATATTTTTCCTTAGCCATCCTTTTTTTAAAGTTGATACTTGTTTGTATACGAGGTTGAATAGTTTAAAAAAATCTATGTATACAAGTAACGTACTTATAAATTATCATATACAACATGGTTATAAATGATGGCTGGCTGCAAACCACTAGTGAAAACATCACACAGGCGGTGACAAAGTCCCCTGTCTCCGGGTACCTCACGATCACAAACCAGAACATGGAGAACACATAAGCGTAGTAATAGCATATTAGGCTCGCCCACCATAGGAACAAGACCAATATGTTGATAGCTGCAAAGACATTAAATTAGGTACGATATAGATCTTGTAGCAGATATCTCATAGCCGAATAATATCGCGCAGGATTCGTTATGGTCTTAGTCTAAGCATAGTAGCAGAGTGATCTCATATCAAAAAACGTGATTTTTAATAAGGATGAAAATAAAAAAAGATAAACTATTATTTGTGTAAAAATTATGGTAACAATTTTCGGGCACTCTGCTTTTGTAAATTAACATTTTTAGACTATGAAAATATAAATAACTCAAGTCATAAAAATTGCAGTTAGGCTACTCTGACTCTAGCGGCCTCATATGTTCTAAAACTTAATTATTAAACTGCTATTGTCTAGCATTGCGTTAAGCACAAGGGTTCTAAGTCGTAATTCCTGGGCAACAATAAATTGTTTTTGTTTTGTGTATTCTAATCGACCTGTATGCCCCATGCCACACTTATGGAATTTTATATATACCAATTGAATTACCATTTGAAATGCAGTCTTATTTTTAAAATCTCTGCTGACGTTTGTAGATCACATAAATAAATTTTAGTCTTTACTTACGTTTGTTATTGTTTTTCATAATCTTAACATTTGCAATTCTCAACAGACAATCCATATTATCTAACATTGTGGGTAAATCGCAATTGTTCAAGTTAAACTTGCGTATTTTCTCCATGATAATATCATTAAACGTATTTCACGATTTAAAATGAAATAATTTGACCCATTATACGAAGTGTCGTTTATACCTCCCGGCCTATAATTATAAAAACACTAATTTCTGCTATCGACAAACAAATTTTTCGACGCGTTGTAATTTAATAATCGCATACGATTCATTTTTCGCATAGTCTACAAAACAAAATAGTTGTATTTTTGTGTTTTTCCTATACAATAACAAAGTCGGTAATTATTTTTTTATTTCATATAATAAGCGCTGATAATGCGTAATAAAGAAGCTTTCATTTAACCATTAACCGAAGTGTGTTGTACGTTGAATAGCTGAACTTAGCCACGGAAAGCATGCAACTGTAATTGAGTACTGCCATCCCACCGGCTGATATGCTCAGCATCCTCTGCGCTATTGGCAGCATCGATAAAATTATTCTCCTATTTTTCACGTTGAAGTTTTCCCACTTGCAGCTGTAAACAGCTCTCTCGAAGTTGCTCGAGGCATCCGTCAACTTCTGCCCGGCCACGCACTCCATAGATATCAGGACGAAAGTAAACGGTATTTCCAGATAGGTGTTCTCGATTCCGCCCAGCAGCTCCGATATGATGGCTAGGATTATAACAGTAAATTCGATGGCTTTCGTCACCCTGAACACGCTGTTGTACTCTTTGATTATTTCAATACATTTAATGTGAAAACATATTATTTCTTTTAGAGTCTCATTTACAAACATATTCTGCAGTTCATGTTTTAAACCGTGTGATGGTACATGGGGATGGTCACGCTGCTTGCAAAATTCCTCCGCGTTCTTCCACACGCTTTGTATTTCTCTGCTCAGTGCGACCATTTGAGCTTCGATGTACCCGAGAATGATTAGATTGAAGGCTGTAATATTTGCCATAGAGAAGACGCAGATGTACACGCTTAGAGCCATCATCACGGAAGCGATTTCGAAATTTGGTGTTTCCAACATTGGCTCTAAACCTGAAACAATTTCGATAATGGTAATGAAGTAACTCGGTGGTGCAGCGATAGCGCCCTCTTACTGAAAATCGAAACAGTTTTTTTTTTCGAAATTGAAAGAGGCTTGCTTTTTGGAATGCTTTATTCTACTGCTGCTAGTTAAAAGTTTTATTAAAGTAAACTATTCCTGTAGTGTTTGTAAATAAAAAAGTTATATTAATTAATTAAAAGGTAATTGAAGACAAATTATAAATATAGATAAGAAACATTCTTGAGCTTGGATTTGACGGGTTCGCTGTACTTCTAGTAGCAATGTTTGGTTAATACTTAACGGACTGACATGTTCAATTACAATCAAATATAATCAAATTACATTTCTGAAACATTTCCTCTGAAAATCTGGATATTAAATGAGTTCGTCTGGGTTATAAAACACTATCCACGGTTGAAAAAATCGTGAATGTTAATCGCGTCTCGTTTTAGGCTGTGGACTTCAAATATCCAAAGCCAAAATAGGTCGACAGCAATGCTGTTTAGACCTTATATTGCTGGGGTATTTCTCCTTCCATCCAGTGGACCCTATGTTTGTCTATTCTCTTCTGTCCTTTTAGTAACCTAACCTTTTAGTCCGGATTTACAAATGCCCTAATCGAGGGAGGATCTTAAATAAATATTATAGGAGTGTGTTATGCATACACCAAGTAATCTTTCTGTCTGTCCCGAAATAAAAACAGGTATATTCACCATAAATCACTTGATAGTCTTCGGTAAGGTGTCTTCCTGGTAGAACGATTGGCATTAAGACATACAGGATCCCATTCATGACCATGGTGATGAACACGACTGTTGCTCGTTTCTTTATATACCTCAAGTGGGTGTGAAGATTTTTTGAGTACACGGTCCCGGGTTTTACGAGCTCGTTCAACATAAGGCAGTTGTCTATCAGAGACTGGACTCTCTTTCTGTCAATGTGAATTTTAAAAAAACATTTGCGGAATTAGAGCTTCACACTTAAGAAGAAGTATTTTCGGATGATCAAGAAGTCGATGTACTGTAACACGCTCACTTATTAGAACGACGTCATGGGGTAGATTCCTGCATATAATTTTAAAATCTTGTAAATATCTTTAACGGTTTAAAACGCTCAATATATTAGTAAACCTTATTTAAAAATTATTTTACTGGCCTTGCAGAATTGACTAACGGTGCCTTCGCGTTTGCCGGTACGCTATGTATTGGAATCTAGAGTTTTTCTAGACACAACTTCGTTTGGTTACCTACGACGCAACTGATGGCGCTAGTAGCAGTTATTTACTTTGACATTAGCGAAACCCTTTAGTGTCCCCGTGACCATGGCTGCTGCAAAGCATCCGAAACGTAGTAATAATATTTTTTAAATAAGTTTAACTAATATATTTCGCGTTTTTAACCGTTTAAGTGTTTTATTTATATGTGTACTAAAATTTCTTTTCGATCCCAACTCCTAAAATTTTTAATTTATTAAATCATAAATATGAAGTACCCACTAACTTGTATACGATCATGTGGAACATTGTTAAGAAAGAAGGCTGGCTACACACGACAAGGGAGAATACCACACAGGCGGCTAGTAGGTCCCCAGTTTCCGGGCATCGAACCAGCACGAACCATACCATGGAGAAAACATACGCGTAGTAATAACACGTTAAACTCACGGTCCATAGTATTATAGCACTTATGTTAATGGCTGTGAAGTAAATTTATTTTATTTTTAATATAAACTTGACAACTGGGCATTTTGTAGATATATTTTAGTGAAAAATAAAAGAAAAATTAATTTAAAATAACATTTATTAATATTTACTTTTATTTTGTTCTTAATGACTATTATAATATATATTATTGAGACCCAGGTGACAGACAGACAGACAAACAGCGGAGTCTTAGTATCTTTCTCATCGTTTAAGCATTAAAAAAAGCAAATTTTTCTTTGTTGCTTGAAACCTGATCAAATGTTGAATTATCGTTTAATATAAAAGGCATTAATAAGGTGAAAAAAAAACTTACGTCGGTTATTGCTTTTATTTATTCTTACATAAACCAGTCTCAGCATGAAGTCTACATTCTCAACCATCGTCGGTAAATCACAGTATTCTAAGCGAAATTTACGAATTTCCATTTTCGTTGCTGATGCTACTTTTCTTTAAGTCGATAATAGACGCTTTCGTCAAAAATAAATTTGTAGCAAAGTTAATGGGGGGTACGTATTTTACCGCGTGATAATTACCAAATTGCTAAGACAATAAATTAAACAACGAACTTTACTATGGCATATTTAAATAAAAAAATAATTAAATTTTTTATTATACTTAAGTCGTAAAAAAATATTGGAATGAAAAATTCTTGATATTAACAGACAACTTAAAACTGCTCGAACAAGTGTAGCTTTTAACAATTCATTTCAAAAACAATAGAAGCTTGAGTCTTTTCTTATGCGAGCGCGGTTGTGTAATTTAAAGATGGTATCAAAAAGGTCAAATTAAAACAAATATTTGTTCAAACGTTCGAACGTTGGCGTATTATAAATATTCTTTGTCCATAAATGGCATTATGTGTATTTTTGTCCCGCGGTTTTCTTCGTAGTTTTTTTTTAAATACTAGCTGTGCCAGCGTCTTCGTCCGCGTAGGATAGTTATTTTGGGTCATACACTGTTGCATTCACATTTTTTAGATAATTTAAAGAAGAATCATTCTAAATAAGTTTAACTCAAATATCGCATTTTAACCGTTAAATTGTTTTATTTAAAAAGAATCATTATTTCATACATATGTTTTCGGTACCTTGGGTCGTTTTAGCAGCATATGCAACGGAAACTCTCAAAGATGAATAATTTTCCCCGTCTTTTCCACATTTCCCACTGTTTCTGTGCTGCTATTGGTCGCAGCGTGATGTTTTAAAGCCTAAAGTCTTCCACAACGAACCAGTTATGCCTGAGATATGCATTCAAATTCAAAAAACAAACACTTTATATATGAGGCCGCTAGAGGCAGAGTAGCCTAACCGCAATTTTATGACTTGAGTTATTTATATTTTCGATTTTGATCGAAAATTGTTAACATAATTCTTACACAAGTAATAGGACAAATTAATTTTCGTCTAAGTTAATTGCGCATTTTTATTTGCCTCCTTACTCAAAATCATGTTTTTTGTTATTAGGCCACTCTGCCTCTAGCAGCCTCATATTAGAATATATATTACGCGTTTTAAACCGTTAATAGTTTTATTAAACACGTTTAAAATTACTTTCATCATAATAATGTCTATATTTGTCACCAGTCGTACTTGTACGTGGAGGGGAGTGTCCTAGCGCAGTGGATCTACTACCTGTACCTGGGCATCATGAGGCTGCTTCCCACAACCATTCGCTGCTTCCTGCTGACCAAAATCGTGTTGGCCGTGGCCCGCTTCAAGTGCAAACTTATCGGCAGGAGTTAAGCGGGTTTAAATAAATAGATCGACAGCGCGTCATTGTGTCAAGTGGAAGCTTGTGTGTCCTCCTCATAAAAGGTAAAGAGTTCGTTTAAGCAAGGTAAAACGGCCTAACAATGATTTTTATATAGCTATTATAGAAATGACCACATCATGATGATTGTAGTGTGTATATGTTCGCCCCATACCCCTAATGGGGGAAACGGGAGTTCACTTTGAGTATTAATAAATTTGAAGAATTATGTGTATTATATGTATGTTGTCTTCACTCATATCCATGTTGTATATTTAAATAAAATTAAAGTATTGATGTGAGACTGTTTTAAGTAACTTGTAATAGTTAAATGGCCTATCTGTAAAAATTAATAGTTAGAATAAATTATATAATTAAATCATATTAATTGTTGTTATTGCATTAGGACATTGTGTAATTAAAACTGCACAAAATTATATATTAGAATTTATTTCGACATAATATATATTTAAACTGTATCTGGTGAAACTTAAAAACAATAAATGTCGTTAACACTTAAGTTAAATTAAGCTCATTTTCAGCGGGCGTGTCTTCAGCAACGCTCTGTCCCATTGAGATTAATTTCATTTTATATTCGTTTATTTTCATGTCCTGAAACAACCAGTTAATGTTTAGAGGTGTTTCAATACCAAGCGGGTTAGTTTTATCTCACTTATGAATGTGAGTTGTGTTAGGTTAGGGTCGTGTTTGATTAAATGGCGTGGTAATAATCAACGGGTCTAATTAATTAAATTAATTTATGATTTTTATGCAACACGTTGGACTTCGTGGTAATCTGGATATAATGGGTTTGAATCGAGATCGATAGCCCATCTTGCCGAGTTGTCTTATTATATGGCTAGGGCTTATTTACCCTCCTTCAAGAGAACCCCACACGCTTGTGTCTTTCTCTAGTTTTTTTGCTTTGGCTTTGATTTTGGCCATGAATAATTGGAAATCCACAGACTGTAACCGACAGGCGATTAAACTTGACAACGTTTACATCTTATTAGCCAGGTGATTCCGTGACCCAGACGAAATATCGATATTCCAATCTTTACTATCCAGCATTTCCAGATGAGTGCGACATGTTTTTATTGGAAATACGTTGGACCCGGTGGGGATCGCATTTAAGACCCGTCAATTATTAGCAACACCTATATCACCACCATTAGACTAACAAGCCCTTCAATGTGTTACAGTAATTACTACTTGCCTGATCTGCGAGCAGTTCCAATAGATCGTCTTGGTCTTTGCGCATGTCCTCTTGGGCCTTCTTCGTTCTGTCCAACTCCACTTCAGCTTGCTGCTTACTGTCTAGCGCGCTTCTCAATTCACTTGTTAATCTATTTACTTCCAAAGTCAGCGCCTGGACTCTGTTTTCGGAATCTGAAAGGCGTTGGTCGGTATTTGCAGTGGCCTGGCTGCTTTGACTATTTTGGCCTGGCGTCGCTTGGCTCGACTGATCGGACTGGCTCGAATGGTGGCTTGGCAGTTTGGCTGAGGCTTGCGCTTTTAAAAGAGTGTTTTCGTCTTTTAAAAGAGAGTTTGACGCTATCGAATCGTTTAGAGCAGCCTGTGAAAGAATGGCAATAATAGATTTAAAATATTAGTAAAAGAGTGTATTTAAATAAAACACTATAACGGTTTAAAACGCGATATTAACTAATATATATAATTTTTTACTTCGGTCCGACGTTTTGGATGCTTTGCAGCAGTCTTGGTCACGGGGACATTTGCTGCTGCAAAGCATCTTATATTTTCCACGTTATAAACTGTCAAAAGTATATTATTTCAATGTGTACTACACGCATAGGTTGTTCCTCGTATTCAGCTTTAGCGTAGCAGTTTTAATCTCAGCAAGATAAATTTGTCTTGTTAGGAAAAATAGGAATAATTAAGCATGTCCGCCTTATACTTTACTAATTCAAATAGGATTTCAATTTATATTATTACCTACAATTATAATTATTATTTTTAATTGACGTTCTTTTGAAATTACCTTATTACTTTAACGTATTGTTAAATGTACATAAGCAATTTATATTGTTTTAATATTGTTTGAATTTCGTGTACCTGTAACGCGTTGTTCTGTTGCATTAGCCCATCGAGTTGTTGCATTAGTTCTTGCAGACGGGCGTCCTGTTGCCTGATGAGAGTCTTGTACTGCTCCAGGTTGTCTTCTGGTGGAGGCTGCTGGTCCTCACTGGAATGGTTTTCTTGGTGTATAGATACACTTTGAATGAGGACGCCTAGAAAAGATCACCTAACTTAATATTGCATATACACTGTTGGTTTCATGGATATTAGTAGGAACTAGAAATCCAAATGTTGTTTAATTTTCTATTGATTGAGATATAGCATAGTGTTGAAAGAAATTGTGTAAAAATGTTACATAAAAGGTAATATCTTAACGAAAACATGCAACATCTTTTTTTAAGTTTGAAACCCTTGTGTAATCGGTTAAGCTGTTTAAGCGAGAGAGTTATAAACAAACATGAAAAAACATACAACTTGAGTGTAAGATAATCTCTTACAATAGCAAAATATTATGTAACTTTTTGTCAAAAATAAGCAAATAAGGGTCAATGAAGGCAACATTGACCCTTTATCTAGACATAAAACAGTCTCAGTAGGATTAGAAAGCTCCCCGTTAAAGCCACTTACTCTCTAACACCTTGAAGAGCCGGCAGAATTCATAATCAATAAGTATTTCGGGTGGAATCTTAACCCGTAGTTGCGGATGCTTGGCTGCCTTATTGTACAGTTCGTGTTTGGAAACTTCGCTCAGTTTTGCAGTGAAGGTCTCCACTCCGATACGTTTAACTAGAAGTTGCTTCAGCGAGTCCTTGGTGTAGCTTTCTACGGAGTCATCGTTGAAGTGAATGCAGATGGCTAGTAGGAACGCAGAAAGACCTGAGAAAAGATACCAACTCAATTGAGAAGTTGTTCTGTAGGTGTGGCCATCACAAATGGATAATATGATCAGAAACCATTGGGCGTTCCTCGATGAGAGACTGTAGAAAAGCCCAAGTAGATTTGCAAAGTGGCCAACAAATTTTAAGCACAAAACAAAAAAAAAGTCATGTACAAAAATTATGGAATGCAATGGTCAGCGATCTGTTCGAGGCAACCCAAGATAAAAGAAGAATTGTCCACTGGAAAACTACAAAATACAGCATCAAATCAAATTTTTTTAAAGGAAGAGGGCCAATGTCAATAACACTTTTATAATTAAAATAACAACTATTATCAGATTATACTAAAAAGAAGTAGTACCTTGCAGTAAATACTCGTTGTCGTCGTGTTCGTTGGAGCAGGTCTGATTGACTAGATATCCGACTCCACCAGGAACCTGAAGGAACGCACTGACCGCTGCTCCGCAGTAGCTCATCCATTGCGACAAGAGCATCAGTAGTGCGACCTGATATAAAATAATTTTACTATTAGGCATTTTTAAAAGTGCAAAATACAGTAATGACCGATGTTGAAACGACCTGCATTCAAGTTAGGTTTTCGAACTCTCTCTGCAATAGATTGAGTGGATCAGGAGACTAAATTAACTCAACATCTATGATGCTACTGTTGTGTATCATATTGAGGAAATGGTCGAGACCCACTTTGCAATTACGATACAAGTCGGTTTGCAAAAAGACTACAAAAACCTATACAACAAAAAAAAAATCTTGGTTTTTAATGTTCTGTACCAACACATAAACCCAAATTAGTTTATGATACCCTATTGATCTAATCTATATTGTCTTTATTTCTTGGAACTAAAATAATATAACATTTAAAGACTTGCCTTAGACTGTAATTTGGTTGTCTGTTGGAGTAGCAATGTACACTGATGTAAGAGAGAAACTGGTGTACTCCCAACATTAGTCGCTAACAAAACTCTTAATAGCTGTTCCTTCTGGCCTGGGTTATCAATTAGCGCATGCATCAGAGCAACTGCTGAAAACCAATTGGACAAAACATCTGTAGAGAATAAACCGCCGCATAGTAACTGGCCGCTAGTCAAGGTGGATACATCTGTTGATGACGGCAGAAGAGTTTGAACAAGTGATGCTTGGCTCAGTTCATTGTGATAAAGGTAACATTGGAAACAGTAGAGAACTGCACATCTGAAAATTAATAATTAACTATGGGTAATTGACCTAATTGTAGCAATGTAAAGCTAATAATTAACTCAGCTGGAACCTTGAGTATATCTAATAATTTTCTATTAAAATGCTAAATGTTTAAAAACTATTTTTTTTAAATAAGTATATCAAAATTCCGCCCGAGTCAAGAACCAATATACACAGGTGAAATAGGTCAACAGCGCATCTTCTTTAGATGTTAAATAGCTGGGCTATTTCAGCTACCATCAAATGAACCCCATGCTCTCTTCCTCTATCATAAAAAAAAGTTTGCTTGTGGCTTTTGGAATGGACAGCAAACATAAATCAACAGAGATTTTATATGGCTAGCGTTCCTTTCCCCTAGTAAACCCCTCGTCTGTCTTATTCGAGGAGATTCATCTGTGGTGGAGACTTAAATACTACATAAACTTATCCATATTTACCTTAGTGAGAAGGGTTGCTTTTCATTAACCATTGACATTAAAAGTACAACAATAGCGGGCCGTGGAGGATTTGAGGGTGCCATGATGTTTCCCATAAAATCCTGGTTAGCTACATCCCCACGGACAACTTCTCCAACTGTATTTATAGTCTCAGTGAGAATATCAGCTGGAACTCCACTAGTCATCAAAATATTACAGAGAGCATCCAACAGTCCTACATTTTTCATTATTTTTTGACAGCTTGATATTATCTGTGCAGAATTACTTGGCGATACTAGGGTCCTGATAATTTGCAACATACAATGAACATTGGAAACCTTTTGTGGAGACCATCCAGCATCATCAGAATCACTGGGGGTGTTAAACATGGGCAGTGTTTTCTGTATATAACTTCCTTCCTTGAAAAAGTTGATATTGCTACTGTTGTTTTTCAATAAATTCAGCATCAACAACAAACAGTCTTCCACTATGATACCTCCGTCAGAATAACCCTCACTAGATACAATCTCAAATAAGCGGTCAAATGCATTTTCAAATGCCACAATTTTTTGTATGTTTGCATTTCCTTTGGTTAACTTTATAAGTAAGAGCAATGTTTCATTGCGAATAACTTCTCTGGTGTCCCCGAGCAAGTCCATCATCTTTGATACTCCCATTGGTTTAACTAGTATGATTTCTTGAATGTCCTTAGTTCTATTTGTAAGAAGTGATGTAAGCAGCTGAACAGTAGAGAGGCGAACCCTGAAGTCATATTCATCTAAAAGATCTAATACCAGTTGAATATTATGTGGATCTTTTATGAACATTTCAGTAAATTGCTCTCCTATATTCATTGGAACATGAGGGTTGTCTTCCTCTTCTTCAAACTGTGACGGTGACATGATATTGTTGAGAGTATCCAGAGCATAATTGATAGTCTCATTATCAGCACGATCCAGTTCTAACACCTGCAAAGAATTTAACATTAATGAAAAACGAAATCCTGATCCAAAAGTTTCGTTGTTAAGAGTCCAGTAGGATACCTGCTTAAGAGTATCAATTCCTTGAGCTCCAACTTCCACTCGATACTTTCTTGACATTGCCTTCAAGGCTCTACACGCATCTCTACGATCTTCTAACAGAGTGGAATTGTTCACCCGGTCCACTAGCCTTTCCACCTATATATACAAAATAACAATGCTAAAATAATGTGCTGGGAAATCCAGTAAACAAAATAATAAACTTTGTGTATTTCAAGGCTTTTACAATAGTAATTATATTAATATTTTTGTTATCAATATGCCACTAAATTACTTACAGTTTCCGCACCAGACGGTAACTGACCGGGTTCTGATGCACCTAATACCGTTTTCAAACCACTTTTAAAGAAATCCATTTTTAATTTGTTTATACCGTCTTACCTAGATCATCAGTTATTAAAATATTAATGATAATCTTACAAAACACAGGGACACATTATGTATGCGCTACATCATCACTACATTTAATATTAAAAAAACTAATCCCACGTCAAAGACAGACATTTCGCGAATAATACAGTATAAATACAACAATTTATGTTTACATCACAGACTAAAATTACATATGTCAATGTCAAAATAAGACAACATCAAAACAAACTGATCAAACAATCGTATAAACTTGATTGATAATTTAAAACAATTGAAAAGAAAGTAGCTTTAGCTAATTAAATGTGCAATATTTAGTAAAAAGTACAATGTCTACTGATTTAGGAGCCAGTTTCAACGAACAATATGTGAATATAAATACTAAATTGAAAAAGTACGTGCTGCTTCGAAATCTCCTTTTCTTGAGTTCAACAATCTATACATTTTTTATTATTCTTCTTTTCAGACGATTCATGCGAAGGCCTAATATATCTGAAGCTACTAACGAATTTATTGGACTTGCAATCCAATGTGAAAATTGTGAGCAGCCAACATTTGCTGGTCAGACTTACATTGGTGCTGCAAAGTGTGAGGCTTCTGCTGGAAATGTATTTGGTGAAGCAGAACACTATTTGGCTGCTGCAAGACAATTCATGAAAGCTGAAAAGAAATTAGCATCCCTTAAATTTGACAGCCCTGATAGAGAGAACTTAGAGGTAATGCCGTTTTTAGTCTTTATAATGTAAATCTGTTTCTTGATTCATTTCAATTTCTTTACTAGTAGTATATTATTGTTCATATATTTTAGGCAGCCATAGGTTGTTTTTTACAAGCACTAAACAAGTACCCAGAAAAATCGCCTCTACGGTCATCTATCTTTATGGAAATAGCTAATGATTTGTTGGAATTGGATCACAAGTTAGAAGCTATAGCATACTATGAACAGGCTCTGGAAATAATACAGGATGACTTTATGAAATTGATGTGCTTGAATAAGCTTTTAAATTTGCAAATAGATTGTGGTAAGAGTTTTTAACATAGTATTAAAGTGAAAATTTAATTAATCTAATTAGCCCTTTTTTAATAATCTAACAATATTAACAGGAAAACTAGATTCAGCATTACAAACTGGCAATTCCTTGATGGATTTAAAATGTCACATCCCTGAAAATATGATAGAAGAGTAAGTAAATACCAATTTAAAATTTTACATAAATAACAATATACTATGCAAGTAATGGAAGAAACAATTTATTTAATTTCAGAATACAAGTCACCAGAATTCTATTGGCATTAATTGTTGATTTAAATAATAAGAATAGACCAGATTCCCTGAAAATGCTGTTCACAGACCTACTCAATGATGAAGACAGTAACTGTAAGTTACCATAACTTAACTTAAAATCTCACCAACTTTACCAAGAAATAAAATCATTACGAAAGTTAACTGGCTCTCTTGATTATTAGTATAGACACCTAAAAAAACTCTTACAATTGTTAACATTAAAAATAAAAAAATGATTTCTTGAAAGAGTAAAATTTGAATATAATGTAATGTTATACCATAGTCGTTAAAAGTTCTGAAAATGATTTCTTTTCCACAGTAATACCATTTAACCCAAACTTCAAGCTAAAGCTGCAGTCAATAATAATATCAAGCAACATGAATGATCAACAAGCACTAATAACTATTAGTATGGAAACTAAACCTTATTTAACGAGACAGCAGTGTGATCTTTTGGAAATGCTGATTCGTGAAAAGCAACAACAATAGATTTCCACAAGCTATGCCTGCAATTTTTTGTGGAGTAGTTATTTTGGGCTACTCAACTTTATAAGTTAAGTTAGTGACATCCGCGACCCGTTGTTCTTGTGACTTAATCTTAAAGATAGACATATACTGTCTGGCCATTTTTTTAAATCATTTTAGGTAGAATAATTTTTTTCATATTTTTTAGTTTCTTAAACAAGCCTACAAAGTTGAATAATTATTCTTGCTTTTTCAACTTTTCTTCCATTAGTCGCAGCCTGATGCTTCATAGTTAGGCTAAGAACATCAGCCTTTCTTGATGAATGGTTTAAGTAACATTTTATTAATTCAAACCTGTAGTTTCTGAGATTTGTGTGTTCAAACAAACAAAATCTGTAGCTTTATATAAGTATACATTAAATTTCTTACTAAATAATTATTCATAGTGATCTCATTAGAATATACATTTAATACAAATGTAGAAAGTAAGTTGAACATTCTTTGTAATTAAAACCCTCATGACAATGGCTGCTGAAAAGCATTAAAAACTGGGTTGTAGTTTAAATATCTTTACTTTTTAAAGGTCTTAGAACTTGCACAAATCTGTTATATAATTGTTTTACTTAAATGTCATTGATTATTTATAACTTGTATTCTTTAATTTATGTTGTATCAATAAATGTAAAAGTTTATCATTATGCATTTATTTATCCCTTTCATATGCAGATTCATAATATAAGCATTTATGCTTAATGAAAAGTATTTGCCTCAAAAATTTAATACACAAAGTACAATTAAGACTTTTTATCAATACTACTATTACTTATATCCAAATCCATAGTAACTTTTATATCTCCAAAGATGGCTTTGTTGTCAATGGGCTCCCTTTCACTGACCTCCAATTCATTTCCAAAATTGGTTGCTGTATCAATAGCTTTATTCTTTTGAGAATGTATCCACATTTCATCAAATTCATCATTGTTTTCAGATTCTTTTTCATTTGCATTAGGTTTTTCAGCATTTGACTTTTGCCAACAGTATTCAAATGGGTAACTCACATTTCGATTATCATCTAAAGCAATTTCAAAGCGAGATGACAAGGAGTTGTATGTGGTATGAACTCCTTCTAGCAAATTGACATCCACCTCCTCAAACCCAGTTATGTGCTTGAATAGTTCGTCAGCTGTTTTTATGTTCTGCACTCCCTTCTTTTCAAAGAACTGAAAATATATTAGCAATGGTTATTTCTAAACTGCAATAAGAGATAGAATTTTCCAAACAATATTAAAATTAAAAAATATTTATTTGTGACGCTCAAGAGCTTCTTGTTATGCTTAGTTTAAAATTATTACAAAACAGTTAACTCAATGGCTCAACTTACATTAATAATATTTTTACAGTCCCTCAATAGGAACTCCAACCCACTGGGGTGATCTGGCTGGACGGACTGTGAGACATCAATGAACCAACATTTATTCTCCCACCACAGAATATTATATTCAGATAAATCAGCATGTACTAAGTGGCCAACATTAAAAAGTTTATACATTGCCTCTACAATCTCATTGTATACACTTTCCCATTGCTCTGCTTTTAGAACAATGTCTCTTAATTTTGGAGCTGGTTTGTTCTCTTTTCCAATAAAAGACATGACAAGAACATGCTTCTTCAAACAAATCATGTCAGGACAGTTCAGTCCAACTTTTTGCATTCTCATCATATTATGCATTTCTTTTTCAGCCCACATGTGGACAATTTTTCGAGGGTTCTGCTTTGAAAATCTATCCTTGAATCTATAATCCGCCTCAATGTACTTGTCTCTAGTTTTAAATTCATTCAGAGTTGTTTTAAAGACTTTTATGGCACACTCCTTGGGAATTACCAGGTCTGGGTAGGATTGATCACCATTAGCATGAAGAACAACAGATTCTTTACCAGTAGAAATAACCCCATTTATGTCCTCCAAGAGACCATTATTGATAAGTTTGAACAGAATAAGTCTTGTAGGTTCATCCAGGCCCATTTCAGCAGTGGCTTGACTCTCTTTCCTATCTAACATCTTATGTTTACGGGCAGTGTTCCATCTGGTATGTTCTTTCAATTGATTAAACACATGGTTGGGAAGTTTCATATCAAATCCTGCACCATCTCCAGTGCACACTTCAGGTGGAAATGCCATCACTTTACAAGCATTTCTACGGCCATTTATAACACTGTCATGTTTAGTAACCATTTCACCATCTTTCATAATGAAACCTCTTTTTGGTATGCTTGCAAATTCTTTTTCATTGGTCTCGAATCTGTCCCAATCCTTTTTTTCTACAATTTCCTCATCAGATTCCGAATCATAAACCAAATGTTCAGGAACCATTCTGTAATTATCATACGATACAGAGACCTTTGATTCTCCGTTTCGTTTCTTTTCGACTCGCTTGAGTTCTTCATCGTATTCTTTATCAAACTGACACTGTAAAACCTTGGCTATAATCGCATCAGAATCGCAGTATTCTCCTAAAGTTGACTCGTCGATTTGCTTTAAAGTTAAAGATGACACTTCATTAGAATCCGAATTTGTAATGTGGAAGTCAGATATCTGCTCTGCAAACCTTAGTTCTTCCTTCACTTGCAAGCCTTTGGCATATTCTTCAGACATGATTTCTGATAAGTTTTGCATATCAGCTGCTGGTGCTGATACTTTCCATGGGTTCGACATCGTTAGAAAAAAATTTTATCTCAGTTTAAATTGCAGGAGATTATTGTTATAAAATTAAATAGTAAATAATATTTGATTTGGTTTAGGCGTAATTGGCAAAAGATGTTAATTTCACAATATTATAAAATATTTTATATGTATGTAGTAATATCTATCAGGATCAATTTGACAATTGACAATAGGGATGTAGTCAGTAGTGTAGAGACGAGACGTCTCGATCATTTATTTTTCATAATAGATAAAAATCATGAATGCATATTGTGTAAAGAAGACTATTTAAGTACATATGTATTTAAAAAGTGTGCAATATTGAGAATTATTTTTGTAACAATTAAGTGCTTGACAGACTATAAGTTTACGTGGCATGTCTAGAGATAAAAGATGTATAATTAATTCGATCGCTAAGAATCGAATCAATCGAAATCTATTGACAAATGGTCCGATCCATCGCCTCGGGTATACGAGGTTCTATTGTTGGGTTGGATTGTTGAATTTGTATTATGAACATATTATCTAAAACTGAAAAGAGAAATAGCTGATCTCTCCTTACACAACTTAAGTCTATAGATTCACTTATTCTTTTATCTAAACTTAAATTACTTTCTCCCGCTCGCTCCACTTCCAGACTCACAATACAAAAACTCTCCTCTTTTTCGAACTAGTTACCGCCTTCAGTTCTTCCCTTAAACTACGACACTTTTTTAACTCCACGACCTTGATCTCTTTACTCTAATGAAAAACGCATTATAAGCTTCGTACAGAAGTCTTTTTTGACAATTCTGGTTGAACCTTACACCCAAACTTTTGCTGCTGTTGTTTTTTTTTCTCTTCTAACTTTAACTGTGTATAGGATCTCTTTTAAGTGTAAAATTGTACTCTCTTCGTTGTTCTACAAGTGAAAACTTCTCTTAGCTTTACTATTCTACTCTTCCTGTTCTAAATTATTTATTACTGTTAGCTGTTAAGTTTTCCTAATATTATATAAATAAAATAAAGTTATCCATGCTCACAAAATGTGTATGAATAGCATTTAATTAGACCGAACAGTTACATATACTTATTAGATCATAATCATAAAGCGCTGAATCTAGATATGAAATTTATTTTCTATTAAAATAGCATGTAAATTAAACCATTCGGAAAAATAAGTTTACTAAAGAGTTATCAGTTAAATAATGGTTCAGAATTAAAACAACAATATTTGATTTTTTACTTATAATTTAAAAACATTTTCACTTTGCAGCCTTTTTGCCAACCCGTGCAGTTGCTTGCTGTGCCTTAAGGACTTTAACAATTTTTTGTTCTTCAATAAGGAAAGCTCGCACAATACGCTGTTTAACACACTTGTGGCACAGTACACCTCCGTAAACACGTTTCACTGTTTTCTTACGGTAGCAGAGTCTGGAACGTTCAGCTGGCCGGGCAGGTTGGATACCTCTCAATTTGCTTTTGCACTGGCCACATCTTGGGATCTTCTTGGGCTTTTTGACATATTGATATACAAGTCGACCACCAGGAGTACGTACTCTGAAATGATAAATAATGATTAAAAGAAATGCCTATTCAACCTGTGACTACTATTAAATCCTATTTAACATTGCTCCAACACATGTCAGGTATCAATACTTTTGAAAATATATTTACAAATATTTAGTGGTGCAGTAGGAATGTGCTAAGACCTAAATAAATTATAGTATACATATCTGTTGTCAAATTATGACATTAAATTCCAAGATAGAAGCATACTATTAATAATAAAATTACACTTAACACTACAACCCGTAATATTAAACTGTTTGCATTGTATGTTTACAATACTATTAAATAGTTTGTTTAATAAGGCTTTACCGTATGTTGCACAAATTATCAAAATAAGTTAGGTAAATCCGATATTCACAGCGCTAAAATACGAGTAAATAAATATTTAAGGTTAGAATATAACTAAAATGTTCAATTTAGTAAACGTATTTAATTTAAAATTTAAACCAAATTTGTGTCAAACTTTCTTAATCGGAAATCAAATTGAACATATTATCTAAATCACCTTAATAAGTATAAATTCCAACTTACATCCTCCTCTGGTTTGACTTGGTATTGTACGACAATCGTCGTCTAAACGTTAATCGCTGTACCATTTTGCAGCTGAAATATGAAACAAAATAAACTTAACACATGAAGTAAAAACTATTTCTGCATTAGCCGATAGTAATTTTATTTGAAATGTTAAGATTCCATTAGATTTATTTATTCCATATTTTTGACCGTACCTATTTGACAACTGCTGAAAAGAAAAGAATAACAAATCTTTCGATATACAATAATCTGGCAACACAGTAGTTACGACAGACGAAGCAGGGTTTTTAGTTTTTACTACGGTCACCACAGATATGATATACGGAAGAATTGGATATTAGATTCTCATTTTCATTTACTTATTAAAAAGTAATTAAAATGTTTTTATATGCCGATTTTCTTAAACGATCACTGTAAGGTTTACTTCATTGAAATGCTTTGTTTATGGAGATCTGAAGGAAAAATATTGTCTTCTAATAAATAGTAGTTTTATAAACATGTCGGGTTCAAATGCAACGATTTCGTTAAATCTTTGTTTGATTAAATGATTTATGGTCTAAAATTATACCTTTGCATATAGATTTAGAATTTTAAGATTACATTTGTGATCAATTAATTTTTATTCGTAATACATTCTGTGGTAAAAATTCAAAATGGCTGCTTTTGTGTAATGTTTTGTAGTGATTGTGTTTTGTATTAGTTTCTTGTGAATTTAGTGATTTTTTATCAAATATGGGTGAGTCACGTAATATATTATTTCTTGCAATTATGATAATTTCAACGTAATATATAGTTCCATCAAAGTCTTGTGACATTATTCAAAGTCCTAGTAATCGCCAAAGGTATTTTCTTTACATAATTTTAGGAAATAATTGCGTATTTTGTGTTTTGTTTTTATTTTGATTTTGTACTATAGGTTGTTAACGACTGAAATCATAAAATAGCTAATTATATTATCTCCTTTATTGATATAAGTAGGGCATGTTAGGTGTGCAAGTGTTTAAGGCAATTGATTAGAAAAACAGTGCTTATAAGAAAAACAAAACACCTGGATGTATTACTCTATCATCTCATATGTTATGCCATCCTCTTCATCTGTTTATTACCAAAGAACCTAATCCAGTTTAAAAGAGTATTTATAATGATTATACATAAATAATAGAACATTATGATGAGAACACATTGAATAATACAATATGATAGCTTATGTGTTTATTTCGTAAAGGTAGTTATTTTATAAAGCCTTTGAATGTAAAGTAAAGGACAAATAAATTATTAAGTTGATATGTATAAAATAATTATTTTTGTATGTAATGGAAGATGATGTTATTATAAAATATTTCCTACAGAAACTAATTCTAATGATGCATTATTATCAAAGAAGATAGATAGCTTTATATCACAATATTCCACAATATGCAATAAAACATAGACTAAATGTTGAGATTTTTTTTAGCGCTGATTATATTATGTATAGCAGATATACAACTTTACAATAATATATATTGAAGAAAAGAATATTTCTAATGAAATCTTTTAAGATATGCTGAACCCAAACTTTATTTAATTATTTGGTTAAAATAAAGGCTTATCTGAATTTCTTATTAATTATTAATAGTTTACAGACCAAAATAAACTAGAAAATGTTTTTTTTTAATGTTTACTACTAACAGAAACTATGGAAAATACACATATATATGAAAATATATATATATAAATATTAAATGAATTATATATATATATATATATATATATATATATATATATATATATAATTCATTTAAAACCAGTATTATTAAACACTCATATCGCTGCCGTATTTATACCTGTTAGAAGATTACTAGGTTTACAAAGAAGCTGTAAGCATATTTGATTTAAATAACGAACATGATTCTATAACTCTTGTTTTAGATGTTCATTATTATAAGAAAATAATTATATTTAGTATTTGTATTTTCCAAATCCAATTTAGTATTTTCCTTTTTCAACTAATTCATGAGATAAATTATTTGTTGATTCCTAATAAATAAGTGGTAAAAACGATAAAACAGATAGACATACTATCACAGACATTTTATGTATCATTTAAGATTCTTTTATACATATTTTTTGGTTTTCATTTAAATAAAACACTTTTTCGGTTTAAAATGCGAAACATATTAGTTAAACTTATTTTAATTACGACCCGACATTCCGGATGCTCTGCAGCGGCCGTAGTTACCGGGTTTTACTTGAAACGTTTTCGCAGGGCACGCAAAGATAGTTTCTCCTTATTTTTCTTAATTTCCCCTGTTTTTCTAGTTACTATCTCTAATATCTATGACACAATATATTTATATACATATAAATCTGGTTTTGATTACAAACCGCCTTAAATAACATAAGGATATTCTATGACATGTTCCAATCCTAACAAATTAGATATTTGGAGGAGGTTTTTTATGACTGCCATGTTTCTTTTGAGGTGTCAGAAATAAGCCTTTAAAGGCGCTTACGTTATAAGTTCAGGCGGTTCGAGGAATTCTTCGACATTGAGATGGGTCATTTTTAAATAACAATAGCGGGATGTCAGGGTTGCGTCTATAAGTGTTAGTATTATCTTTTTTAAATACTCAGATAAGGCCAAGAGCTATCAAAATACAACACTAGCTGTGTCAGCGATTTCGTGCGCGTAGAATAGTATTTTAGGGCATCCAAATATGTTTTAAAAAATCTCGTTGTAATCTTTATAAATTTAAGCTAAACCACGATGTCGGACGCGTCCCGTCGTTCTTGCAAGTTAACCTTAAAATGAGACAGATAGCGTCGCGGAATTTTTTTAGATCATTCAAAGAGAAATCATTCTTTCATACATATTTTTGGGGTATCTTGAACCGTTTTTGTAGCGTACGCCTCGGAAACCCATAATGATGAATAATTTTCCCATTTTTTTAACATTTCTCGCTGTATCTTCGCTTGTTTTATTCATAATTCTTCAAAACATACAAGTGAACAAGTTGATGTAAATTATGAATAAGTGGAAGTTATTACCTTTCTCTTTGATTTTTTATTTTTATTCAAAGTATTATTTTATTTATAATCTACTAATTTCTTATAAACCTTTTGGTCTTTAATAATGTCTGAGTCGTGAGGTATTACTTTAGATATTGACAACCCTAGCGCACGAAGAGCGCCGGAGCTTGGTTTTTCTTTTTCAAAGGCGCAAGTCGCGACCAACACCTCCAAGCATGACAATGCACTTGTCCTTGGGGTCCCCCTATTCTTTGATGCAGTGTGATAGTGTGCTTGTTATAACTTTAAATGTAGTCTGCCAAGTTCTTAAGTGTAAACGAATCCGTAATAGGACCATAGAGCTTTAGAATTAATAACATACTTTACCAACCGTATTTATAGGTAAAAGATATATATTTAAAGATAAAAGTATTTTGATATTTTCTTACTAGGTAATTCTTTGTAAAGTTATTTCTAATTTAAATATCGAAAATAAATTGAAAAAAATTTTCGACTCGGGCAGGACTTGAACCGGCATCGTCAGCTTTCCGTGCTGTTGCTCTACCAATTGAGCTACCGAGTCCTACGCCTCATCTTCGAATTTTTTCAACTTATTGATACATGCACCTCTCGCGCAATGTAATTTCAACCTTAACACTTACGCATTAAAAATTTTTTCAATTCATTTTCGATTTTTGAATTATATAGTGCCTTCATGTGCAATAACATGTGAAAAATATTAATGTTTTCAAGTTATTTCTACTTTACTACTACAGGAAATTTTGATTGTAAGAAGTAATTAATTTTAAATTTATATACTTTTACTACTGTCTATAGTTTACGCGAGTAGTACACATTTTAATAAAACACTTTAACGGCTTAAAACGCGATACTAGTACGCGAACTAGGTAAACTTATTTGAAAACGATTTTGAACTTCGGCCCGACGTTTCCGATGCTTTGCAGATCTATAAAACTATATACTTTTATTATTTATATGATTTTTTTATTGCCAATAATACATATATTATTTGTTTCAAGAAATCATATTATTATGGAACAAAAAGTTCTCCCTTTCCTTAAATTCCTGCCGCTTAATATGATCGAGTCGTAAAATCTCCACCGTGAGTCCGTGACCAATCTGGGACGATCAGTAATGTGTCTCTGAGATCATTTTATAGTCGTTATGGATATTTTTTGTTTCATTAATAGCTTACACAAAAAATCGACATATATCATCTACCAACACATATGTACCCTTTCCCAGCAGTGGGGACGGTCAAAGGACAGATAATGACGATCATAATTATATATAAGTAGTAAATATCATAATATTTTAGCTTTTGTATATATAGCTATAAAAAGTATAAAAGCAAAATTTTATTTCCTCCCCGGTGAGGCATGGGGCAAAAATTAAAGGCAAATGATCATTAGATAGATTCTCTGTTTCCCCGGGATTTGGACCCAAGTCTCCGCGACCTCAACACAATGCTAAACAACACGTTAAGCTTCCGAGATATGAGGCCGATCCGCTGAAATTTAGAATTAAAAAAATATTTAATTTATCATTGGTTGTTCATAATATACCTAGTTAGGTACACTTATGAACATGAATACAATAAAAATAAAACACTATAATAATTTACACTTACTAATCACTTCTCAAACCAATCGCGTAGAACGAACGAGAAGAACTGGCAAGAAACTCGCCGCCACACTGACAAATGATTGTTACAATCCTTACGCACTGGAATGTCTATACTTCAACATCTTCTTTCTTAGAATCGGTTTCTGCAAACCCTAAGCATTCTTCTCATTTAAATATTGATTTCCGTCATTGTAACCCTTCCCAAGCAGTTTTTAACATGCGATTTAAACTTATTTATTGGCAGTGCTTGCACTTCACTAGGAAAGATATATCCAGATTTGAGCCTCCACATTGATTCGGGCTTACGTCACTGTTACAAACGACGTACAAATACTCGTACACGTACGTTTACGTGTCGTTAACCTTTACGTAAAATACTAAGAACGTATGTATTGTTTTAAGTGTACAGTTTACGATCTAGGGCGTTACCCCTCTAAATCTGGCTATTTGTTGAAAAACAATACATTGTTCGGCGTATTCAAACACGATATCAAATTCCGATTGGAAATCCTTGCGAACTCTTGCCAACGTTTGTAAGCCCTGCTCGTGTTCTTATAGTTGGTGTAATGTAGGATGATAAGTATGAACGGCGAGGTATCACAAGTAGAGCCTATGATAATAATCCTTATGTGACATCAAACTTGTACAGTAAATATTTCTTGGAATAAAACACTTTTAACGGTTTACAACACGATTTTAAATTTAATACTTTATTTAATATAATTCGCGTTTTTAACCATTAAATCCCTACTACAACAGAAAATACTTTGTTATGTTGATTTAGAAGAAAAGTGATAATAAAATGGCCTTGCGTCAGCATAAGAAATAAATACTATACTATTCTACACATATTTCTTCCTGTTTAGTAAATACATAAGTTTTAAATATTTGTATACCTACTTTAATTTTGTATTCTTTTGTTTCGCCCACATTGTAAATTTAATTTTCCTCTAAATTATTTTTTGTGCTGCCTGGAAGAAACGGTTTGTTAACGATTAGGCCGCCTTGAATTTTTAAACATATCACGATCTATTCTATTTTAGAACATCGTTCGTTATTGTTGAAATGTCAAACTTACCATCCTGTATTAGGCGACGTACGTGTTGTTTATTTAAAAGCATTTAGGAGCGCGTTTTAAACAGAAAACGAGAGATATTAAAACAAGACTCGGTCGTGTATACAATGCAGTAATATGCGTTAATTGCTCAATAACAAAATTGTAGGATAATCTCAAAGGCCCAATTGGTAGTTAGTATTGCCTGTAGTTCATGCATTTATTTAATAAAACACTTTTAATTAATTATAAAGCGAAATATACCTTTTTTAACTACGAAATCTCTAACCTTTGCAACAGCCGTGATTACATAGATTAATTTCGAGTTTTAAACCGTTAAAAGTGTTTTTTTTTAAAGGAACAATATATTTTCAATGGTATTATAATATTCTAATTTGGGAAATGTGACGCTTTGTCCTCGCGATCCGGAATGTCTATATTCCCATACATTCTCATACCCAGATTTTCCTTTCAATTGATTTAAGAAATGTAGTGTATCGAATGCGGCGTTCGTTCCGTCTTCGGCTAACTCGATGGGTTGCTACACGTCGTTTTTTGTTGTTCAGGCGTTGCAAACGAAATTATGCCTCGTTCGGCGCCGAACGGCCGCCTCCGCTCGTCTTTTTACCCAGCTCGCGTTCGATTTTATTATTTTTATTTAACACCTGCGTCCAGTAATCTATTCGACGATCTCCCGAACGCTTAACTCTTTTTGGGCGCGTTTTTGTGTCGGGCCCGCGATATATTATGTGTCGGTGTTTTGTTCGGTCGAAAATGTCGTTTAATTTTCTTCACTGGTCCGTTGACAATCGATTATGATTGCCCTCGAACGAATTCTCTTTCTCGTCCGTTTGTAGTTGGGTTTTTGCTTAGATTTTATTCGTATTTTATGTTTTCGGTGTTCGGTTACAGTCCAATTATTTTTCGTTAAGATTGTTCTGTTAGTAGTATATACCTACGACAAATCATGTTATTGATGTAATGTAAGAACATAATCTTATTTTATACAGCAAACACTTCAAGAAACCAGTAATTAGTTTCTTAACATTAAAATATCAATATTTTATCCTTTCCTTTCGTTCCGCTAATAATAATAAAAGGATATTAGAGGTATTTTGCCATCGACTGTGTCCTGGTGTGGCAGAGGCGCCAGCGCAGTGCGGCCGACCTTGTTATCGCGGGGCACATTCTCGTAAAAACAAGAGTCAAATTAATAAATTATCTGGAAATAAGACTTTTATTTGTTATGCAAATGACGTCACTTGAACGTACGTTGTATTATGATATATCTGTTCACGAAGTCTATAGATATACCACTAGCTCCAATTCTGGACGATGGACGCAGAGATTTATAATGTCCAGTTCTTTTGGATGAACCCTAGAAAAATGATAATCATTACATAGTATAAAACAAAGTCGCTTTTTCTGTCCCTATGTGCGCTTAAATCTTTAAAATTACGCAACAGATTTTGATACGGTTTTTTACTAGATACAGTGATGCATGAGGAAGGTTTTTATATACAAACGTTCACACTTTTTCTATAGTGTGTTCAGTATTAGCGCAGCCGGGGCGGGTCGCAAGTGATTTATTAATTGCAATAATAACCCGTTGTACATCAGCCAGACATACCATTAGACCAATTCAATCGTATTTTAGAAATAAACAGAACCTGTCTTTTCAATATTTTCTAAATAGCTAACAGGTATAATTGCCCGACGCGATAAGTATAAGAACGATAATAGCTTCTAACGAGTAAAAACATTTGCCGTATCAATATTTCTCAGAACAGTCACTTTTACGAGAATGGCAATTTTTCTATCGTAATTGCGACCTCAATCCTTATCTCGAAATGGACTTAATTAAATATTGTAATTGGATTTTATTATTCTAGACCACGATAACTGAACGTGAATGGCAAGTAGATAGGCCGCGCCGCTTGCCTCAATGGGACTATTTTTTACCGGTATTTGTTTTTTTTTTAATGACAGAGGAGGACAGACAAGCACGGGGTTTACTTGATGGTACCCCCGGCCTATAACATCTTAACAAGATGCGCTGTCGATCCAAATCCACCGACTTCACGGATTTTTCATCTGTGCACGGTGGTTCGTGATCCGTACGGAATTTCTATATTTCAACCACCCACCGCCGCCTCTGTAGCCAAACGGTTAAACGTATAGCCTAGCATTGCGTGAAGCGCGAGAGATCCAGGATTCGAATCCCAGGGAAACAAAAAAATTGGTTCGGTTAGACCAAGGAGCCCGTTTTTACAATTTTCTTTAATACGTACAATTTTAATGATGCTTATGGACCGATAGTAATAGAATGACTATTCGAATTTAGATAAACGGATCCAGCTACTGGTAAATTACAAAATTACGGTCACTTCGGAGTTGGGTTTCGATGTTTTAATATGTGGGTACACGCTGAATACGAGGTATAAATTCTCCCTTTGATTGATAGCATTTGTGTCATTATAGTGATTACATCAAATGGATGACTTGCTACTAAGAAAGCTTTTAGTTGGGGGAAAGCTTTAAATAAAAACGGAGAAACGAGTGGTCTCAAACTGTATCTAAATGTCATTAGAATCACTAAGTCTGGATATATCAATTCGACTTTTTATCCATAACTCAATGCGTTACCATTGCGGTGCATGTTAGGTTCTGGGTTTGATTTGCAGGCAGAAACTCTAAGGTGCCAATATATGAAATTTGTTATATTAAATAAATAAATGAATACATGCGTAGGATAGTACAGAGTCTTAAATAGGAACAGTGTATGTTTTTGTATGAAAGCAATGATTCCGTACGGATCAACGACATTACCATTACGTTATGGTAACAAACCGCATCTACCTGTGGCCGTGGGCCCAGCCGTAATTGGTATTCTGATGCCGTATCGAATTATAAAATAAAATCTCAGACTAAAAAAAGCGTCTGTGGCGCCTGCGCAGGTCTCTCGGCGAGATGTTTCGTGCCGCGTACATTACACCTTTAAGTTTAAGGTGCTAAGGTACAGTTTACTAGTGGACCGTGCAGCTTATGAAACTTATAAATCAAATCGAACCCAAGACCGCGTGTTTTTACACTAATGTACATAATTAACTAAACGTCACAAACGTGCCTTTCTTTCTTATTAGCGAATGATAACAAATTATACTGTTTTATGAAGCTTTTCGCTAAAACCATTATTATAATATAATAATCTGTTTTTTCGGTCGGCATCAAACGCTATCTTTTTAAGCGTGATTTGTTCGTACAATAAAGGTATTGTAATTCTAAGCATTATTATTTTACTTTTATTTAAGTTCTCAACAGACAGATAGTTTCAATGTTACTCACTAGATGGTGTTAGTAACCTGAGTTTTATTTTATCACAGATTATGCTAACAGAATGTATTGTGCTATTGTAATATGATCTATGGTTATATCTCTACAAAAAATAAGTACTCAATCATATATGCGGCAAAAACTCGATGCAGCATGAATAGCATTTGATTGACGTGCTTCGTTAGAACTCTTCAAAGGTTACTGATGATGCCCATGGTCATACAATGATGTCGATATTGATGCCGGTATGCTATTTGGGTACTGTACATTAAGTTACTCTGTTTATGTATAGTAAATAGGCTCAAAGCAGCTATGAATTCCGCCATAAGTACTAGATATAATAAAATTTTGCTAAATGTGGCTACTTTTATTATTTCTCTAATCTATACTAATATTATAGATTATATAAATGCGAAAGTAACTCTGTCTGTCTGTAAGTCTGTCCCACTTTAACTCCGAGACTACTGAACTGATTTACATAAAATTTGGTACACGGATATTTTAGAGCCTGAGAAAGGCCAAATAAGAGTTGATAGGGGTTGAAAAAGGGGATGAAACTTTGTATGGAAATTCGTGGTTTTTGAAGCTAGAACAATAAAACTTTCTTCTTTGGCTTTTTGGGAATAAGAGTGCGAATGGCGGTGAGAGCGGGAGTGAGTGTAGAAATAAGAGTGCGAGTTAGAGTAGGAGAGTGTTGCGGCAAAGTAAACCTTACAACATAGATTGGCTGCCTTAAATGCGCCCTTACATAAATTAATAAACAGCCTAAATAATAAAAAATTGTACCCCAATGCACTATTTCACGCGAATACAGCTAGTTATTCATATTTCTTTATTATGACCTCAACTTAAGTACTGCTTACTTATCTCAAACTTTTATAGAGCATAAAACGTCGCTTTAATGAAATTAACTTTGTAAATCCGTTTAAATTGAAAGCGGCACCGACAAAGGCGGGTCTTATCGCCGGGTGACAACTTACAAAATCTTTTTAATTACGAGCAGCTTCCAGCGTCTCGTGGGCCCGATCTTGGTTCGATCACTCCCACACGTATATACGCTTTTGTTTTTATTATTTCTCGCCGTTTTGGCGATCCTCATAAATAAAAAGGCTAAGTGCCAGTCGGACTCTCGCACGAAGGGTTTAATTGGATAAAAAAGTACCTAATTATGAAAGATTTTTGTACCCTAGTACGTTGTAGCCCTTTAAATGTTCATTCTATTTTAGTTCTAGTGTATTTATGAAAATTTCAAGTCTCCATTATCCACGGTGATACCGCCAGTGTAGCAAGTTGGTAAATACGTGTTGCCTAGCATTGTGTTATGCGCGAGAACTCCTGAGTTCGAATCTTAGGAAAACAATAAATTGTGTCCATTGGTGTTCCATAAATTGGTTTCTGAGATACTTCTCATCCATTTGAGGTGATAAATATTTTTCACTCGTCTACGTGTGTACAAACTTCAATAAATATTCATATAGCAAATGATAGTATTTATGTACTTATTACAATCTATATCCATATCTTATTATATGAATATCAAATCTTTCTTGAGCTATGACCTAAAAGGCCAAAAGGGTTCGAGAAATTTCGTCTCAGCCGACCGTGTATACAACTCTCATCAAAATTTATGTAATGATACGTTTTCTCGAAGTGTTTCGATTCTTTTTTACTTGGTGGAATTTTCCCGAGTGCGAGCGGGAGGGCCGAGAGGTGTAGGTCAATGGTTGCAGGGATGGTGTGAAGTCCTGTGGCTTCCAATTATTCTGACAGCAGTGGTCGGCGCGCAGGCGCCTCGCCCCCTATCGCGGCTCGCCATCGATAACACAAACCGGTCCCGTTTTTCGTTTATGGACCTTGGTATCTCGATACTCGCCCGTTTTCGGCTACAATCAGATAGAAAAAATATAAAAGCCGACGTACTGCTGTATATTTTTACTTTTGAGCGTTCGAAGTTTAAAACTTTGATAGCATAGTAATGATTATTGTTCATTAAGATACTGTCAGTGCCCATGTGCAATTTCATTTTTACGATTACGCCGTTTTCCTTTATTGTCTCGGCAGTCATATTAATCTCGGGGAAACGATAAATTGTTTCGATCGGGTAGCAGTGAGTAGGTCGCAATGTCGACCCCACCCTCCCAGGCCCCTATAGGGGGAGATAGAAATGACCTTTTTAGTTATTATCATGCTATTTTTTTTTTTCTGGTATACGCTTTCTTTCCATGTCATTTGCATTGCGCAGGATTTGATTGTTCGGTTTATATGAAGAGTGATCAGCAAAGATTATTCCCACATGACACCATTCTGCGGGCCGTGAGATAATCGCGAGCGGTAGTGTTCAAACATGTAGCTAGGTCCTTATTAGGACGAGGTTTTTTGCCTTCGCCCACCGCACTTGAGGACGTGACATCGGGTGCATGAGCTGGATCGCTTACTGAGAACGAAGAACTTTTTCATACCGCCCTTGCATCGTTTTCATGATAAATTTTAGGAAATGCAGCATGGAAACGATATCGTGCTTTTATAACAACAATAAGAGTGCTTTTATTCGCTGACGCGATTTTAGATGGTTGTAATGAATTCGGTATTATAAAAAATACTTAAATTTACATCATAATTTAAAGGTAAGTACTTTGACCAAAGGTCTTTTCTAATTTCTTTTACTTTTCCCCATCTTTTGATTCCTCTTCTATCCATTCGGTAGATTATCTAGTATTTTACTAAATTTATAGTACAGTAATTTAAACGGTTTACTTAAATTATATGCTATAGCTATGTCGATAGTTTATATTAGTTCAAAATGCGAAATATGTTAGTTATCCTATTTTTTAATTGCTACCTGGTGTTGTTAAAGATTTTCAGGAAATACGGTTTGTTATAAGTAATATTAATTTTGTTTCATTTTTTTACACTAAAATTTATTCAATTACTTAATAGGCTCTGAAATTAAAATGTTAGTGTGTAATGTTTCTACGTTGTCTGAAACCCGACAAGGCGGTTATAAAGAAAATAGAAGAACCGTTCTCCTCCCTTTTTTAGAAATATATGATGCATTACAACTGCATATAGTTTTAAAAATTATACAAGAATTTGCATGCTCATGTTAATTGCTTTTATTCGACGATTCACACTCCGCACTGCCATTTTTGTTTTGAAATAAAAGCAAATAAGGTAGCCGGAAACGATGTCCCTAACTAATCGGTCCCGTTCGTTGTATAGGGTTGCGTTAACTTTTTTATATATCATTGCTTCATGTTGTTATAATTGCTTAACGATGATTCATTGATATTCTAGTCTAAAATGACGGCTGCTGCAAAGCATCCGGAACGTCGGGCCGCAGTTTAAAAAAATTGACAAATAAATTTACCTAATATATCGCGTTTTAAACCGTTAAAGTGTTTTATTCAAAGGTCTGCAGTTTACCCGAGTAGTACTCGGGTAAACTACAGACCTTGCTTCATTTTGTGTTAAGTTGTAAATGGATTTTTCAAAATAGCTTATTATTCTTTTGTTTAACGCCCTCTCTTATCTTATTTAAACGTCTGACTCTTTATGATCTTCGATTGATTTTATTATTTAATTAAACACCGACGTGAAATAAATTAAACGACAACGATACGAGACGAGACACACTTTCCTAAGCAAATCTACGAATTCATGTCACGATAAGCAACACGTTTTTAACTTGTGCTCAGCGGTTGTGGAAAATTTTACTCCAACCGATCGATCACTTTTCTTCGTCGGCAATAATAATCTAATAGGACAGCTATTACCCTTTTGTCTTGTTTTTGTAAACGTTGACAACCTTGATGCTTGGGTCTTATGAATTATCCAAGCACTAGCCTGTTGGCGACTCGGTGGCGCCCGCGCAGGCGATACAGGCGTACGCGACAACTGTAAACACGCCGAGATAGACGAAACGTTCGCTTACGATCGGCACTCTGTAATTTTGCCAATTTGTCCATTGACGTTGTCATGTTGGATCTATGAGGAAGCAGATCTAGCCAAGACTATATTACAACCTAGAAAACTTCAGTCTTAATTTCTAGCTTACAGTTTTTCGAATTTATTACCCGCGTATGTAAAAGAACATGCTGTATATCAGCGTTACTTTTTACCCTTCCTATGATTCTCTAGCAGCAACAATCGTTTTCTCCATATAAGTATCACTGTGATTAATGACACGTATCTTTCGTAAAAGGACTTTGGTCTAGTGGAACGGGCTTTTTTCGTTCAAAGGTTCGATTTTGTGTCTTCCATTCGCTCGGTGAAGCTATAGTGAAGAAGCTAAATGTTCTAGAAGTTAATAGGCAGGCCCAGTCCCAGCTGTGGGAATATTGAAGTGTTTAAGAATGTTGCTGTTTGGAAAACCGTGTGACTTACTATAACAGTGTACGTAAATGACACTGGTCACATAAATTCACTTGGAAGTCAATTAATGCTAGTTAAGGCAATGGTGGCTGTATTTTAATGGGCATTGCGATTTATTGCATTCTGTATCGATGAAGAGTTGGAAATATTATCATTGTTTTTCCTTTTGCGTAGATGACGGGCTGATAATCGACGGACCCTAAGTTCTATTTCCGCCGCATTTAATGTTTTAAAAAAAAATATTTGTCTTTACAACTAGTTTCAAATCAATAAGGTATCATACCATTCGTATATACAATATTATATAAGGTATTTCTAACCTTACTATCTCGAGTCGACGACGAAACGTTAAGAGACAAAACGAGTGACTAATTAGGTTAGGTTATCTTATCTGTAACTTATTTATTCCCAATATCTGTTTTCATTCACTAAATGTATTAATAATTTGATTACCTACTATTATTGCAACATGAACGTTAATTTTGCAATAATAGATCAATAAATACCAATCAGAGATGGTGCTGCCATTAGACTGATATGATAAAGAGGTAGATTTGTATTTTATAGGGGTTCCTGAAAATCTATAGTGCCCATTTAAATTAAACACTTTTGACGGTTTCTAAACGCGAAATTTCTAACACAATAACTTCAACATGTTAACATATTTCAAGCTTACTTTAACTATGTTGCAACATTTTCAAATAGATGGCGCTAGCGTAGTAGATTTGACCTTGACATTAAGTACTCCCTCTTCATCTTCAGTTCCCCCGTGACTACGGCATAAAGCATTGAAAGGTCGAGCCGTAGTTAAAATAAATCTTAAAATAACTAATATACATATTTCGCATTTCAAACAATTAAAGGAGATAAATATGCATCACTCGTGACCGCAGACAATACTATAGTGCCAATTTTAAATCCCTCGACAGCTACTTTCACTCTACGTAACACGGGCTATATTTTTTGCTAGACAAAATTAGGGATCCTTACTAATGTGGTGACGGTTTAAAACGCGAAATATATCGTTCATGTGGAATAGTAACTTTGGGTAGACGTTTAAATTATTTAGGCTGTTTATTTATTTTACAAAATGAATAAGACATATGTGTGACACAATAAAGTACAATGTTTTACTGCAGTGAGCTTATTAAGGTATTCATAATAAGTATATCCATGGTACAGTGTATTTTTCTATGCTTATTTGAATACATTTTTATAGTTATATAATTATTATATAATTAGTAATTTCTTAGCATTATATAATTAGTAAGTTCTATAAAATTTAATCACGATACATCCACATACCTTTTTATACCCCTTACGACCTTTTATTCGTACAGCAAAAGGTTTTATAATGCATGTCATTAAAAAAGCGCATTTAAGGCGGGCAATGTGTGTCGTAAGTGTTACTTTGACGCAGCACTCCCACTCTCACCTCACATCACTCGCACTCCTAAATTCACTCCCACCTCACATCACTCTCACTCCTAAATTCACTCCCACTCCTACACTCACTCCTTCTCTCACTTTCACTCTCACTCCCACTCCTACTCACTCCTACTCCCATTTCCAAAAAGTCTAAGTAGAAAGTTTCATTGTTCTAACTGCAAAAACCACGAATTTCCATACAGACTTTCATCCCCCTTTTTTTTTACTTGGAGGAATCGACTCTTTACCAAACTTTCATCCCCTTTTTTAACCCCTATTAACCTTATTAAATATTTTTTGGTATTAAAACGTAGCCTACGTCCTTTTTCAGGCTCTAGAATATCTGTGTAAAAAAATTCATTTAAATCAGTTAAGTAGTTTCAGCGTAAACGCCGGACAGACAGATAGACAGACAGATAGAGTTACTTTCGTATTTATATTATTAAGTAGTGATTAGTTAATTTACTTTTATTTATCTACGGCCCGAGGTTTTGGAACCATGTGTTAACTACAGACAATACTTAACCGACCCGTACCTAATAAAACTCTAAATAGATATACTAGTTTACATATCTCTAGTTAATACAACTGTCCACGATTTTGTGCATGTGGCCTATGTATCAAATGTTTATTTACACTTGTTCCCAACATAGTCTATACCTATTCTCCAACTTCACTGTATTTTCTCACATCAATTGGAGGCGTTACCAGGAATATGTCTCCCTAGAACAATGAAACATCAAAAGCGATGCAGTATCAAAGAACGTATAAACAACTATCTTTAGATTCTGGCGAGGAGCATTCTATTATAAGGATTGGGATCTAAGGGACTTTGCTTTTTAAGGTTCTGTACGATAGGGAAGGGGCGAGATGATAATATTAAAAATTCTTCAGAGTCTATCTGTCTTTCTATGTCTACAGACTGTCGAGAGATTGTCAGAGATTAAAAACGTTCGACGATACGGGCGGGACTCGAACCGGCATCCATAGCATTTCGTGGTTTTAAATACTGTCTCTAGTTTACGCGAGCATTATATCATTAAATTTTTATTAATTAAATTTATATATAAATAAACAATTTTTCTCAAATGCCTTAAAAATAATTTATAAATAAGTCATTTCTCGTTTTAAACCGTTAAAAAGATGTTTAATCTAATTAATGCCGTCATGTGCACGTCATGTTTGAAAAATAAATTTTGCCCAACATACTTAAATGGTAACCGACAATAACTAAAATAAGTTTATATTAAGTTTGTGCACTTACGAATGTTTAATGAGTCAATAAACGGAACCCTTCGCGCCTATGTCTGATTTGCAATTGTTTTTATCAGATCAATTTAATATTTCAGTTTTCATATAATTCCAATCCCATACAATGTTGGTCTGCAATGTTTTTGTCGATATGTCGTCGATGGAGTATTATTAAAATGCGTGTATCGAGTTGAGATTGATTTATCTTTTCGCCAAAGAATGGTTCCGTTTTTATTACATCCATAAACTTGACCGAAGCAATCTTGTAACAAGTTTTGAAATTTATCCAAAGCTGAATCTACAGACTGGTGACCCAAACGGTCAATGCGTTAATTGTAATTATTATATTTATTTGATGCTTAATTAATGTTTAAAAGATGTTAATATATGTTTTATTAATTACGTACTTACTTATTAATACACTGTTCAAAAAGCAACTTACATACTAAAGTATTTTTTGAAGTTTACGCGTTTATTTTTTGGGTTTAATCGGATATTTTCAACAGTCGTGGTCGTAAATCACTTTACGTAGCTTTGAACAAAGAACGCGAAGTTTTGCTTTAAACGTTATGTAATATAAAATAATATTTTCTACTAAATCTAGTAAAATACCCCAGCTATGGATACAAGATGCGCTTTCGAGCCTTCCATCGAATGAGCCCCAGGCTAATCCGTCCTTCTTCATTTGGTAAAACGTGTATAACGCCTCTCGAGCAACGAGTCCGTATTGTATTACGCGGCGTAAGTCTTGCATAAAGGTACCGTATACAGTGACAAAGAGAGCCGCCCCACGTTTTATATATAAAAACAATATCTCATAGTATATTTATAAATGTAAAATTTTTATCATATATTTAATTATATACGAAAGAGCAGATCATTCATACTCAATAATCACATCAATCTCGGGTCGTGGGTTCGCTCTCCACCGGGTTCAACATGATTGTAATTTTTCTGAAACACGTTTGACTTCGGCTGGAAATCTGGATATTCAAAAATTCATCGACTTATTTCCACCCACATGTATCGAGCAAGTCTCGGTTTTCACCAATCGGTCCAATTTAAATTCAATTGTCTGCCCCTACCACGATGACCAGCTTATCGTGTTGACGGCACCCCGGTCAACGGTTGCTCCTGCTCGTTATTCAATTGTCCCAGTCACCAACATGTGGGCTGCATTGAAGCCGCTGAGATTATTTCCTCAATTGTCGAGATTGGGCGTACATTGATACAGTACTTTGTTCGTGCAGTTGGTGACTCTAAAGTGCCTACAAACATGATTTAAAAAAAAAAACACTGTCATTGTGTGTCCAATCATTTTTTTTTAATCCAAAATACAGTCTTGATTAAGCTGCTAATATTTATTATATATTGTTACAAACTTATAACTAAATATGGTCACGCGTTCAAGCCCCGAACGCGTCATCAACATTTTTTTAATCTAAAATATTTTTATTATTATTTAAATGTTAAATTGGGTTAAAATTGTGGTATGGCGATGGTCGTGGATTCGAGACACGCTCGTGTCATTGGGTTTTTTTTTATTATTTTTAAATTATGCATAACTAGCATGTGCGGTAATAATAACAAATAACAATTGATAAAGTAGAATTAATGAAAGAATGTCTCACCCAATTTGTGAATTTAATTCCAAAGAGACAGCTAGAATCAGGTGGCCAATAATAAATCATAGCGCTAATTTGAATTTGTAATCAAATCGCTGTTACTCCGTCCAAGTAGATATTCTCGACCCCGGATCTAGCCGTCAGTGCTACCTTCTAAATTCCTGTATCAAGGACCTCACCTTAGGACCCTGTTATTTAGATTAATTTAATTGCTTTTTATACCACCATTATAATATAATATCATCAACATATAATGTAATATCATCAACCATTTTGTCATTCATTTATTATGTATGACGATTCAATGGGGGGGGGGGGGGTTCCAATTTCTTATTTTTCTTTACAAGAGGGTGGTAGGATAGATTATCTTGTTAGTTATTATGTAAGATCACAAATGCGCAATGTTAAAATTGTATTGTTATGTATATATAAACAGTTATCTAGACCAGAAATTGGATTGACGGTCTAATTTGGACTACCACTACGCGATTCCATTCCTGAAGTAGTTAGCCGTGTACGAGGCGCGTTGCAGTTATATACAAATTTGTACATACGCCGAGAAATGTGTATGATTCCATGTATGCTCGGAATGCAACATTGCGCATGCGCACAGAAATGCGCTATATATTCTCCAATCCGTTTTCGGCTTAGCTCCTTTTATGTTTCGCTATAAAGCGCTTTATGGTTCGCTCTGCAGGCATTTTGTAACGTTAACTATTTCTATCCAACAATGAAAATTCTATCTGTCTGAGCGTTTACTATTAAGTTTAGTAATGTCGTCCATATAGTCGATGTTTAATCGGTTTAGTATCTGTAAATCAAGCTTTAAGTGCTTTGAGCTGGAATGTGGAAGTGTTTCAGCGCTGTTACGTAAATTGGAAAGACAATTGGTTCGATTTCTCCATTTACTTCGTTGTAATGTCTATTTATAATAATAGACATAACATGAAATGGTTAAATGAATGGTTAAGCTAATCAATAGCTGTGTCAGCGACTTAGTCCGCGAAGAATAGATATTTTGTATGTCGAAATTTGTCATTATAAATTTAAGCTGGTACCCACGCATCGTTCGCGTCCTGTCGTTCTTGCAAGGTAATCTTAAAAGATAGACATCTACGGTCGCAGACTTTGTTTTAGATCGTTTTAGAAACAAATCATTCTATCATATATATTTTTTAGGTTTGTGCTTGTATCGTTTTCGCAGCGCACGCAACGGACACCCTCAAGAATGACTCATTTTCTCCGCTTTTCTCACATATCCCTCTATTTCTTGGCGCCTCTTTGTCAGCGTTTGATGTTTCGAGAAATCCTGTAACGAACAAAAAAAAATTACAATTCGAATCATTGGTTCCTGAGATTAGCGCGTTTGAACAAACACACTCTCCAGCTTTATTATATAAGTATAAATAGTCAACGCGCGTTAAGTTACTTAATGGGGCGAAAGATATCGGACTTTGCGATACAAAAATGTCAAGATCCCGAAGAGCAAAACCGTGTTGGCATGGCGGTCGAGCTGTTGCTGCGAGTGTGCACGACAGGTCACATTCAACGTAAAGCTTTGTGAACCGCCGCGAACATTGTAGCCCACTAGCTGTGTCAGCGACTTCGTCCACGTAGAATAATTAATTTAGGCGTCAAAATTAGGTGTTTCCAAACCTCCTCTACATCTTTATAAATTACAGCCGTTCTCGAAAACAAAAAGGATTTCCCCGATTTTTTTCACGTTTGCCGCTGTTTATTCGCCTCTTTAAATCCAATCCGATGTAGCCTAAAGCCTTTCTTGATAATAGATACAAAATATATTTTTTTAATTTAAACCAAACGACGTTAAAACAAACAAATTCTTCAGCTTTGTAATATTAGTATAGATTTTCTTAGAAGAGATCAATTACTACTTTATTAAACAATTGAAATGAATGGTTCATCGATGTACAGTATACTCGGTGTATTTAGTTTCGCGTATTTGACACGTTTGTTCTTCTCAAAATACCTGGATATGAATTAATATTCGAGATCATATTAAAGTATTTATTATAAAATCAATCCCATTGTATCCCGACCGGCGCGGGCGCGTAATGTGTCCTTGTTTTTATTCGCCTCCTATTGTGTTTGTTTCGATGGGCAGCGGATTAACATGAAGTATGGCGCCGCGCGAGCAGCGATCGTGGAATAGCAATACGGGCTCCGCGTGCGGTCTGCTGCTATCTAGATGAAGTGTTTCGGTATCCAGCCCATGTTCCCAAGTGACATACACATAACCCGTGAAGCATGAGAGGGTTGTATGAATTTTTTTCGAGAACAAAAGTCAGGTGCCTCAGAATCGAAAATGAGCCATTTGACCTTGCATATGTAGAAACCGGAGTGAAAACATAGTATGTACTTTTTTATAAGAGTTTATTACATTTAAATAAAACACTTTAACGGTTTAAAACGCGATATATTAGTTAAAATTATTTGAGTCTCCCCGTGACCATGGCTTTAGCAAAGCATCCGAAACGTCAGGCCGAAGTTAAACATCATTTTCAAATAAGTTTAACTAATATATCGCGTTTTATACCGCTAAAGTGTTTTATTTAAATGTGTATTCTTCGCGTAAACTATAGCCAGTATTTAGTTTATTACATTTTTTTAATATAAGTGTTTTCCTTAAACTGTTTGTGTGTATAATAGACAAAACGTAAAACGATCTCGCTTGCCTTAGCTCGGCCTCTGAAGGGGTCACAGAATATCAGTTGGGACATGAGTCCTAACATAGCTGAGTGGCTTCCTTTTCGGAGTTAAAATTAAATTAAATTTATATGTTTGTAGAATACGTTTGAATTGTAAATGTCGTTGTTGTCGTTTGTATGTTGTTTCTGAATAAACGTAGTTCTATTTCTGAATAGAATCGATCAGTGAAACGGCTACAGATGTGTTTTCGCCCTATGTACCAGGCGGAAACGGATTCTTTGAGAGTAACGTTAATTTGCAATTGATTTATACCTTCTGTCATCGTATACGAGGCCATAGAGGGACTGCTCAGCGTCACACCATATACAAACGGAGTCGAGTGTATGGGAGAATGTCGTGGAAAGGCTATGTAAGCCGAGAGTTATTGCTTGAAACGGTTCGTCGCCATATTTAGCACATTAATAAGCTATGTACTTTGCTTTCTACGTCTATTTATTTTATAAACGAACAAATAGTCGCGTTTGAATAAACACTTTAACGGTTGAAAACTTTACAGCAGCCGTGGGCAGAGGGAGATGCTCTCGTTAAAAAAATTGTTTTAATAGGTTTAACTAATATATTTCCCGTATTAAACGGTGAAAGTATTATTTACTTGTGTTCAAGAAGTTCACCAACTTTTTTTATTTTATTTGTGTACCACGAATTTCCCGTAAATAAGACGCAGTAAAGCATCATGATAAAGTGGGAGTGGGAAATGTCGCCAGAGGCCTCTCTAATTGACCAATGTTGGCTGGTGTGCCTTCAGATTGTGTTCAAATATTGTCTCCGTGACCGAGCACAGAGCAAATAGCCCGTCTGTCTGTTTACCTGTTTGTAGAAACCAACGAGCCAGTGTCTGTTTGCGTCTGTTATCGTCATTTAGGGTGAGCACCTTTCGGGGAATAACTGGGATAAAATTCATTGAATAGGGTTTGGTCTACTTACCTACATGTGTCCATTGCTGGAACAATGTTTAACTAGATAAATGGTTGTTCATTTTTTTTTAATTCACCTCACAACTCTCATGTTAAAAAATTTTCGCATATTTTATCAGAGCTCGTAACGATGTAATCGTTAGTTCGCGTCCCGTTCGTGCCATCGAGTCACTGTCATGGATGGACTACGCACAAAACTTAAAAATCGATTTTAGATTTTTTTTTAAATACGACGCTGACAGGACATGAACCAACAGCTTTCCATGCTGTTATGTAATACTTTCGCATTAAGTTTCATTGTCTTACACTTTTCAGCTTACGATAATCATGACGATGAAATTACAGAGTATAAGGTCTGTTATTGCACATGATGGCATTGTATCGATTTTATTTAAAAAAAATTACTACACGGGCAGAACTTCAATATTACGTAATGCCATCATATGCAAACACAAAGATATTACAGTGTTACACTACACACGAAGTTTAAAAAGTATAAGAGACCGCACTTGCTTATTAATGCCCGGAAGTAGGTGCAATAAATTCTAAAAACTTAAAAGTGTACTCACCTTAGCCGTCTACATAAAATGAAAAAAAGCTGGTTATCCTATTCATACGCAGTCTCGTGGATATATCATTTCGCCCTTTTTCTCCGCGTACCTTTTACGGTCGCAGCGAGCCTGACACGATGCTATTAAATCGTGTCCAAGTATAGACCACATGGTAAAGACGGCTTTTTGTTATTTAATTCGTGACTGTGGGAATAGTACTCAGATTGTGCTCTCCTTATGTAGCTTGAGTTATTAGCTTAAAGAGGCTATAATTGTTTTTAATAAGTCCGTTCAATCGATATTTACACTGTGCGCAAACAGCAAGTAATTTACTGTTGATTCTTTGTCAGTGAGAAGTCTTATTCTTGCTAGATGTTACAAATATATTACTTAATAATGTTTCCCGCTTAAGTCACAGCTATTTCATTTAGTTTATTAAGTCATATCAATTGGTTGTATGGGCGCTGTCTAACAGACGAACAGTAGGGTTTTGCTGAAAATCAGTCTCGTAGCATAACTGTGCTGCAACTTACGCTGACGCAAGATCCTTTACGCATTACTTTTCTTTAAATCAAATTTAATCTTTTTGTATTTATTATTTTACAGCAATTACATTTATTTCTTTCTAACATTGTACTAAATGCATGCCAAATAAAGAAATCTAATATATATAAAGCCAACCGTTATGTATGTATAGCAATTACTAAATATTAATTGCATACTATACAAAACAAAAAGCAACTAATTTATAAGGAAAGATATGTGTACTGAGGTACGGTATTTTAAACATGGCGTTTGAAAATAAAAAAAATACTATTTTCAAATTCACCAAGTTTTAACTTGTAGAGCGTCAGGGACTTTCTGGCTGTCTTCTTTGAGTGTAAAAGTTGATTCGTAATCGTGAACAGAGAAGAAACGGTAGTAGAAAGTGTAAAGCTTCGGATATGTTCAGACCATCTCGTAACCACCCAAGACATGCGGTCTGCAGATATTCAGCAGTAGACCGCGTTCGTCGACCTTCCACGCTCCACTAGATCTAGCAGTTACCGATACAATTCGTTGCTCACGATATTATAATGTAATCAATGCTAATGTAATGAGTTACTGTAATAATATTTGGATTCTCGCTGCCGTTACTCGGAAAAGAAAATTTTATTAATATCATCTATTGTACGTCTTAATTATTAATACTAAGAATCGTAAATGTTTTGGGAATATGTACCAGCATTAAAATAAATGTAAGACGAGAGCTGTAGATTTAATAACTTCTTCTAATGAGCAAACGTATACCAATCTTACCTGAGCGTTAGAAAAGAATAATTGCACAACATTCCCTCGTGGAGGATGAGCTTGCCCATAGATTAAAATAAGTAAGGTTACCTTTTTTTCACAAAATATGTTCACTAAGAGAGTTTGCAGCTTTATATAAAAACTAGATATAATATACAACAAACTACATGATATCAACATCGCATATAACCGAGCGAAATCTCGATTTAAATTAATAGAAACTAAATTTAAAAAATCGGACATGTAACGCGTAAAAATTCGTACGCATATTAAAGTTGGCGTCACTCTAAATAATAATGGGTGTGTGGAATTTATTTGATTTAGTTGTGAAACAAGTTTAGGAAAAAATTTAAATCGTATGAAATTAAATATATATAAAAAAGTATACTCGTCTAGAACTGTCATTATGACGTTTTTAACGTGTAGGCTGTGAAGGCTACCTGTTAAAATCTAGAAGTAAAAAGTATCTGTAAAATGTCGATGTGCATTCTCAGGTGTGAAGTATTTGTTGTTAAGAGAAAAACAAAAATTTAATTTAGCCTTTATGGTTCTGAGAAGCCCGCTTTTGTCGTGTCAGTGTCTCGGAATTTTCGAGAATTCCACTGCGTTAAATTGTGTCGGTCGCGGTCAATAGCTTTAAAACACACATTCAGCTTAAATTCATGAATTGCAAACATTGTATAAAAGTAAGTTGGGCAAGTTACGCTATGTATAACGTCAGAAGTCTAAGTTTAAAACGAAGATTTTTATCTCGTTTCACTGTGTTTCTATATAAGTCTATGAATAATAAACATTTTGACACTTGAAAAATACGTGCTCGATGTCGTCAATATCTTCGTTAGAAATACTGCAATTTATTATTTGAATATATATACGTAGGTTCTGCAAGCAAACCGGAAGGTTTGAAGGGGACACGGGGAGAGTTGGATGACCCAAAACCTCTACAAGGAGGAAATGGGTGAAATGGTCAGCTGATAATGTGGACTGATCACCCGTCCTACCACAGGTGTCCCCGAAAGAAAATAATAATAATATATACGTTAATGTGCGCGCCAACAATGTAACCAAATTTTTACCATTTTAGGTAGGTACATGATACAAAATTTCAAAGACACTATAAAACAACTTTATTTAACTATAGTTGTTTAGTTTTGTATAACTGAACTCATGAAGAATAATACTTGATTTTTTATTAAAATATCCATCCTGGCATGTAAATTCAGCTGTACGCCAATCTTCTAAACCTCAACAAACAATCTGGACTAACCATCTCGATGCAAGGAACAACCGGCTCGCGCTTTGTTCTTTTTGCCGCTCACCAAACGACGCTGTTCGGAGAAGTTGTCGCGGTAAAAAACCCAAAGCCAAAACGGTGCGACGGAGGTGTGAATATAATTAATGGTGCATCAAAGTGACCGCCCCAAACATTGCAACCGATTTTGATAATTCTTTTGATAGCTGACCGTCGCTCTTTTGTTTTTAAGCGTAATCTTTTACAGTTTTTATTGTTGTTTCACTTCAAATTTAATTTACCTAATCGTTATTGGTCAATACACAATGATTATGCGATTAACAACCTGTTAAGAAATAAACATAACTAAATTAAACAAAATCAACTTGCCATTTGTCAAAGCCCTCATCGTGACATTTTTAGGCTGATTCTTTTTGCTAACTTAACTTAACTACGCAAGAGGTATGACCATGGCTGTGGTTGTAGTGTCCAAATCGATGGACTATTGTTAATTCGTTTTAAACCGTTCAAAGTGTTTTATTGAAACTATTTATCTTATCCGTTATTTGTCAAAATATTGTTTCGTTCAATCGAGAATTGAATGAATACATTTATGCGTCGTGTTTCGTTCGTGGTTCTGTAGGCCATGTGGTGATTACAGATCTGTCACAGAGGGTCAACGGTTCGTTAATAGTGCTATCTTATTACCTTGCCTATCGCAACGTGAACGTTACGCGGCCACGCCATTAGTAACTGTAAGCCGGACAATAATCTAGATTCTAGACTGAGATTTTAATGAACGTTTTACATCGTTATTGTTTTGAGGAATTGTGTTGTTTACACTTCTTCTTTTCGATCTAACTAAACTCAAAGAAAGGTTCCATCCATTTAATATAATTTTTTGACATTGAAGAATTTCGGTTTGTATATAATTTAAAGTTATAACTTATTTTTTATCTATATTAATATATAAAACTGAAGAATATGTTTGTTTGAACGCTAATCTCGGGCACTACTGGTTCAAACAAACAACGGGAAATGTGGAAAATTAACCATCTTTGTGTGTTACCGATGCTGCGGAAACGATTCAAGATACCCAAAAATATGTATTGAAGAATCATTCCCCTTTAAATTAATTAAAAAATGGCCGAGACACTATATGTCTATCTTCTAAGATTGATTTGCAAGAACGAAGGAACGCGACCGACTTCGTGGGTAACAAGCTCAAACTTATAAAGATGAAAATATCCATTCTACGCGGACGAAGTCGCTGCCATAACTAGTTATAATTTAAATTCTATTCATAGAGCACGTATATTTTACAAAGGGTTTACAGGTACCTTTTATAAGCACATGTTCTGTGAACTCTTCTCGGAATACGCGTAAAAACAGCATTTGAAATAGTACAAAAGACACCTGGCAGACTGGGTGTCGTCTCTACACAAAAGGCCAGCATATTGTCCAAATTGCTTATTGCCTTACCTGCTTACCTGAAGAGCATTGTTACGTTAGGTCTATTGTGGGCCGTGAATTATGTTCCAGTGTAAAGTTGTGTCGTTTTTAAATAGTCCTAATAAAGTAAAAACCTTGCAAATCATGTCTCTTTATAATACTTTTTGCTAAAACCCCGATTTATCCGCGTTTGTTAACATTATATGGCTAATAATCTACGAATCGTGGGTTCGACCCGCATCAGATTCATGTTTGAATAAAACACTGACTGTGTGGGGAGTCCCTCCGTTACCACCGCTGCTGCGAAGCATCTGATCATGAAATGTCGAACCGTATTTAAAATAAATTATAAATAATTTAAAAATGTATGCTACTCGCATAAACTATAGAGAATATGCATTGTATCTAAAAATTCTTTGTAAATAATATGTAAATTGTTCTGAAACATGCTAGACTTGTGGTAGAAACATATAAATGCTACTGGGGCCTCGAACCTCTGTCCTGAAATGAAAAAGCCGTAAAGCGTAATAAAAAAGTCTAGTTCAAAATATAAACAAAAAATTAGTTAATTATTTTCTCAAATTTTATAAATAAAAGCAATTATTACACAACAGTTATTTCTTTAATATTATCTTCGGCAGAAATTCGTTCAGCAGTTCTCCCAACAAAATACAATTATTTCTGAATCATTAATGTTCACCGCAGCTCAATTCAAGTTGTCGGTCGTGGGTCTTAATCTCGCTTGTGTCACAATTTGAATCAATGCATTTTGCATTATAGGCTTATAGAGGCGAAAGCGGTCATAGTGGTTTACTATTCGCAGTGGTACTATTTATAGCATCGTTATTAGATTTTGCTTGGCCCCAGCGTGGGTGTTGGCAAGACAGCCGCGGTATTCGCCGCGCCGGGCCGTCTCAGCAATTAGACACGTGCGAATGTACCAGTCGCGTTTACATCATTTTTATTGTGTCTGAAATGTCCGTAAATACGGCGCGATTGAGAGCGTCGAACTAGTATGTGTTTATTTGGAAGCTGGTTCGTCCCTCAATTTTACTTTTATTTATTTTTAGTTACAAAACGTACAGCTATGATATTAATGAGTGTGATGTTGCAAATCGTTAACAAATATAATTTAAACCGTTTAAAGTGTTTTATTTTGATGTGTTCGAGTCGCGGTATCTATATATACCATACTTAAATAGCTATTGTATTAAATTATTAATTACTATAATGTTAAAGTAAAAACTAAGTTTAGATGACAGGAGAATGTTTTGGCTTAATTAGCTTTACGAAATACATAGTTATAAAGATGAAGAAATCGTTTTCAAAATGGTTACACTTAAATTTAAGGATAAACGCAGTAAATTAGATTTTTACAATTAGATGGTTTTGCCGCTACAAGATATAATTTTTTTTAATTAAATCTGTTTGTATGTTACCTCCAAGATTCGTCAATAGTAGAAATTATAAATAGGTTCATATTTAAATTATATTTGTTAAATATTTTAAAAGACCTTTCTTATATCCGTTTTGCTACTTTGAATTTTAATTTGACTACCTTACAAGCTACTGGTCATTCGATGAACGTCGAATTCGGTGTGGTCGTCGGTTCGAGACTCGCTCGTGGCGTGTTTTTAATGTTATGCTTTCAATATAATTGTTTTTCGTAAAATACTGCCTATAGTTTACGCGAGTAGTACACATTTAAATAAAACACTATAACGATTGAAAACGCGATATATTAGTTAAACTTATTTGAAAATGATTTTTAACTTTGGTCCGTCGTTTCGGATGCTTTGCAGCAGCCGTGGCCACGGGGTGACTCCCCGTCTAACTAACAACTTTAACTAATATATCGCGTTTTAAACCGTTAAAGTGTTTTATTGAAATGATTCTCACAAATCCAGCACCGCTGACTCTAAAAATACAACTAATAAAGAGATCGACCGCAACGACAGACGACGAAGCGTCTACCTAGTCTTATTGTGTCTGAAAAGGTGTAAAAATAGACAGTAGGAAGTCGAGAATATCAATGCGAGCTTTTATCGCATTCTCGTCTCGTCTGTCATACGGTATGTAAAAAAACAACTGTATGGTAGCAATATAAGGCTAATAATCAACGGGCCGTGGGTTAGATCTCGACCGGGTCCAAAATGTTTATAATTTACCTGAAACATGTCGGACTACGTCTGGATATTAAATGGATGGTAAGCCGTCCGAGTCACGAACCACCGTCCACAGGTAAGAAAGCCGTGAAATTTAATCGCGTTTCGGTTCTAGTCTGTTGATTTCCGAATATCTAAAGCCAAAAAAGGTCAACAGCGCATCTTATTTAGATGCTATATCCACCTCCCAAAATGAACCCCACGCTTGTCTGTCCTTATCTATATAAAAAATACGACATTAAGCGAAAATGTTCGTGTACAATGTAAGAAGATGTGCGAACGGCCTAATTGTTGTTCACTGAAAATCCACGGACTGAAACCAGAAAGCGGCTACACGGAATTCTGATATTTCTTATTAAGAAAATTATACTTTTAGAAACATTTGGGACCCGTCGGGATTCGAACCCACAGCTGGAATTAGACCAAGGAACCCGTCAGATACCTACTCAAAAATTATGAATGGAAATGACGCAATTTTACAAATGATCGAGGTTAAGCTTTAATGAGCACAGCAGTCAATGTGACCGGAAGTTGGAGATGTGTGTGTGAGATGAAAGTGTGTGCGTAAGAGAAATTCGACTCACGTGATGTTTTAAATGATGGTGTATAAGAAATGTGTGTGTGACTTATATTTTATTACATGATTAATTAACAATAAATATTATTTCATGGTTAGGTATATGGAAATAAAATTATTTACAACACTAGCTGTGTCAGTGACTTCGTCCGCGTGGAATAGTTATTTCTGACATCAAAATTTTGTTTTTGAAAATCTCCTTATCTTCGTGAATTGAAGTTACTCACGACGTCGGTCGCGTCCCTTCGTTGTTGCTAGTTAATCTTAAAAAATAGATACATAAAGTCGCGGTTATTTATTTTGATTCTTTAAAAAGAAGTCACTCTTTCATAAATATTTTTTGGGTATCTTGAACCGTTTAAATAAAACACTTTAACGGTTTAAAACGCGATATATTAGTTATACTTGTTTTAAAAAGGATTTTTAACTTCGGCCCGACGTTTCGGATGCTGTGCCGTGGTCATGGGGAGATAACTAATATATCGCTACTAACTAATATATATAAGTGTTTTATTTAAATGTGTACTACTCTCGTAAACTATAGACAGTATTTCTCTTGAACCGTTTTCGCAGCGTACGGATTGGAAACCCTCTAAGGCGAATGGATGTTTCCCGTTTTTTCTATATTTCCCGCTGCTTCTTCGCTTCTATTAGTCACATCACGATGTGTTAGACTATAGCCTTCCTCGATAAATATTCAAATCAACACAAAGTATTTTTTCAATTCAAACTAGTAGTAATGTCAGGAACATTAGCGCGTTCAAACATACAAACTCTTCACCTTTATATATTAGTATAGATAATGTATTGCGCGAGAGGTGCATGTATAAGTAGCTCAATTGGTTAGAACAACAGCACGGAACGCTCTGGATGCCGGTTCAAGTCCTGCACGAGTCGTATTTTTTTTATTATTATCCATTTTTTATTAATATAATTTATATCAGCGTCATAGTAAACGAATCGCTTATCTTTTTGTCTGTCATAAATAGTGCCTAGCGTTACTTTGCTTGCGCCTCGAATGTACTTTGTTATGTGAAGGAATTCTTTATGATACCTATGCGGACAGTTTGCTAATAAAACTCGGTTGCATGTGATCAATAACAGGAAGAATATTAGGTTAGTATACAAATAGTCTGTACTCGTGCTCTGTACTCCAATAGACATTTATAAACGATAAATACAATGTTATGTAGGATTTGACAGTCTCTCTGGTCCAATAGTAGTATTTTTAATAATCAACGTGCTGTGGATTCGATCCCTACCAGGTTGAATCATTGTAGTTTTTAAATAAGACACTTTAACGGTTTTAAACGCGATATATATTATTTGAACTTTTTTTATTTTATTTTTTACTACGGCCCGAAGTTTCGGATGCCTTTCACGGAGAGAATGTCGGGCCGTAGTCAAAATAATTTGAACAAATATATTTACCGTTTTAAACCGTTAAAGTGTTTTATTTAAATGTGTACTACTCGCGTAAACTACAAACCGTATTTCATTTTGGTTTTTGCCTGGAAATATTGAAATTCCATTCGGGTCACGAATCACGGACCGCAGACAAAAAAACCGTGAAATTTAATCTATTTGAATTTGGATATTAGGAAGTCTGTAGATTTCCCAATATCCAAAGCCAAACTGTCGACGGCGAGTTCGATGTCATGAATAGGGTATTCCACCTTGCCTCATGCTATCTACTATATAACAAAAAAATTATGGCCACCGTTTTAATGTCCCCAATCCATCACCGTGTCCTCATAAATGTAGTAAAGCTTCCGAGCGTTATCTATCATTTAAATTTAATAGCGACGCCCGGAATGAATTGCGCATCGATCACACGACTAATCGGCGATCAATCAATCTTTTATGAAGGAGTAATATTCATATCCGTTATCGCGAAAACCAAACCAGTTCTGCATGAGAACGAGGAGATTCCCACCGCATCAGACTCCGAAACTTACACCGGATATGTCTCTGACATTTCGTTCGCAACGATTCGATTTGACCTCTTGATTTGATCGAGTTTGATATCTGTGGTCTAAGATAGTCTTTCTTTATGGCATTATTAGATTGGATAAGCGTAAAATTCAATTGATGAGTGGTTCGAATCAAGGATTTTTTTGACAGACTCGTTGGTCTAATGTAATCAACGGGTCATGGATTCGATTACCTTATTTTTGAATGAATATTTTTTTCTAAAACATGTTAGACTTCATCTGGAAATCTGGATATAAAATGGGTGGTAGGAATATAGATATTCTGGGTCACGAACCACCGTCCACAGATGAAAAAACCTTAATCGCGTTTTACTTTCAGTCTGTGTATTTCCGAATCGAAAGCAAAAAATTGGTCGTTGTTAGATACTATAGGCTGGGGTGTATCACATAGTGACCTCGTGCTTTTCTATCCTCCTCTATCATTAGAAAAATAAGATATTTAAATTATTTAATCTCTATTAATCAGATATAACTACGAAGTTAGAAATTAATGATCTTGTAGCTTTAAGAGTGGTTCGACCACGAGCCATATATTGCCACTATAGGACGAACAACTTTCGTCAAGTCAATGTTATCTCTTAACTTTATTCAATAGAAATATAGAGAGATATCAATCAATAAATAAAATAGAAATACCGGTCCAGTTTGACAGCCTCTCTGGACAGGCGTGATGCCAATATAGCTGTTATCTGTTATCGTTAAGCGTTATGTACGTTGTTGGCAAGTGACAAATGTATCCGGACCACGAGACGGCGGATCTTGGCCACTTGTGGTTCAATTGAGTAGAAATCACTAAACCTCCATCTTAGGTCTTGATAGATGAGTGATATATACCCTAGGCATATAACATCAAAATAAAATAAAATATACTTTATTCTCTTTAAGTTAAAAAAAAACTATTTATATTCTATAAATGTTTGTCTGTCCGTCTGTCGAGATTCTACAGTGTTCCAAAGAGCAACATGACCGAGAAGAACACCCAAGAAACTCAGTCCGGCTTTCTTTTAAACATGTCTTGTAAATTAATACTTTTTTGTGAATTGATTAACCTAAGGAGCAATTTATATGACTGCCATCTAAACAAGACCCGACGTTGACCTATTCGCTTTTGACATTCGGAAACTGAAGACTGCAACCGAAATGCGAGTTTTTACTCCAAATCAAATCAAATCATTTATTTTACCCACAAGAATACAATAAAATAGATGCATGTGGCACAATGTCGATTAGTAGTAGTTAGTGTGGTGGTGTTTACATATCTGCACACCATTTACCATCTAGATTTTGTAGAGGAATATTTCAGAAAAAATATAAATATATTTAAAGACATGTTGCCCGGTGGGGATTGGCACCACGACCTACATTACTGCCATTGAACATAATAACGCAGAACTTTTCACATTTAAATTGCGCGGAAGTCGCACCTTACCGGTCATAAAATTCAGGCATACATATAATTAATTCGTTTATTTTTGTCAGTGAGCGGAGTCGGATATGGTGTATAGTGACGGGCGCTTCTTTAATGGGCAGCTTTACACCGTTACGAGCTCTCGATGGCCCCTCATTGGCCGGTCTGCATAATTTGCCTCGTGGGCTATCTTCATTCATTAAAAGCGGTGCGGCGAGTCTGTCGACTCTACAAAGTAGTACAAAGGCGATCGCAGATTTATCCGCAACGTTCTTTACAGCCTCCTTCCTATACATGCGGGTATAAATGCGGCGCGAGGAAAGCAAGGTTCCAATCTTTGTGAACGACGAATTCTATGACGCGGTTCCGATCGGCGCGCGCGTCGCTAGCAAATCTACGATCACCTTAAATGTACCTGTTTTTGCTCGAACGCGAAGCTAAAACGAAGGATTGAATATTGTCTATAGTTTACGCGAGTAGTACACATTTAAATAAAACATTTTAACGGTTTAAAACGCGATATATTAGTTAAACTCATTTGAAAATGATGGTTATGTGACCCGTGACCATGGCTGCTGCAAAGCATCCGAAACGTGGGATTTAAAAATCCGCCGAAGTTAAAAATCATTTTTAAATAAGTTTAACTAATATATCGTATTTTAAACCGTTTAAGTGTTTTATTTAAACGTAGAATGATATTATTAAAGGATTGCTAAAAAATGACGGAAAAGAAGGTCTTTTCGTTTTAGCAGCACAGCTAATGTACAAATTCCCTGAATTAGAAGCACTGTTCAGTTTATTTAAACAATATCTACTTAATTAATCTTATCTTAAATTAGGAACAGGAGCTGCCGCGATTAGCTTCCTGTTCAATTAAACAGAACGAGATCTTGTATCTCGTATTGCCTCGCATAGCATAGCACTAGAGGTCTCCGGGGTTAGAGATCCCAGAACACAATAAATTGTTTCAGTTCGACTGGGCACTGAAGCTTGAACAAATTCTTTTTTAGTAAATAAAATTCGATCACTAAAACGGGTGCAGTGATGTGTTCATCCCGATGTCCCATCTTCATTTCATTTCAGTTAAGAAAAAACCGTACTATTAAATATCAACAAGTTAAAATTTTGAATTTAATTCTAAGCCATAGCGACACAAAAGCCTCTTAAAATCCGAACCACATAGATACAACAACCTCTGCCCACTTCTGTCTACACGACGCCGAAGCGTATAAAACCACCGCATATATAAATAAAAATTCCGAGAGATTTCGACACGTCCTAAACGGCAGGTTATTTTATTTATGCTCAAATATGTCGACAATATCGACAATATCGCCCACCTTTTGACCCCGCACGCGACGCGTTTATCTCGGAATTTTCAACTATTAAACGAACAACGGCTCGCCTTTCTAAATCCTAATTTGTGTAGTCGCCGTTTTGTCAATCTCACCTTGATAATTCATCAACGGGCCGTGGGTTCGATTCGACAACACATCTTATTTAGGAGATGTATTGCTGGAACCTTCCACCAGGTTCTAACGTTAAGCTTGTTTATTCTCCCTTGTCACATTTACATTAAGTGCGACAGGTTCGAATTTCGGCAAAAAAATAAATAGCTGTGTTTGTGCATAAAATATATATATATGTAACTACAATGTAATTTTTACAAAATGCACAACTATGCTGAGCTACTAAATAGTTCTGGTCTGGTCTGGTCAATTATTTTTGGTCTTGCAGGGCAAATTACTAACAAACTACCTACTGCATGTGAAGAGAGGACTGCCCCAATCACATTTGACATCATAAATAGCGCTACATCTTAGGAGTCTTTATGACCTCGGCGTGGGCGGGGACTATCGTAATCTCAGATCCCTCATTATAAGAAAAGACTTGTGCTGGCCTGCGTTGGCGTGGTATCGCTCACATTTCCGATGTTTCGTAACGAATCGCAGTCTTCGTCTTTACGATCGTGTTAATTTAGATCTGTTTGTTCTAATCTAAAACTGCCTTTGTTTATGTTTTAACGAGGGAAGATATATATAATTTGATATTAATATCAGAGGATATATTGATTTCTACACAATTTTAAGGTTGTGTCTGTAAACAAAGACAGTTATAAAGTCTTTATTAATTAATGAGGAAGGATCCTAATAAACATGTACGGACAAACGTCCGAACAAAATTACTATATTTTTATAATAATATTATTTTATAGCATAGCTAGCATAATTCTAAATCTATGTCAGCGTCGTGCTCACATCAATGTTTTTATTAAAAGCAAATTTACAAGGTTAGTTTAGTGAGCGTCCTATTTTCTACCTTTCTTGTAAATTATATTTAAGCGATATTAATAGGAAATAAATCAGTTGCACTACAGCACTCATTGGGTATGGTTATTTCGCCTCCCTCTTAACCTTTATCACGTCAAAGCTGTTAACTCTACAGCATAACGTCAGCAAACACAAGCACGTATACTTTCCCGAACTGTTATACGCAACAGTCTCGGGTACCCGAAACTCGGGAGTATACGGTAAACTGTTATACAGTACAAAACAACTAAGGTGCCTGCAACTTCGCCCGGTGTTGTGTCCGCTTTTGGGCATCAAAATTTGATTTTTTAAACCTCCTTTATAAATTAAAGCTGTTACCCACGTAGGCCCGTCCTTTCGTTCTTACGAGTTAATCTAAATAGATAGCCTAATACAAAAATAACTTCAATTCGAACTAGTAGTTCCTGAGATTAGCGCTTTCAAACAAACTCTTTTGCTTTATAATATTAGTATAGATTATAAAAATGTATAAATCGCAAGATAGATACCTGTATTTTTCAGCCGTTACGACTGTCGCAATTAAGAAATGGTTTTCGACGTTTTGTCATAAGGAGTAGATAATCTTGTAAGATTAACTTGCAAGAACGGGACGTGACCGACGTCGCCGATAACAACTTAAATTTATAAAAATAAGATATGTGCAAAAACAAATTTAGACGCCAATATAACTCTTTTACCCAGACGTGTTTTAAATGTGAAGACTGGAAGCATATTTTCTATCGTTACAAAAGCCTCCAAGCGGATGTTAAATACGTCAAGTGGGCGATGTTATGCCTAATTAACAAATTCTGATGTTTATAGCTACAATCTTATATTGTAATTCGAACTCGATTGAGTAATATCGGATTTCCAATTCGTATATTTTTTACAATCGCAAAGCAGCTGTGAATTTTCGGTTTTATGTTTCACGTGTTAGGTGGACTTTGTACATATTATTACTATAAGTTAGTAACGACGGCAAGATTTTATTTTTTCATCAAAGTTATTTTAAAAAATACAGTTTGCGTTATTACAAAATTGTTATTTAGCTATTGTGAGACGTTAATACAGTGTAAACTCCATGTAACGTCACTCTATTTAACGACAAACTCTCTTAAGCGTCGAAATTAATTGGCTTTGGTTGGTTTAGCTTGTTTTTCATACAATGTTTCTTCTCTCCATTTAACGACACCTCTCTATAACGCCATAAAATGCACAGTCCCTTCAGTGTCGCTATATAGAGTTTACACTGTATATATTAAATACTGTCTGTAGTTTTAGTTTACACATTTAAATAATACACATTAACGTTTTAAAACGCGATATATTTTAGTTAAACTTGTTTGAAAAGTGTCCGACGTTTCAGATGCTTTGCAGCAGTCGTGGTCGTCGAGGAAACGTCGGGCCGTAGTTAAAAATAATCTTTAATTTTCTTCGATATTTATCACTACAGTCTGTAGTTTACGCGAGTGCTTTTATATAGGAATTATGTATATTAATTATTTTTAAATGCGTAATTCAATCCCACATCACATATTACCTTCAAAGTTTGAATTTTAGAAAACTACGTAACAATAAATATTCTCTAACTTCTCATCCTAAGTTTACTTCTAGATGTCACTTGAATATATAAGATTATTACTTTGTCTAAAATATATAGTTTGTCGTGAAATCGTTCGAGAAAATTCGTAAGTACAAAGTACGTTTTCGGTCAAAAGTTGAATCGAATCACACCTACTCACATTCTCTCCAGCATCACTGATATTTATTGTTGTTTTTAACGGCCGACGGAAATATTCTTGACGATATATTAGGTGCGCCATAAAGAGAGTGGAATTCTTATATCTAGGTTCTTTTTATGGCAGAGGACGGCTGAAAAGCATATGGATCGATGTACAGTAAAATGTCCAAGCCATAAAACAAATGAACGAAATGTGTTGTCGACCTATTTTGACTTTGAATATTTGACAGTCTCGGCCAAACATCATTAAACTTGTCGGCTTTTTTATCTGCGGACGGTGGTTCGGACCTCGGACAGAATTCCGTTATTCCTACGACAAATTGAATATCCAGATTTCCAGTCTTGATTGGAAAAATGTTGGATCCAGTTGGGATCGAACTCAGAACCCGTCGATTATGTCTGTATCGTTCCCACAACGTAATGGTGTTATGTGACAAAATGTGTTTACATATCCATAAAGTACAAGCGGAGATAACGTTCATACTCTGGCATTTAAGCGTAATAAGAATCCACAGTGGCAACGAGCGAGGGACACGATGTCGCGCGCTGGTGGTCCTATGAATTTATATTGCATTTATATGTTGACGTATGATTTATGAGCCAGCGGTATGCACGCTGGATGTTTATAATTGACGGAAAAAATCGCACACGTAAGATCGACACAGTGTGAAAAAAACAGTGGCTCAATAAGGATATTTGTTTGTTATTTTTGGTATTGTGGCGATTACAATTACAGTGACCTTACTCGCACAACCTTCCCTTTCGTCCATTTGGTAGATCATCCATCGACCTCCTCTCTTTCTCTTTCTGATTTCTTAGATGGGTAACACTCGTTTCTTGCGTTCGTATTTTTTCAGTAAAATAAAGTAAAGAGATGTACGTCCTTTTTATCGTGAAACTTTTGAATTGGGCTATAATTTCAAATGTACAAAAGTTCAAATGTACTCAGATAATTTTATATTTAGTTTTAAATAGCTGTACCAGCGACATCGTCCGCGTAGAATAGCCATTTTTTTTGTACAACTCCTCTTTATAAATTAAAGCTGTTACCTATGACGTTACAGACATTTTTTTAGATCATATAAAGAGGAATATTTCTTTCTTCTTACATATTTTTGGGTATCTTGAGCCATTTTCGCAACATACGCATCGGAAACTCACAACGGTTTTTTATTTCACATTTCCCGCTGTTTCTTCGCTCCTAATTGTCACAGCACGATCTATTATAGTCTATAGTCTTCCTCGATAAATGCTCTAACCAACACAAACATATTTCTTCAATTCGAACCAGTGTATTTTGAGATTAGCGCGTTACAACAAACAAATTGTTCAGCTTTATATATTAATATAGATGGATGTCACGGTTAGTACCCACTTAGGCTATTGGACCAACGAGATCATTCGATATCTCTCAATAAAAATAATCATAGCACACGCAAAACAAGTAGCACACTATATTATGTACAATATTTCCTTCGCTAATTAAAGTATTTTTTACACAGCTCCTTATATTCAATTAAGTTACGTTCTTTCCTATGAACACTGAATTATTTATACATATTTCAAGATTGACAAAACATCGTTATTATGGGCTGCCATTCATTTATTTAAATACCTCTAACGCTAAACCACACCATTAACCGATGACCCCACAGAGACCATTTATGAGAGCCCCTCGGGCTCCATATATTACGTCGGAGACTGCTTTCACGAGCGTAGGCGGGCGTGCCTTACTATTTTAATTTATGCAAAGTTGTCCATATAAAACCGAAGACTAGTGTGTCGTGGGCCTATGATGAAATTGTGGTTAATTATCCATTGTCTTCTTTTTTATTTGGGTAGGATAAATTCATATTCAATACCTAGTAGCACCCACGATTTCCTCTACAAAAGTGTTGACTTCATTCGTGCAATACTTTCGGAGATAAGCGGGGGTACAAGTAAGAACGAAAATGACATAAGGTTGTTGTAACTACATTTTGATTTTATCTTAGTCTTTTCATAGAGAAATGTACAATGCTAATTGATTTAAGTAAATTACTTTTAACGGTTTTAAACGCGAAACATATTAGTTAACTTTCAATTATCGTTACTACGTCGCGAGGTTTTGAATGCTTTGAAGCAGTCATGGTCACGGGGTGACAGAAGATGGAGGGTGTCCATAATGACTAAATCAATCTACTACGCTAGCGCCATCTGTTTCGTACTTGCAGCAGTAACTGGCCGAGTCCTTACAGAACTGCGGTTTTTTGAGATTTAGCGTTTATAGGACGCGAAAAATATCATTTAAGTTAACTAATATATTTTTTAATTTAACTACATTTTAATGTGCGGTAGTGATGGCTTTTTTATAATACAGATGATCTTAGCATCTTGTTGATTTAGAGAAGTAGAATAATAAGATTTGAATAAAAATAATTATCATTTAATATTGGTTTGAATGAATTGAATCGTGTCGCCCACAGGCAGTATCTAGCTTTGTCCCAAGCCTCCGACCACTCGCTTTACGGTTTATCCATCCTACTTGAAATGCCGCACACCTATCGCCTATTAAAGCTTAGAGGTTTACGCCTACTGCCTTTAAGAGCAATGGACTCGTGTAGAGAACATAATATGTTGAACGGTTTAAAACGCCAAATATAACTTACCTTTATTTTAACTAGGCGACGTCGTAGATTCTTTTTAAAGCAATGAAAACGTCGGGTCTTAGTTAAAAATGAACAAATATTTTGGTTTTAAACCGTTAAAAATGCTTTATATACTCGGCACCTGTTGGGTAGCAATTGTTTTATGTTAGGCTAGGATCGACACGCATGGTAGGTAAAATACCCTTTTCGTCCCCTTGATATACACAAGCCGGCGTTCTGAATGCCTTTTATCAACTGGGTTGTAAAATATATGTGCCGATTTAAACCGTTAAAAGTTTTTTACTTGATCAGTATCGCGTAAACTACAGACAGTGATGTTTAAAACGCTGTTTTGTCGTATAGCCTTTTATGAGGTTGTATGTAAAATACATGTACCAGAGTATCTTATCGGTTAACGGATGTTTCCGCGTTGGCAGTGATAGGCCGCGCCCCTCATTAAGATTATCGCAACACTTTAGATCTAGATAACGCTATTGCGCAGTTGTCACATTTCACTATAAACGCCGACTATAGTTTGCGACCGCTTTTGTAGCTAAATGGTTAAATGTAGCAAATCCGATCAGTGAAACGGACACAGAAATATGTTTCCCTCCTGCCCCACGGGGGAAATGTGATTTCACTTTTATAGTTCAAGATAGGTACATGCAGCAGAAGAAAGTTATACGCAACCCCGATGCGCGGTTGGGCTATAACGCGATATTCAAATGCCGTGAAAGGAGTGTAAAAAAAACTTTTTTCTCTTATAAATTTACTTGGTCTCCGATTGTCATGTATCGCAAAAGACAGACAAAGTTTTGATGGCAGCTGAATTCGCCAACCGTATATCACCTTATTACGATGCGTTATCGACCTATTTTAGGCAGATTTGATCCGCGCGATTATGCGTTAACGCAGTAGTTCACGTCTCAGACATTATTTTTCCAGACAGTGGGAATCGAACCGCTGATCCGTTGGTGTTAGAAGCCCAATTTATTTTTCATTTGCTATTTTAAACGCTTATAAATCAAATCTAATCCTATGAACAGCATACTAATTTTTCGCATTTACGATTCCCAGTGCTGTTTTTACATAGTCAACAGCGGAAGCTATAAATTTTTACAACTGACGTTTTGCCCAATAAAAGTTATAACTTGTAACAGACCGTCTTATCACCTATCATTACTAGAGTTAATCTTAAATTTTATGACACATGTATCTTTTACTACTTCCAGGTCACACAAAAGGTATCTAGGACGTAATATTGTATTCGATACTAATCTATTATCTATACTAACATATAAAGCTGAAGAGTTTGTTTGTATTTTTGAACGCGCTAATCTCATGAACAATTCTTCATGTTCTCTATTTATATATAGGATAGGAAAAAGGGGGAATTTATTCATCTCTACGGGGTTTCCGATGCGTATGCTGCGAAAACGGTTCAAGATACCCTAGAAAACGGACGAAGTCGCTGACACAGCTAGTTCATAGATAAAAATAACCTTTAAACAACAAGATTATTGCGCAGTATTGTCTAATCAATTCGATAAAGCTATACGCAGGTATTATTTCTGTTTTCGTCAATTATATAATGGAGTTTAAGTGTTGAATAGGCAGATAACAAAATATCAACGCGTACGTCTGTGGGTTGACCTGGATTTTAATTGTGTCACGTTTTGATTGTATACTTGTTAATTGGTTAAAGTTTAGTTTGTAAAATAATGATAATCTATTTAAATATTGTCTGTAGTTTACGCGTATAGTACACGTTTTGTTTGTTTGTTTGTTTTAACACGCTAATCTATGGCTAAGCTAAGCTACGTTAAGCTAGGCTATAAAAATCCCGATGCGATTAATAGGAGCGAAAATGCCGTCGAAAATTATCCATCTCTGAGGGTATCCGTTGCGTGCCCTACGACATACGATTCACGACTCGGGCACGACGCAAGAGGTGCATTTATCAATAAATTGAAAAATCGACGATGACGGTAGCTCAATTGGTTAGAGCGACAGTACGGAACGCTCCGTATGGTTCAAATCCTGTCAGAGTCGTAAATTTTTTAATTTATAAAATAATGCCTCTTTACTTAAATGATCGAAAAATACCCGCAACATTTTATGTCTATCTTTAGATTAACACACAAGAACCGCCTTTTTTAGTGTTCTGTGCCCAGTTGGTAAAAAAAAACAAAAATCCTATTTAAATAAAACACTTTAACGGTTTAAAACGCGATATATTAGTTAAACTATTTAAAAATGATTTTTAACTTCGGCCCGAGGTTTCGGATGCTTTGCAGCAGCCGTGGTCACGGGGTCACTGCTGCTGCAAAGCATCCGAAACCTCGGGCCGAAGTTAAAAATAATTTTCAAATAGTTTAACTGATATATCGCGTTTCAAACCGTTAAAGTGTTTTATTTAAATGTGTACTACTCGCGTAAACTATAGACAGTAGAAATCGTATTATAAAGTTTTCTGTCTGTTATCAGGCTCACAATAATAGTGATAGAATTTATTTTTGTCAATCAGTCATTAAGTCAATTGTACGAAATTCGAAAGCAGATAACTTTATGCTAGACTTCGAGTTATTCTCTGCCCTTTTCTTACATTTCAATAACTATTTGCATCGTTAATTAAATTTTACTAAACCTTGTAATTGTATCCACCAAACACGTGTACGTTTATTGATAAGTAAGAGAATGACCGATTACGGTGTTCAAATATTGTGTCCCAGGTTCAATCCAGTTTTATCGATAACACAACAGGTAACTGACACGTTTGCTTAAAAGATAAAAAAATATTTATAATCTACAAAGTATTGTGAGATATTGCAACTTTATATGTGAAGTGTTTTTTTCGGCTTCGGTTTGAAGACATTTATTTATTACAGGTTTATTATCCACAAGAACTACAAGAGATAAAAACTTAGGTACTAACTTATAAGTTCTCACTCACATGAGAAACTTATAACTACTTAAATTACAAAATAATTAAACTTAAAAACACACAGACACACAGTCTTATAATTTGATATTATTGTGTAATTGTTTGTACCAAAAGCGATCCATATTTTTATTGACAATATAAATCCAAATAATACCTGATAGATGATAGGGATAATAATTAGTATAACTCGGCTTAGGCGGAAAAGATTATAGAGTATATTGTTTATGTTCAATAGTACTATTTTAGGTGACATTAAAAAACTCTATTTTCTAGCATTGGTAGAAATGATCGTCTATCGTGCGTGCGTATGCGCAAATAAGTGTGTTGTCGCTAATTAAGACTCTACCAGCACGTACGTAACGCTCCCGTTATCCGTTACCGTGATTTGCAAGTATCATCTGCAAAGTACGAATCTTTTACACAACTGACGAGCGTATATGCGTACTTATTAGGTCATATGAATTACAGTTTATTATATTATTAAATATATATACTCTAATATTACATTAATTTTCGTTTATTTAGTGTATAACATTTACTTCATATGGTATGGAACATGTCATAGCTCCTTGAACGAGTTGTTTTATTACAGCATATTATGACAAGCTATTGCAGTATTTTTCATATAATATAGTACTTTTTTTTATTTCAGCGTTTTTGATGATTTTCACTAGTCGTGGTCTTGTATTTATACCTCACTTCAAAAATGGAGTGATTTCTAGTTTAGTACAGATAGTTTATAAGCGATAAGTTGCTTAATATTTCAATTTCATCGAAAATTCCTCGTCCAATTATATTCAATCATATAGTCCGTAGTTTACGCGAGTAGTACACATTTAAATAAAAACTTTTCACGTATTCAAACGCGAAATATAGATAACTTATTTGCAATTTATTTTAACTACGGCTTGATGTGTCTAGTGCGACAACTATGCCGGATATTTCGCGTTTTAAACCGTTGAAAGTGTCATATTTAAAAATCCATTGACTGTTAATTAGGAGAGCGGCTTAGTACTGCTCCGACCTGGCGTTCGGATCACCAGATCTTAATAATTTATTCGGCGGCATTGTGGCGCGTCGCGTCTGCCGCCTCCAAACTGGTACCAGCGTTTTTTGTGGCTAGCATCGGGCCGTATCGGGTTAAACGCAGGTTACTTAATACCTTTTACACACCCTCAATCATGCGTGCTGTGGTTTCGCTTTAAATTAAACGGTTTGGTTTATAAATTGAATTAGCTTAAATCATTATTGAATTATACACGTACGGGTTATTGACTAAACAACCGTCAATAATTTATATTAGAAAAATTTGTGGGTAATTCAAAGCGACCCGAGATATCGCTCATCATTCGAAATCAAATTAAGCATACCATACAGGTTATTACATAGGAGGGCCTATTTACCTTAATTTCAATAATAAAATACTCTACTTATTAATTACTTCTTACTTTAGTAACTATTTTTATTTAGTTTTGCGGCTTAACTGTGGTGCGATTTATTAAGTATATCACAAAATTTTATTTAAATTTTGTTACATATTATTAATTTTTTAGAAATCATTTATTATTATTAAACGAAATTTTTGTTTCAGAGACTGCGGTTGGTAAACCGTTGCAAAGAATTGAATTATAAATGTTATCTATGCTAGTTAAAAATCTAACTAGCCACTAGTTATGTCTCTGTAGTTTTGTGTAAGAAAATTTTCTTACGAAATATGTCTTAAGTCCACTTGCATCCTTGAGGCGAATTAATGACGTAAATGTGTGCATTGATAGTTGATTGGCGATTTCACCTCGTACAAACACTTCCATATTCTTATAACATATAAAAAATAATACATACATCAAATACAGTACTAATAAAATGTAGTATGCTAATTATAGTACACAAGAAAGTGACATAATAAAAGTCACAATGGACTCTTGTTTTCTTATCATTGAACTTGTACATATCACTGGTGACGAACATAGTGCTTTAGAAATTAAGTATTCCCTAAAGAGACAATTCTAGTCTTGCTTCCATATAAACGGCGTATATACATTTTGAATAACGATGGACGTACGATCCTGAGGTTGACATGATGATCCTACCTAGATAATCGCTAGCCGTGAAACGATGCGCTATTGACCTATGGCTTTCGGACATTCAGAAATCGAAGTCTAAACGTGAATTACATTCTATCGCTTCTCATGTAGACGCTGGTTAGTGACCCGAACGTAAATTCCCTCTACATCGGATCCAACATATATTTTTAGATACACGTTTCACCCGATGGGATTTGAACCACAAAATTCATTTTTAGGCATTCATTGTAAATCAAAATATAATTTTCGAATTAAAGCTACCATATAAAATAAAAACTTTTATTTTCACTAATCTTAAATTAATTTAAACAACAGCACAACAATTTAAGCATAGTGCAATTTGACCGATTCTCATTACGTGACAGTGCCGCTCCAATGTTTACTTAACGTGTACGAAACTACGATTATCTTGAGTCAATGAATCGTTCGCGTGCTAGCGCACCGAGCGACACAACTTTGACCATGTGGAGGCTGCAGTTGCATACTGCACAGGGCACACAGGGGCGGGGGCGCGAGGGGGGAGCCGCGTGCATCGCGCCTCGCCCTGCCCGAATGCCCGCGTCTCATTCGCACCGCATCCGTCGCGAGTGACGCACGCGCCCACCGCGAGCAGCTCTCAGGACTGCGTACGTCGCGTATTTCACACCGTGTAAAAATATAGCCGGCGACCGACGGCAGTGTCCCAAGTTAAATTTAAATGATAGCGCCGACGCATCGCCAGGATCGCTCCGATTTCTCCCCGACATGAGATTAAGTACGTGATTTTATCTTTCTCGCTGACGTATGTTGTGTTGGTGTTGTGTCGTTTGTGTATCGTTGTATGGATCGACTCGTTTCTCTTAGTATTCGCTTACTGGTCGTAAGTAGACTGCATTATGCTAAAGTCCTCGCCGAGAATAACTGTAGTGACAATAGTTCATTCAGTTTTATCGCGAAGCCGCGTCACGAGGCTAGTTTATTTGTAACGTTTACGATGTATCTCGCATTACATTCGATATCGGTTATTAACTAGCTCTAAACAACTTATGTCTTATGGGTAGTTGTGTCTCGTTCGCGTTTCACATTGCCAACATTTTCTAACTATAATCAGTCGTCTTTAATTGTATGTTCTCGTTACGTTCCTAATTAGGATAAAACATTAAGAGTCCATTCTAAACGGCGTTTTCAAATCGTTTACTAATGATAGCTATATATAGATATACTGTCCGTAGTAGTAGTATATTTAAACTCTTAACGGTTTAAAACGCGATATATATTCGTTCAACTTATTTTAACTAGGCACGGCCTGACGTTTCGGATGCTTTACAGCAGCCGTGGTCACGGGGAGATTCACGAAACATAGGTATCAGTAAAATAATTTTAAGTACATAATACATATATCGCGTTTTAAACCGTTAAAGTCTTTTATTTAAATGTTATTTATGTTTATATCGTTGATTTCACTTCCAAAACATTTCGATACACCCTACCTGCTAGCTTAGTCTATTGTTGTCTTTAAAATATAAATGAGTCCCTTATATGGGTCGAAACTCGAGAGGTCCCATACCTGTCGGGACGTACAAAAAACCGGAGCCCTATTCACTCTGTTACGATCGTCGGTTATTATAAATAGAAATTATGAAACCACATAACGTGTCTTAGAGAATTTTAGGTCAGGTTCTTCTGTACAGATTGCAGCATTTCGATGCGTGCACAGGGATATAACTGAGGAATCCAATTATACGTAACAGAGGTATTAGACGAACTAATAAAAAGGTTTAATTGCAAAGTAAATAATTAAATGCAAGACAGTGGAAAATTTTATGTTGTAGCGATAGAATCTACCTTAGACTTAACTAAGGTGGCAATTGCTTGATCGTTATACGTAATATTGTATAGATAAACTACTATAATTACATTTAAATAAAACACTTTAACGGTTTAAAACGCGATATATTAGTTAAACTTATTTGGAAATGATTTTTAACTTCTTCCCGACGTTTCGGATGCAGCAGCCGTGGTCACGGGGAGAAATATTATATTCATTTCCAATTCGTTAAAGTGTTTTATTTCAATGTGTACTACTCGCGTAAACTATAGACGGTATTTACTATAATTATGTTTAAAATCATTTCGATTTTCACTTATTATCCCGATATGTAAACTGAGTGTTATTTATTATTGTATTTTATCATTTGATTTGACCCTGATACTAAAAGCTCTAATCCTAAATCCTTGTCTAAATTCAGACGCTAGACAGAGCTTTCTAAACACACCTAGAAGGTTTATAATATTATATATTTTCAAGTACTAAATCAAATTTAAAATATATTTGAGGCCGTTAGAGCCTTTACATTACTGCAGTGACCGAAATTTTTTATAATTTTTACACAAACAACAGTACAAATTCATTTTTATTTTCCTCATTGAAAATCATGTTTTTTCGTTATTAGGCCACTCTGTCTCTAGCGGCCCCATTTGTTATTAAACAAAGTGAGATCGCCGAAACGAACATTGCTTCAATTGATAAGGATCATCTCGTGTTAATTTTGCAATTAATTTATTGTATTTTGATAAGCGGCTATCGTTAGCGATGACGTCATTGGATTCCGAAAATAAATGAACAATAACTGTTATTGGTAATAAAAGGTAATAATTGTGCATGACTCAATACAATTATTAATTTTCCTCTCGTCCGTCGTTAATCGTTGTGAAGTGTTGATTTCTACTTCTCATTATACCATTTTGACTGTCTTCGTAGTCTTGTTATAAGCACAAGGGATCCTGGCTTCAAATCCTGGTGAAATATAATAATTTGGTTTGTTAATAGATGGAATTGCCTGGTAATTAAATCGATGAGTGCAAGAGACGCAGAAATATGTCTGTGTCACGCCCCGCGTAACACAGACATATATTAATAGGGCATATTTATGTAAGAAAACTTTGTTACGTTCCATTTCTTGCATTTGTCGTAGAGTTTTGATATACTTAGTCGCTGTGGCCGCGTCTTTCTCCACCTATCATTTTTAAACCTCCTTTTTATAAATTTCAGCTGTTCTTGGAAGTTAATCTTAAAAGATGATATACCGATACTGTCGCGGTCTTTCAGATCATTAAAAGAATTATTATTATTTTACACATATCTTTTGGATATCTTTAATTATTTTCAAAGATGAATTTCCCCCCGCTTTTTTCACATCCCAATGTTTCTTAGTTCCTATTGATCGTACTCTAATGTTATATAGCTTAAAGTCTTCCTCGATAAATGCTCTAATCTTCTCAAAAATATTGTTTCCATTTGAACCGGTAGTTTCTGAGATTAGCGCGGTTAAACAAACTCCTCAGCTTTACAATATTAGCATAGATGAATTATCCAGTAAGCAGATCAAACGAAAGCCACATGATCCCCCATTATCATTAGTGTATTTATAAAGATGTCACGCGGTTTTATAACGAGCTTTATTCGGTTACTGAGTACTAAATCTGATAGTAACCAGATTAGTGCACTCCAAAGGGTATTAAACCCACACCGTTTATTCTTACCGCGTTTTAATATTTTAATTCACCACTGCCGGATAGAAGTCACTTCAGCGTTCCAAAGATACACAAAACCCTTACTCCGTACTTGAGGCTGGTAGAAATTGTTTAACTTTTCTCCTGAACCAGGACTCGAACCCAGTCTAGGGCACTAACCACCGGACCATCGAGGCAGATACAAGGCACTTGTTATCTAAAGAAGTTTGTTTCTATATTAAATTCCAATCAGTTGATTAATCTTTGAAACCATGACAAACAAACTACTAACCTGTTTTGACATTTATACACATATACTATGTTGTATGAAAATATATTTAAGGGTCAAATTAGTGTTTCAAATAATACATTTTATTATTGAGTTGTACTCTAACTCATTTTCTAGTAAAGGTCTTCTTATGTCACAACTTATTGAAAATATGTTAATGTTAAAAGGTTTCAAAGGACTGTATAGCTCGTCTGAGATTTTGGAATATTCTTTTAATTTTTAATGGTCTGTTCTTGTTTTTGTGTAATCTTTGCATCGACCTGCAAAAGCTCATTTGTGCCTTCTTTCTTGTTAAAGGTCGGGGCATATTATGCGAGTGCGCGGGCGCAAGTGCTTGCCCCGACGGCTCATCAAATGGCACATGCAGCACCCAGCCGGGTGGCTATTGCTTCGTGGCCGTCGAAGAGGTGCTGGATGATGCCGGCTTTGTCGTGCTTGAAAGGACCGCTGGCTGCTTGCCTCCAGATGAATCCGGTTTTATGCAGGTAAATAGAAATTGTTACGTTTCTTCTCCTTTTATATAAATTGGTTTATTTCATTTTATGTTTGGTTCATTTGATATCCTAAACCTGTTTTTTAATAAAAAAAACAATAATTTGTTTCAGTGTAAAAGCTCTCAAGTGCCACACCAACACCCGAAGGTGATAGAATGCTGCGAAAAGGATTTGTGCAACAGGTACCTGCGACCGCACCTCGCTGAGCCCCCACCTGACCTGGACGACCCGCCTTTGCCACGACCAGCAGCAACTCCCACACCCACCCTCCTCGTCGCAGCCGCCTTGTGCATCGCATTGCTCGCCTTCCTCGCCGCGTTTTGGCTTCTGCTTAGAAAACGACGAGGGGGTTGTAAGCGTCCACCATCTCCGCCGGCGCCTTCACATCTATCCGAAATCTCCTCGGGTTCCGGCTCGGGCCTCCCGCTCTTAGTGCAGCGCACCGTCGCCAAACAAATACAAATGGTGGAATCAATCGGCAAAGGACGCTACGGCGAAGTTTGGCTTGCGAAATGGCGAGGCGAGAAGGTTGCCGTCAAAGTCTTCTTCACTACTGAAGAGGCGTCATGGTTCAGAGAAACTGAGATATACCAGACCGTCCTCATGAGACACGAGAATATATTGGGCTTCATAGCCGCGGATATCAAAGGAACCGGATCCTGGACACAAATGCTTCTCATCACGGACTACCACGAAAACGGATCACTGCACGATTATTTGCAAACTGTTGTCTTGGACACTCACGGGCTGATGACCATGGCTTACTCCATCGTCAGCGGAATAGCGCATCTCCATCTAGATATATTCGGAACGAAAGGGAAACCCGCCATAGCGCACCGAGACATTAAAAGTAAGAACATTCTCGTCAAAAAGAACGGTCAGTGCGCAATAGCAGACTTTGGCCTAGCGGTCCGATATGTGGCGGAGAGAAATGAAGTGGACATAGCTCCGAACACGAGAGTCGGGACCCGACGCTACATGGCCCCAGAAGTCCTGGACGAAAAATTGGACGTGACAAACTTTGAAGCGTTCAAAATGGCGGACATGTACTCGTTGGGCTTAGTTCTATGGGAGATGTGCCGGCGGTGCGCGACAGGAGATAAGGCGCAGTACGTGGAGAACTACGCGCTTCCATACCATGAATACGTACCGTCGGACCCGTCGTTCGAGGACATGCACGCTGTGGTGGTCGCGAAGGGTGTGAGGCCGCCGGTGCCCTCTCGCTGGATCAGCGCTGAACCGCTTTCGACCCTCGTCAACGTGATGTCCGAGTGCTGGCACGCGAACCCGCCAGTGCGGCTCACGGCTCTCCGCGTCAAAAAGACTCTCGCCAAGTACAACACGGAATCCAGCGTGAAACTTGTCTGATGTGTACATAGTTCCTGTACAGTTTAGCCGTTAAGCCTAGCCGCACTAAGTTCCTGACTATTTATTAGCCGTCTCGCGATCCCTCAACGATTCGACCACCGCTCTCAAATCTCAGTATTCTTAAGTTTATAGTGTTCTACATTACCAGTGACAACCCTCCCCGGAATCTCCACGCAATACGAAGAAAATTAGTTGTATATTAAGTTAGAAGGGATCTAGTACTGAAGTCTTCCGATAGATGGCAGCTCTTAAAAGTGAATACTCGGTCCGCTTATGTAATTGTGATATTTCGACAATAAGCTTTCAAAATATGGTGTCGTGAATTGAATCGATTGTTTCTATATAAGTGGCAGATAATTCTTCTATATTATAGATTGTACTTAAAAGATGTTAAAAGACTAAAAATGTGGGAAGTATTAGAAAGAATAAGTCTTCGAGATGCCTTCAAGTAGTATTATTGTGAAACGTGGTCGTCGTGCGCTCGATTCGACCTTTGACCGAAGCACTGACGTAATTTTTAAATTGAACTGAAATATTTCGCGAGATTGAAGAAACCAAGTATTGCCTGATAACAATTGTAGAAATGTATTAAGTTTTGCTGAAACCTTACCTTACATTTTGATTGTTCTCTTCACATATATTCTGAAAGATTGATTTCTCTTTAGTTTCTTTTAATGGTGAAAAATCTCACATAACCTCCGTTGCGGTTGAAATATTCCGAAATTCTGTTTTAATATGAAATTGTTATCAAAGGTAGAATCGAGTGCCAGCGCAGCATTTAATGTACAGTGTTGTGTATATATAGTGTTAGTGTAGTATCTAATACATGTTGTAAGTTACAATAAAATATATTATAGCACTTTATAACACCGTTTTTGTTTAAATATTCTAACCACCAAAGTCCTGATGCCTAGAATAACCGAATTCATCATTTAATTCAATTAATAAAAAAAATCTCTTCTGATAGAAACATAGCTTAGGTGGAAGGTAAATTCTCGACATAGTGTATGGAAAAAAGGTTTACAGCCACATTTAACTATCAGAAAATGAGACTAAAACTTCACTGCTTATTGATATGTGAATTTCCAACCTCATTAAACTTGTTTTTAACACTAACGGTTTCAAACGCGATATTTATTAGTTAAACATATTTCAAACTACGGCCCAACGTTTCTGTGTTCTTTATTAGTTTAATTGTACTGATTCTTTAGAAACACTGCTCACAAAGTAGGACTTGAATCTCTTGATTATAGCTATACACTGCTAGCAATATGACAAGCTTTATGAACTTAATGTATCATGATCAGGATGTTCTATAAAAATATAAGATGTGTCTAAGTGAGGAGAGGATCATTTTATATGCTATATAGATATTTAAATAAGAATACAAGAAGATACTTAAAATTGATATATTTGCCTCTATAAACAACCACCTCTCCATCCATGCATCCATTCACTCAATTACAATTCTGCGAATCAGTCGTCAGCGGTATCTACCGAGCAAAATATTGTCCATAATACAAGGTATCTGTTTTGTCAAATATAAAACACTAAAGAGTTATTGCGTTGTGCTATGTCGGTGTCACTCAGTATGGCGCGTATCTCCTGGAGGGCGATGGTCCTCGCAGTCCAGGCCTGCAAAAATATTTGTGTTAATTTTTAACTATTTAGTTATGTTATTAGAAAAAGTAAAGCTTATTTTTTTATTTACCTCCTATCATCAAAAGTGTCTCTGCTAAAATCTTCATACAATCTGCAATAGAAATATTTTCAATTTGAAATTACTGTGTTAAGTGTAAACCCTTAATGGGTTGAAAATGTCCAGTACCTCCTATATTTACGGATATAATAGCTTAGGTCACTTCTTGACAGAAACAAAACACAAATATTACACCTTATAGATCTTTCTTTGTTGAATCAGAAACAATATTTGAAAATGAGGTCATTTCCTTCAAAATTATACATGTACATTCTGAATAACCCCTCCATGAACACAATGAAGGGTGTCAAAATGAACTGCATAATATTTTCATTTTACCCTCTGGTCATTTGGGGTCCTCTAGGAGGACTTCTTCGACTATACATAGAGTCATAAGATGACCTCATTGATCCCAGTGTTCGGCTCATGGGTGGCAAGCTGGGCATTGGCGGCATGGGCTCTCGTCGCAATGGAGGGGAAACAAAATCTCCTCTCGCTCGTGATGCTCCCATGTCTAGTCCCCTGGAATTTCCAACTGGATATCTTCTCTCAAAAAGATCCCTCGGTGAATCAAATCTTGCTCGGTCATAGTAACTATCATAAGGATCCTGTTATAACAGAAACAAAAAGTTAATTGTGATCTGCGATGCAATAATATGCTAGAACAAGTGATTAATTTTATAGTTAATTAAGCTTTTTGATACTACAGAACAGCAGAAATCATAAAATAGCTTTGATATGAAATCAGTTCGTCTGTCAGGTGGTTTCTGTCTGTGATGGATACGTGGCGAACCGACCGGAGTTTAAAACCACGCTCGACATGCAAACCGTACCGAAATGAAAAACAACGCGTTACCCCAAATCCTCCCATCATGCGATCGCGAAGGAAGGGCGGCGGCGGCGGCGGAGGGTAAGGGTCGCGGCCGAATGCTCGATCGCGGAAACCGTTGCGGTCGGGGCCTAGTGCCTTGGGGCACTCCTTGGACCAGTGGCCCCCGCGGCCGCAGCGATAACACTGCTCGGGGTCGCCCATGCCCGGCCGCTGCCGCACGCGACTCGTCGACAGTTGCACCTTCATAGGCTGCCCGTCTACCATCATGCCGTTCAACTCTTTAATAGCCTCGTTCACGTCGCCCGACGCGTCCAAGTGCACGAAGCCATAATTACGAACGATATCGCACTCCACGACCGTGCCGAACTTCTGAAACAGCTCGCGGACCTCCGGCGCGCGCGTCTTGTCCGTAAGGTTACCCACGAATATTTTAGTCGTCGGCGTCGACGGCGCCTTTCGGCTCTTGGCCGCTTCTATTTTTATCGCTTGCCCGTGAACTAGTTCTCCGTTAAGGTTTTGAATGGCTTCGCGGCCGACTTGCTCGTTTTCCATGTGTACGAAACCGTAATTTCGGACGATATCGCATTCTACGACCGTACCGTATTTTTCGAATAGCGGTCTGAGATCGGCGTCTGTTGTTTTATCGGAAAGATTCCCGACGAAGATTTTGAAAGTACCGGCGCCCGGCATTATAGACTCTGAAACGCATACATAATTTGGCTAAGTCAGACAAAAAGCGTTCACGGTCGAAGTTCGTATGACGCTGTATCTCTGTGTGATATATGCACCACAGAACAAATTGCTTATATTGAACTTTTAAACTTACCTCAATGTAACAGTAAATCACAATTTAATAATTACAAAGGTCTTATAACAATTTCACTTAAAAATCCACTCGCAAGCGACGCCAATGACTCGTAGTAAAATTACATCACAAAATGGCGTCCAGCCGTGCAAACCATAGAGTTTACAAACACGTCCAAAGTTTCTAAGACTATAGTTTAGTCTTTGAAACTAACACAGTCTACAATATAGATTGAACTATAAGAATATTGTTATTATGTTTATTGTAAGAGAGAAAGGAATGGTATTCTGCAAGAGAAGTACAATTACGGCCTTCTTCTTCTTATTAATTTGATGGCTTTCCCAAATGGATTTTGCCAATGTTGTGTCTCCATTCTACAATGAGGAAAGTCAAGGCGTGATAGTACAAATTATTATGGTTATTTTTATTCTGCTCTTTCACCAATGGTATTAAGAAAGACCATTGTATTTAAAAGGATGTATTTATTTCATAAGAAATATTCTCACTCGTATTTGGATGAAGCTAAAAAAAGAAAAAAGAAAAACAAAACATAGACTACAATATTATGTGACAGATGATACAGGTGATAATACAAAAGATAAAATACCTAATACACAGGAATCAAAGTTTAATATTATTAGAGTCAATAAAATGCGCTAAAATCATAATTGATCAGCAGAAGAGAGTTGTAAAATATATTTAATATTAGTAGGGCGAAAAATACTATAAGGGAAAACATCAAGGAGGGAAAAGCGAAGATTCTTATAATTGAAGAAAATATGGCCTCCTTAGAAGTCTGGATACCCAAGGTTGCCTTTGAATTTGAAAAAAATAATGGCTCTATAGTTGACAATTTACATATACTACATTTTTATTCTGTGTTAAGTCTGTGCACAGACGTATTAAGAAGAAAAGTCCGTGTTGAGTATTGACTATTAGAATAGTTCTCATTTCCAATTCAAAATTCATCTCTTTTACTTCCGCGTAGATTACTATGAGGTGTTTTTAAAGATTGTGTTTTGCTGTAATATAAACTCACCGTAGGCTGGTATGTATTCGCATATTTAGTCTTATCTTTATCCAAATAGATCAGGTTTTTAGTTCTCTTCTGCTATCTCATGAGAACAAATGACAACCGGGACATGGATTTCTTTTCAAAATTTTAATTCTAAGTTAGAACATTATTTACGTTTGTTGTTACGGGCTCTTAAGTTAGATTTTCACTTCCTGTATGTCGTCTATCAAAATATTGGAATCATATTACTTTTAAATTTTATCCTTAATCTGTCTTTTTGGACCTATAGTAATTATCCACACATAGTTCTTTCTTCAATGGCAGCATTGCCTTGAGTCATTACATCCACATTCTAATGGTAGAGAAAAAACAGACCATTTCAAACTAAGTAATTATTCTAAAATTACAATTAATTTGCTTGCTGTCGTAAATACTAACACATCAAGTCCCATATGATATGAATTCAATTTAATTATTACATCATACTGTCTCCCTATTACCAAACTCTATTTTCACTAAAAAATTACCTTCTGTCATTTTGTTTGCAGTAAACTTGATTTCTATTTTAGTTCAACATAGTGACTTTCTTAAAAATATTTTTACTGAAATAGTTAATATGTCATGTTTTTCATTTGTCTACATAACAACTTTCAAAGTGTTCATTATATTAAAAAAAATATGCATCTTTCATATTTAAATTTTACTGTATACATACAATAGCATATTGTTTATTATTAACAGACAAACACAATTCATGTGAAGCATGTTGTATGATTAAATAGTAATGGAATCAACTTGACCTGATGTTCCTACAAATAATTTTGGCCAATTGCAGCACCATCAAGTGAATCCTGTCTGAACCCTCAATTTAAGCTTAGGAGACTGAGTTAAAATAAGGCAATAGGCATTTTGCTTGTTGGTGTTGGTACCCTGTATAGTAAAATTCTCATCAGCGGAATGCCAGTTTTAATTAAGTAAGGCCCTAGTAGTTTTTGTAAACTTATATCTCTTTAAATAAATCTGGAAAGTTAACTGGTGTTTTAAACTATTATGGATATGGAAATCCAGTTCTGGTCAGAATTCACTATATATGAAGTCACTAGAAACAAAGTACCTAACTGCAATTTTATGACTTGAGTTGTTTATATATATTTTCATAGTCTAAAAATGTTAATCTACAAGAGCTCAGTGACAGAGAATTGTTAACATAATTTTTACATGAATTTATTTTCGCCTAAGTCAATTGTGCATTTTTATTTTCCACCTTATTGAAATTAGTTTTTTTTGTTAATAAGCCACTCTGCCTCTAGCAGCCTCATATATAATAGCTGGCAAATCCAAATCTAAATTTATATATATATATATATATAGGTGCAAATCACAGAAGTAGGCTTTAAAAGGTATTTTAATTTATTGCTCTAGACAATTTCTCCTTCAATCATGGGTTTACATTTAATATATCTAATGGTAGTATAAAACACTACTTCAATTAAATTAAACATATAGATGTTTTTATAGAATTTTATATTATAATTTTTTATTATTTACTAGTTTCCTATCATTTTAATAACTCTATAGTATATTTCTTTGCACTTAATGTTCACGGTTTTGATATTTATTATAATTGATAGACAAAATCACCCTGTCCAACATAATTATATAAAATTACCCATTTATTTAAAGGTTATTAATACATTTGGTTAACTGTGGGTTTTAAAATAGAAGTTTATCGAATGTTACTCAAAGTGTGTCGTGAGTTCGCAAGAAGGGGCCTCGAATAGCTTGCCCCTTGTGGGGCTTCCACAGTAAAGTCTGCGGAAAGTGTATGACGGTCTATATCTGACATTATTTATATCTAAATCGATATTATTTGCAATTACGTGAGCCAAGTTTAGTAGGTACCTTCTTAACTCGTTGACTTGATCATGAATTAGATTACCGTTTGTTAGAAAAACGAAATATTATTTGCTGCTACCGACGCATTACACTCAAATCTAATTAAGGCCGGTGATGACTTGAACCGGCATACACAGCGTTCCGTGCCGTTACTCTAACCAATTGAGCTACCGTGTCCTACATAAAGAAACACTTTTTTTAAAATTTAGGTATTACGTTTTTGTTGCTTGATATTTTGATCTAACTTTTACCGAAACCTTACGAAGTTACTACAGCGGTAAATATTCAGCATAGTTCTTAAATCGTTCGTACTCTTCTTGGAGCTATTAGAGCTAACAAATACTTTTATAATTGACATATTTTGGTCAGTCATAAATCTTTTTAACGACGAAAAGAATCGCCTTTTGTCCGGAATATTTTATGTTCCCAACGCACTTCTTGAGTTATCTAATACCCACGTCACAGCATATCTTAGTTTTTTATTCTTTGCCCGGGGCTGGGAGCTCCGCGCAGGTTCAGGGCGCAGCACCGCGGTAGTCCACCCGCGCCATCCCAACTTATCGCACACCTCGCCGATATCAGGCGTGCTAAATCGTATCTTTGTGCCAATGGTGACAGAAACAGTGCCTTGACTGTGCCGCTGTTAATATTCGATCATAACAATCTTCAGCCGATTGAGTAAGTTTTAGTAATTTTCAATTAGTTTTGTTTTCGCCGGGTAGATGGCGTTGATCCACCGCGTCACTATTGCAGCTAGTAGCTGTGAACTTCTTATAAAATCATTTTAAATATGTATAATTCATTATTAACTAATAACACTATTATTTCCTTAAGTATAAAACAATATACTATTAAATACTGTCTATAGTTTACGCGAGTAGTACACATTTAAATATAACACTTTAACGGTTTAAAACGACATATAACTATAACTAATATATCGCGTTTTAAACCGATAAAGTGTTTTATTTAAATATAGAATTAACTCAAGATCTAATAGCTTAATAACAGCTATTAGTATGTATGTACAATTTTTAATGTGATTCGAGTTTCATTTTATTCGATTCGACATACAAAATTGGCATTATAGATTTTACTTAAAAAAAGGGGGTTTTTTATTTTATGAATGCAATTGTAGGTTTTACGCCGCGCATAGGAGCCTAAACTTATACAACTATTATATAAGACAAAATAACAACATTTTTTTCGGTTTGATATTCATGTGATTGATTCTGCAATTATAATGACGGACGCTAAAGATTAGTGCCGTCGGGTGGGAGACATTAACTTCATTTATATATTTTTAAACATTAAAAGAGAAATACCTCCGCTATATTAGATCAAATTAAGACGGGCTGTCAAGCGACTGTAAATTTAGGTATCCATGTACTAAAATCATAACGTGCATTAACACTACGGCTTTTTCACTGGTTATAAATCAAACGAAAATGACACAAATACTATGTATCAAATATCAACGAATCTCCTTTTAATAAAAGTTACATTGCTGTAACGGAGGCCATATTTATTGTCGTTAACATTACAGATTGGTTTACGTCAGATGCAGGAAGTCAATACAAGCATCCGACTAATGACTTCCATCTCAAACACAATAACCTATGTAAGCTGTGTATCGATGTATATCTTTGGCGGAGTATTGTTAATTATTAAGAGTTAAAAACATTTAACAATTATACATTTACTAAAAATCTTTCTTATCACTATAATAAGCTTTTAACACGCAACAAAAAGAAAATGGTTACAGATCTGTATTTATGTTTTTTTATTTCAGGTAGGTACACGATCGGCTGGTGTTTTGGTACGTACTATCTTTTTTTACTGCAATAACATAGACAAAACGTTAAAACAAATTATTATACTGGGAGCAAGGTTGATATTTGAGTTTTGAAAATGATAACAGGTAACTCTGAAAAATTACTGATGGTTCTGATCGTCAATTGTCGTTTTTTCGTTCGTAGACAGCTACGCCGCGTAGCACTACAACGCTCTGTTACTAATAGCTAACAATCATATTTCTTTAGCTATATATGTCTTTCTTTATATAGACAAGATCTATAAACGCTTAGAATATTTAAACGAATTTCGTTTTTCTGCAATCAAAGATGAGGTATCCCATTAATCTTGAATTCTCAGATCAAGAACTATATTCTCTATTATTTATCGATTGTTAAGTTAGTAGGATGGGCGAGTTATCGGAACTTTTTTGTACTTTGTATTTGCCTGTTTGGATTATTGGTTTAATTTGTCGCCAATGTCCTCATCTCAAGTAGAGTCCGTCCTAAAAAGCAGACAGCGAGTATATTCCCCGTTTAAAACCGTTTTGGTTAATATGTTCGTGCTAAATAAATATCTTACGGAACGAGTCAACATTTTGCGGTAACCTACCTGTACAATATGCTTATAATTGTTCTTAAAAATCGGTTCAGTCGTTCTGAGAAGATTCTAGTCACAGAAATAAATTACAATATAGTTTAAAACGCAATATACAACAAAAGTGAGCGGTTTTTAAAAATAAAAAATTTAAACCGTATATCGTCGACGCGGTCGTAAAGTGACAAAGTTTAAAAAGCCGATGCTGTTTTGTCTCAAACTTTGTAAAGTTAGACCGAGGTCTAAGATCGATATTGTCACATACGTAGGAAGTAGAAGGTTTCATTTAATACCAAATATCCTTTGTATTTGGTACTAAATGAAAATGCACTCTTGTATTGAAATAAACGGATTTGATTATATCTTTATAAGACGTTTGAAGTGGTTTTGTTTGGAGAGAAAAATTTTCTTTTTTTATAATAGAGAAGGACAAGCAAGCAAAACTCAAAACGACCTGCTGTCGACCTATTTTGGCTTGCTTTTTCATCTGTGAACGGTGATTCCTACCAACCTCCAATATCCAGATTTCCAGATGCATTTAGCGTCTTTCAGGAAATTATAAGCCGGAGTCAGTGGGAATTGCAACCACGACCACGACGAAAAAATAGACATATTTCTTTCTTTCCTCATTTGATTTAAATATGTATTCCAAAAAGTGTAATTGCATACTGTATTACATATTGGGGTCTGATATCTACGGGACCAATGTAATTATCTCGGAGCGAGCAGTACACCGTGTAATGTAGTAATTGTGAACGATGTATCTACCTGCTGCTGTGGGGTGTCCTCAAAGCGAACATGATTGCAAATGAGCCGTGTTGTGTCGGGCAAGACCAGCAACTAGGTTATCTATCTAGGATAGATTTCTAACGGACGTAAATAGATATTTAAATGATAACTAACAAGGAAGAATATGTACACATGAAGTGCGTAGAGATTGTAACAAAAACGTGAGCTAGTTGTATTTATACTTGGCGACCTCCACGCGTCCTCAATGCTATTATACATAATTCTGGTCTGTCCTTCGTCAGTCCGACATTTTGTGCCCAAGTCAACAAAAGTGAAATATTGCGCCGGCTCCCCAGAGCTTCGAGGGAAATATGGGAGTTTAATGCGGAGAATTTTAACGTTTCAAATAGCCGCCATACTTAGAGTAAAAGGTTTCTTATCTTACTCTTGAAAATCTCTTTAATAGTTATGTATTTATCGTGGTTTGGTCAATGTATCCTTTGCATAGATGAGATCCTGCTGGGGGGGGGGGGGGGAGAGAGACGGCATTATCAGGAGATGATAGCTCGTCGATTGCTCGAAGCATTATAGTAATAATCATAATTCTTCGCCCAAAAACAATGATATGCTGAACAATGACCGTGAAAGCCTTAAAAAACAACATATAGCATATAATACTGAAGGTTACATACACATTATAATAACTTCAACATCCAGACAAGCATTTGTTACAATTGGGTATTTTGATTTACAGTTTAGTTAGTTTACGAGAATTTATATTTCAATAAAACACTCGTAACCGTTTAAAAATAAGTTAAATAATTCGCACTTCTACCTGTTTTACAAACGTTTTTCCATTTATTCTGCCTTCTTACAGTTTATGTATATGTATAATAAAAAATAAGTGTATAGACAGACCGTTATTCGTCTAGACAGAACACATATGTCTGCAGTGATAGCGACACCAAATTAATGTTTAATGTAGAAATCTTAACAAGTGGACCCGATACAAGTCCGTCCTTTTCTGTCATAATATTTTTTATAATTTCTTAGACAAGATAAAATTCACATCACGTGTTTGATTAAGTCTAGATGTGTCATATAAAGGAAAAACTCTATTTTCCCCTTTGGGGGTGGGGTGAACGAATTTCAACGTTGCGCTCATGGATTTATTCCTTATTAGTACTTAAGAATTCTGTGCCCTGCCCGACTGAAAGAATTTATCGTTGTCTCGGGATTTCAAACCTGGAACTCTCGCGTTTAAAGCATGTTTTGCAATAGTGTGGATTGCAACTTTGATTATATTACGACGACCTCAAATTCTCGAGTACCAAAATTACCGACGGTCGAACATCTTAAAAACCTAGCTTAATAAATGAACGAAAAAGTCGAAAATAATTTTTATTACTCAAGTAACCAGTGTGTGTAGGTAATATTTCTATTATCTCGACGCGCTAGGGCAATTTTTTGGCTCAGTTATGCTCTGCATGTATCTCAAGGTGATGCCTCCCGCCCCGGTGTCTAGACAATTGGCGCCAAACATCTAAGATTCTTCGCAATACGTCAGTAGCGGTATTTAGTAACGCTAAATTTGATTTAGGCGAAGGATATAAGAGATTACTTCGAAAGCTGAATGTCGTAAATAAATTTCTAGTTTGGAACTTACCTTAATTTGAATAAAACGATTAAAGACTTGAAATATATTATTAGATTTATTTATCATTTCTCCGTGGCCACATCTGCAGCAAAGCAACCGAAACGACGGGCCGTAGTTAAAATAAATTAAAATTAAGTTAACTAATATAATTCAAATTATATAGTGCCTTCAAGTGCCTTCATGTGCAATAACATGTGAAAAATATTAATGTTTATATTTCGAGCTTAAGACCGTTAAAAGTATTTTATTTAACAAACAATACTTAACTTTATTTTTAATCGAAAAATTTATTTTCAAGTTAAGCAAGAGGTCTGTGAGGTCGAACCTCGATAAGTCAAAAACCTCCACATCTCGAAAAAAAAATGTGTTCCCTTCCTTTCAAACACCAAAACCTCCGTTATTCGAAATCTCAACCCTCTATTAGTCGAAATAGTCAGTGAGTCCCTCCAAGCCAATTCGGTACATATATTCCCTCCATAACTCGAAAAATTATTTTTAACCTCTGTATCTCGAAAATAGCAACGTCTTATTTTACTCTATTATTTTAGACTCATTTTATTACATCTATATTTCGAATTCCAATAAGTAACCGACTTTAAGAATTTGCAATGAATGAATAAATTCTATTTACTACGAATTTATGTCTCACATTACCCCGTGTTTGCTTGCTTAATGTCAGGTGTTTGATTTTATTAGTTTTGTTTTCATTTGAATGCAAGTTATTCGTTTTCAAATGAAATGTTGTCAGAAGTAGTTTGGTTCTACTGCAATATATATCAATTTGTACATCAGTTTACAAATATTGTTGGAATATGAGTGCTGTGAAACGTATTTTACCTCTCTTACTCAACATTTATAAAAATTAATCTCAACCTCTTTATGTTGAATCAAAATCTGCCTAAGTCGAAAACTCTATAACTCAAAATTTTCGGCGTCTCCCTTGATATTCGACTTATAGAGGTTCTACTGTACATACAATACGCTAGTTTTAGTAACTAACTACTTAAATTAAAAATAGTTTATAAATTGAAAATAATTACGACACTTACTACGAAATTACTTGAACCGGCATCGTTCCGTCCTGTTGCTCTAACCAATTGCCACGTAGCGACACGGTAACTCAATTGATTAGAGCACGGAACGCTGGAGATGCCGGCTCAAATCCTGTCTGTATCGGATTTTTTAAAATTTATGTAGTGCCATCATGTGCAATTATTTAAAACATTTTTTTTTAAATAACTGCTTGCCCATTGATAAAGTATATTAGCGACACGAACATAAGAATCTGGCTGCCCTGTCCCGCAATCTGCGTTGGTAAAAGCAAACAATATGTGAAGAAATGGTAGCATGGGCGCAGTTGTCAATTTGTTCGGCGGTCGCGCTGCGAGGGTGAACACCCTCTTTGAATTATTGATTGGCCCGCACTGGCGTTGGCGCTACATTTTATATTAGCCTTACGCACGCCGTGTCCGGAGGAGTCGTTTGGCACCCGCCTCGCTCTTTTGCGGTCTGTATTTTACACAGCGCTAATATTTAGCGCTAGTTGCGCCTATTTAATGGAGTAATTGCATTCGATTCGTTGATAATTGAAATAAAATACTTTAACCGTTTAAAACGCGAAATATATTAGATAACTTATTTTACCTACATTGACGTTTCGGATACTTTGTAACAGCCGTGATCTCGGTGGTGGAAGATGTCTCTAATGTCAGAGTAAAAGGGCTACGATAGCGCCATCTGTTTCGTCGCAATATTATTATTATTAGCATTGTATGGCTAACGAGTCATGGGTTTGACTCCCACCAGATTCAACATGGTCCATCTATGGTAAAAATCTACTTCGCACTTCGTCTGGAAAATATAGATATTAAATGGGTGAATGAAGTCGCGAAGCTAAGTGGTTTCAGTCTGTGGATTTCTGAATTTGTAAAGCTAAATCCTTGTCCACCATCATCTTATCATGAAAAATCTCTGGCTTCATTCAGTAGCCAATTGCGAAGGCAAGCAAATATATCAATGGATTAAGAACTTTCTATAATGACATGTGTGGACCAAACAGCAAGGAATGCTGAGGTCGTAGATTCGAGTCTTGCCTGTGTAAATGACACAAGCAAGACTCGAATCTACGACCTCGGCCCTTCCTTTGGCGTCTCTAGTGTAGACCCGGGCGCAATATTCGATATGTAGCGAAGGTACTACGTAATGCAGCTAAGGAAACTACATGTTGCGTGTTCTGATTGTAATAATTGTGATACTTTATTAACCAATAACATCGGTATTGATACATGCTAATTATACGTGTGTGTGGTCGTGCTACAGAGCCACACACGTGTGCAAGTACAATATGTTTCGATGACATTCATTATTAACCAAACCAAGTCATCTAACAGGGTCAGGCTGTAGTTACTAAGTGCGTACAATACTCTCCCCTTAGTCCTACCACTCTTTTCATATCCAGATTTCCAGACAAAGTCTTAACTTGTAGGTCGGAAAAATTATTTATATCCATACATTGATACCGTTACCGACGATCGAAATTTAAATCTTTTTTAGTTGCCATGTTGCCTAGCAACCGTGCTGTGTGATAAAATACAGTTCCCTCACACCACTCGACCTAATTAATAAAGCCAAGAACAAATGATTGTTGAACTGAAACAAAAATACTCGTAAAATACGTGGCATTTTGTATAGACCACTTGTGCCCCATTGACATTTGAAACGGCTTTAAATTAACGAGTTGTTTCTGTTGCGATTAATTGATGTAATCTCTTTATTTTTTTATTTGAGCCCGCTTTTACCTCCATAGTTGGCTACTTCTCTCTGCGCTGATTCAGTGTTTTTATTTACACTCAATATTATTAATGAAAAATATTTCGGTACAGTTTTAGTACTTTCTTATGATCTACGCTTAGTAATATTTAAATAAAACGCTTTTAACGATTTAATTGTCAAGTGAACGCAAAAAATGAGTTAACTTATTTACAATCTATTTTAACGATACGATTATTCTGATGGTTTCCAGCAACCGAAAAAGGCAGCCCCCCGTGACCACGGCTACTGTAAAGCGTTCGAAACGTCGGGCCGTTTACTTCGTTAAATTGAAAGAAAATTTTGTAAATAAGTTAACTAATATATTTCACGTTTTAACTTGTACTACTCGCGTAAACCACAGACAGTGCTTTACTCCATCTAGACTTAAATGTATGTCTGTTGTATGTCTCTATTTTTATAAAAAAAAATCCGTTCCAATTATTTATACATCCGTGTTACATTACGTTATCAAATCCTTTTTTTCTGTAATCGACCCTTAAATATATTAGGAAACGCAATAATTTGATTTATTAGTAAGGTAAATCATTTCGCGTGACCTATTCACATTAACTTTTCGCCTATAAAGTTAATTAATGTTTCATACAGTCTAACAATATTATTCTATATATATATATATAGCTGAGTCTTCAAATTACAACAATAAGTGCGACTATTCGAACAAATTGAGCGAATATTAATTGCTGTAAAAACGTACAAAGTGATATTGTTAAATGGTAAACATTTTCTCTCTCTGTCTGATTCAATCAGTCGCCTATAAGTAAATTAATGCTCGAAATAATTGGAATTCGTCCGAAATAAATTTTGCGAAATTCCAATTAATTGGTTTCGTTATAAAGTCGTAACATTTCCGAGTTTCTTTACGCGCTTTACTGTATAAAATTTCTCAACGATATATATTTAAATAAAACACTTTAACGGTTTAATACGTGAAATATTTTAGTTAAATTTATTCGAAAAGTATTTCAACTACGGCTCTACGTTTCGGATGCTTTGCAGTAAACGGGTAGACTAAAGATAGAGGGCGTCTCTAACGACAAAGTAAAAATTGTTACACTAGCGCCATCTGTTCAGTCAGTCAGTGGAATTTGGTATTTGGCGAAACTTGCCGGGTCCTTGAAGAATTGACTAACAGTGTCTTTGCGTTTGCTGTTTTTTGATCCCAGGTGTATGATAATTTGATACGTTTTAACTAATACATTTTGCGTTTTAAACCGTTGATAGTATTTTATTGAAGTGTGTACTACTCGTGTAAACTCCAGACAGTATTTAACGATATTTATTTGTTAAATGTACTTAATTCTTCATGGTATACTTCAGTAGGGGAGGGTGAAGGGGGCAATACGCTGGTGGTTAATGTACGTTTCGTATGTTAGAAGGGATGTGATGTTAATGCAATTACTATCCGAGAGACCTGTCACAAACAGCTGGAGTAGAGAATCAGTGAATACGTCTTGCAATTTAAGTTCAGGCTATTTTAACCAAGACATGTTAAAACGAACCCTTTTTAATCTTGCCTACGTTACCAAAATATAATCGACAGATTTATGTGTAATAATAAATTGTATTTATTATCAACATAATCCACATCATTATAATTATTAAACAGTACATTAAAGGGGTCCCTCGCAACCTAAACAAAGCCACCTAATATTCGCATAACTGACAAGAAGCCTCGGTTCCTGAAAGCTATACGAGCCTCTAGTCTTAAGCATGCTTGCAACAAGCCATACCTATAACGGTTTAAAACGAGATATTTAATATTTTTATTATTGTGACGGAGTAGACCAGATATATTATTGAGTAGAGCTGATGCACTGTTTTGACTTTTTAAATTAAATTAACCTCAAATGTCTTTACGGTCATGTTAAACCCCTACTAAATTTAATTACACAAGTCTCGTAGCAACTACAATGTACACCCGCTACGAGAACGTACATTATTTTGTACAGCTACGCGTGTCGTAGCACGTCTACGAACATTAACGAAGTTGCGTAGCGCATGATAACGCAAATATTACGACTATTACCGGATACTGGATAGGGTGTATGAAGGACAAAGTACTTATACGATACTGGCCGTCCCCGCGGAGTTACTCGTGATAGTGTCTTATTACTTTATCAGGAATCAATTCACACTTATTACAAATTAGTCTATATATTTTTATTATGGTATAATTAAACACAAGTTATCGTTCTTATAAAATGCAAAACATTGTATAGTTATAGACAAATAATAAATCATATAAACGCACGTTTATCCTTTACTAATGTTTAATTAATTTTCACTACGATCCGACGTTTCGCTGTCAGCTGTGATCAGCTGTGATCACGTGTGGACACGTGATTTCCCGGTTAAGCCGTTGTAAGTGTTTTATTTAAATTCGTATTCTAAGCGTGGTGGCGAAACGTTTAGAATAAGCCTCAACCATGATGGCTCTAAAACCTAGGATCCTGCGTTAAATAGTGTGCTTCTTCAACCTTAACCTTACCTTACTGCTTTGACAACACTATAAAGTATCTTCACTATACATAATAATACATAAAATTGGAACCAGATTAATTTCTGTGAAATAAACGTTTAATTATACCGATCTAAACAGTTCATGCAACATTATTCGCTCCGTATCAACTCGGATAGGCTTTGTCAACGCGGGCGCCATTGTCCTGTACACTATAGGCTGGCTACGTCAAGATATTTCTGAACTGTATATTGTAAAACTTGTAGACGTTTGTGGGTGGCTATTATTGTTGTTTCGTGGTGTGTGAAAGCCTTTTACTACTGTACAAGTAGTACTTATGTATATTAAAGATTAAACAAATCAATCATACAAATACCAATTACTATCTATCTATACTAATATATGAAGCAGAACAGTTTGTTTGTTTAAACGCGCTAATCTCAGGAACTACGGGTTCGAATTCAAAAATTATTTTTGTGTTGGTTAAAGCATTTATCGAGAGCATATATAAATCATAGTCCTGTGTCTAATATAAACGAAGATACAGCGAAAAATCTGAAAATTATTCATCATTATGGGTATTCGAGGCGTACGCTGCAAAAATGGTTCAAGATACCCAAAAAATATGTATGAAGGAACGATTCCTCTCTAAATTATTAAAAAAAAAGCGACGCTATATGTATATTTATAAAGGTTAACTGGCAAGAACGACGGGAAGGGACGCGAGCGACGTCGTGGGTAAAAACGAATTTGGGTGCCCAAAATAACGGTTCTCACGGACGAAGTCACTGACACAGCTAGTTTATTAATATAAGGAATCCTTAGTAAGATTTTTCGTGGAAAAGTAGGTATTTAATGCACCTACATTTTATTTAACACGATAATCTTATTTTTTTTTGTAAAAGGTTTTTTGGCTCACGAATTATTATCTCGTCAATTTATAAGATGAATACTCTATTATTCCTGGGTTTGTCTAGTCGTTTCTACGTTAATACAAACATGCATACATCTGTACTCACAAACTTTCACATATTATCAGTGTAGGATTACAACCCTACGTTTAACCCTTAATAACCCTTGCTATTAGGGAAGATATGTTTCTATCTCATTCACACACGCACATTTAATTTATAGTCCAGTGTGTTTAGGAATTTGTGTTGTGTGAAATAATGGGGAAGATGAAGTCTTCGTTTAGTCGAGGAATGCGCAAAATCTCCCGGTGTCGTGTTTAAGAACCATTTCTTAATTACGACGTCTGAACAGCTCAATAACCTAAGCTTTTCAATGACCGCGAAAGCTTTATTCCATTTATAAAAAGAATACAGTCAATGAGATTAAATAAAAGACGTTAATAAAGAAAATTCCAAAACCGGGTTACATAGCTTTCACGTACTAGTTAACTTCATGTGCTATTTTTACTAAAACTTATTATAGAAAAATTTAAAAAGACATAAGGGCAAAAACTCAAAAAGTACATAAATTAATAAAACAATTTTAATCGTTTAAAACGCGAATTATAACTGTGGTCACGTTAAATAAATTCTAAATAAGTTAACTAATACATTTCACGTATTAAACCGTTAAAAGCATTTCATTTAAATCTCTTTTAGTTTGATTATAGTGATCCATTAAAACCCTATCGTATATTACCCAACGCTGAAGGGATGTTTATACTACAAGTTTGCGCTCAAATTGCGAGGCTTCCCTTGTGGCTTAAGGGGGGAACAAAGACGATGACATGTATTTATTTCCCCTCCGAATTCTGATTGATCGTCGAACTCGTGCTCCGTTGTATGTGGCGAAATCTACACTTTTAAACGTCTTTAAAATGAGTTTATTTGACGGGCGCGTTGGTCTAATGGTTGTATTGTATATATTAATCAACGGGATTTGGGTTCTGTTTCCATCGAGTTCGACATGATTCTAATAAATTTATATCTTTTCGAAAACACGTTGAACTTTTGACATTTGGTTATCCAATGGTTGGTTGGAATATCGCGTTTCGGTTTAAGCCTATGAATTTCCGAAAACGAAAATAGATCCACAGCGCATCTTGTTAAAAGAACATATATAGCTTGATTGTTTCAAATTCCAATAAGTGCATCTTATGCTTGATTAAAAAGCTCAATATAGACATGGCTACAGATGGCGCGGCGATGAAGAGATTTAATTGAAACACGTTTCACGGTTTAAAACGTGAAATATATTAATTTATATCATTTTAACTATAATCAAACGTCTCGGATGTTGTCGCCGTAGAGTGTTTTACTACTTTTTTGTACTTCTCGCATAAACTACAGACAATAAATAAAGAGAATCGTATAAGAAGTAAGTAAGACGGCTGAAATTATATATAATATCAAATACTAATAACGTCGTCATTTGTTCGGAATGGCGTCACGCTGTATGACTGCACGCTCGCCACTTTCTATTTGCACGAATTATTATTAATGATATACTTGTCACTCGAGCAATGTTGATTTTATTTATAACTGTTTTAATCGGTCTTATTGCTTCGAGTGTTATACATCGGGCTTCTGAGACGCACTGTGCCGTAAAAGAGTAGATAAAACGAAAGACATCAAATCTAGCGACTATAAGAGAACTCTAATATTTATCGAAATTATTATTTTTAATACTGAAAGTGTTTTTTTTAGTCAAACTTAGAAAAGAAATTTATACAAAGACATTTATCTCACTGTACCGCGTAAAATCCCTAAGACCCCCATATCACAATTTACCCTTCCACGCTCTAGAACAAACCTATCCTAGATTTGTTCTCACCGATCATACGCGTGTTAAACAAATATTTTTAACATCGATATCTTCGCTGTTATCTAATATATATAGCTAAAGTTTGTTTGTGTGTATGTTTGAACGCCTGAATCTCAGGAACTACGGGTTCGAATTGATTTTTTTTGTGTTGGTTAGAGCATTTCTCGAAGAAGGCTATAAAACAACGCCCTGCGACTAAGACAAAGGAAGATATAGCAAGAAATGTGAAAAAAGTTGGAAATTTTTTATTCATTATGGGTTTCCGTAAAGCTGTACGTACGCTGCAAAGACGGTTTAATATACCCTAAAAATATGTATGAAAGAATGATTCCTCCTTAGATAATAAAAAATAAGTGCCCGATGCTATATGTTTATCTTCTAAGATTAACTTGCAAGAAGGGATATTATATCTTTAATAAACAACTTAAACAGGAATGTAACGTTAACAGAAAACTGGCTGTTTATATTAATTAAATAAAAAATATATAATTGCGCATTATAGAAGATCACAGAACATAATTCAAACACAGACTGCAACACACTTACCTATTTCGGTGTAACCTATAATTAATTAACGAACTACAGTATTGATCGTGTTATCTGTGACTGAATATCAGCGCGTCGCATTCACTGGAACCATTCATCCAGCTGCAACAATGGACTGTCCTGGTCGATACGAATCTTTGATGCGATCTCTTTTATTCCGAATAGGAGCTGTGAACATTGATTGTAGATAAAACATTGGTTTCATACTGTCTGTAGTTAATGCGAGCAGTACACATTTAAATAAAACACTTTAACGGTTTAAAACGCGTAATATAATAGTTGAACTTATTTGAAAATTATTTTTAACTTACCAACGGCCCAACGTTTCGGATGCTTTGCAGCAGCCGTGGTCATGGGGAAACCCCCGTCACTTCAAAGACGTTTTAAACCGTTAAAGTGTTTTATTTACATTAGTTTCAACTAAATGCTGTATATTATATGTTGTCTGTAGTTTACGTACACATTTATATTAAGCATTCGATCGTATTTAAAATAAATAAATAAAAAACAAACCAGTTTAAACGCGAAATATATCGTGGTATCGTGGTCACGGGGAGACTTAGTTAATGTATTTTGCGTTTTTAATGTTAAGTGTCTAAGTTTGTACTACTCGCGCGTATTTTTAAGTTACAGTTTTATTCGTTTAAATAAAACACTTTAACGGTTTAAAACGCGATATATTAGTTAAATTTATTTGAAAATGATTTTTAACTTCGGCCCGACGTTTCGGATGCTTTGCAGCAGCCGTGGTCACGGCTTTTCAAATAAGTTTAACTAATATATCGCGTTTTAAACCGTTAAAGTGTTTTATTTAAATGTGTACTACTCGCGTAAACTATAGACAGTATTTAAGTTTTATTCGTCCTGATTTTTTTAAATACGCTCTAATACGCTAGTGCTCTATACGAGTTAACAAGACTATGAACTAAACTAAACGTCGAAAACACTACAGCACTATAATACAAGGACCAAGCAAGTACTGACATCATTATATTTGGAACTAATCTGAGAGTTCAGAGTAATCTGTGTAACTAATTGTAACTCAGCAAACTAGACAGATTCTAGATCCACAAGATTAATTCGCTTGAATAATCCAAAAGCCCTGACGTCAAACTGCCAACCAGAAATGAACATTGCTTATTTAAAGGTTCTGTTTCCCAAATGGAGCGTGGGTGGACGAGTATCTAAAAACGGAATATTTCGGGTCTCTATTTACTTAACAGGTATTCATATCCATACTTAATCATTTCGTTCAACTCTACAACGTAACTCGCCTGTTGATAGTACTGCTAATAATGTATTGATAATAATGATTAATAGTTAAAATAAGTTACCCAATGTGTTTCGCGTTTTAAACCGTTAAAAGTATTGTTTTTAAGTCTGTGTTATTCTCCACATGTCGACTGGTAGTATGCCAGACTAGTGAATTTGTTGCTTCTTTAGATGCGGAGTACATATTCACATACCTTTCTGAATATATTATCTATATTAAGATAATATTTATATCATGTTTGTGTCCGCTCCCTTTCCGCATAAATTAATGTATGGATGAATTCCTTGTTTGTGTTTATGTCTGCTCTCGGGGTGTAAAAACATTTTTCATCGCGGGCCATATCCACCGATCCTTTTTAAGTAAAACAATTTTAACGGTTACAAATATGGAAGAACCGTTAGTCAGTTCTATAAGAACCTAGCTAGGTTCTCCAAATAATTAACTACGATGAAACAGATGGCGCTAGCGTAGCGATTGACTTTCACATCCTCCATCTTCAGTCTACCCCCATGACCACTGGTACAAAGCATTCGAAACATCGGGCGGTAGTTAAAATAAATTGTTATTAAATTAGGTAATATATTTCGCGTTTTAAACGTAAATGAATTATTCCAAGTGTGGCTCTAATACAACAAATCTGGTTTTATATATCTGTTTGGCTCTGTATTAATAATTGGTTTTAGGTAGGCACTTATTATGTGCGAAAAATAACTTAATTTTATACTTATTTTTCCCAGGCCGCGCTACGAAACCCAAACGGACTCTCTCTTAGCCGATATTTAATATTTTTATTTTTTGTCTTAAATGAGCCTTATTAAACAGCACGCTATAATCCCCTTTGCTTCTGGAATTCTCTCGTACAATACCCACTTAGTATTCTGAAGGAGTTTCGTATTGTTTTCCGATAGTCGACAACTACACTGCTAATTATTAGCCAAGTACAAGCTGCATTCTATTGGTTTCGACGCCATAAGTGGGTTGCAGGCTATTTCCAGTGCAGTCTCTTGAGGCACTAGCATTTTATTATTATTTCACTTTGCCACAGTACCTTTTATATAATTAAATCAATACCACTATGGACGTAGAATATAATTTTTTCTACTCTCTCAACAATAGCCAGAAATTATTTTCTACACATCTTAAGTAATTTTCTATTTTAGTGTTTTAATTTTACAATTACACGACTCGGTTATAGCAACAGCACCGTGCGCTGTGAATGCCGGTTCAAGTCATGCCTGAGTCGTATATCTAATTTATAATTGATTTTTAATTTATAATCAATTATTTTAATTTACAATTAATTGGCTGGTTGTGTAACTAATTTAATTATTGGTCGTGGGTTCGATTCTCATAGGGCCAAGCGTGTTTCGAAATGGATTCTTTTATTGTTTGAAACATACGAGTCTGAAGAACGTAGACATTAGATGGTTACTAGGAATATTGATATCCGTTTGGAGCATTCCGTCACGAACCGTACACAGTCCACAGATAATATGTTTACAGGAATTGTCTAAAGATAAATAATTCAACAGCACTTCCTAATATAAAGTTTTATATATATATATTTCTTGTCATGCCTGTCTGTCATCAAAAACAATGATTATATATTTTTTTTAGCACAACATTATTGCTGTCTGTTAAATAATAATAAACCAGTTCTTTATGTAAAGTGTCTGAACGCTTCGATACCAGATTTTAATTATAAAACACTCAAACAGCATCCTATATCCACTGAACCATTACATTTTCAGGAGATAGAGGTCAACGAACCTTTTCATCCTTACAAAATTGAAATCATAAAATCCAATTTCACTCCATGTGAATTGTGTTCTATGACTATGGCTGTAAGGTTTATATTTATTGCATCAGCGCTCCGATCGATATAGACAAGTGTTAACAAAAGTAAATCATACCGTAACGTGATACGGTTCATTTTGCTTTATCTCGTTTGAAGCTTTAATTCGGTTAGGGTAAATGTAATTGTTGGCGGACAGAGCCATGTGGAAAGTCAAACCTGTGCCAATAATGTTAAATGATCCTTATAAAATTGTATTTCGATACCTTTGTTATGTTTTACTGATATTAGGCTTATTTGATACCTATAAAACGACTCTTGAGAATTATTCTTAAAAGATAGGCTGTAGCGGCCTGTTCTTAAAAATAGCGCGGACACACAACAAAGTAACTCTTGATTGATTGGTTAAAATAATAACGCGTAACGCTGTCGATGCCGGTTCAAGTCCGACCCGTTAATGTATTTTTTTAATCTATAATTCTTATTTATATAATGTCAACCGCAACAACATGTTAAAAATTATAAAGTTTTCAAATACTTTGTACCCCAGATACAAAGATATATAATTTACTTATTTCTACCCCCCTGTCATATACAGTATGTATATGACAGGAGGTATATAATATATAATAGTATGTACGTTTGTCAGAGCCATATGAACTTAAATCTTCATCGCTCAAGACACCAAATACCAAGACACCATCTTATCAATAAAGCTAATCTCAGGAACTACGGGTTCGAATGGATTTTTTTGTTGTGTTGCTATAGGCTATAAAACGTCGCCCTATAACTAACACAGCGAGAAATATGAAAAAGATTGGGAAAATTATTCATCATTATGGGTTTCCGAGGCGTAAGCTGCAAAAACGGTTCATGATACCCAAAAAATATGTATGAACGAATGATTCCATTTCAATGATCTAAAAAAAGTCCGCGACGCTATTATGTTTATCTTTTAAGATTATCTTGCAAGAACGACGGGAAGGGACGTGACCGACGTCGTGGGCAACAGCTTAAGTTTATAAGGATAAAGGGGTATGCAAAAACGAATTCGGATGCCCAAAATAACGATTCTCGCGGACGAAGTCGCTGACACAGCTAGTTACTTAAACATGAAGAAGAACTATTTTTAAACTTATACATTATTGTATCCCGTTCTGAATGGAGCAAGAACTATGAATACCTAAGCGTAAAGAGTAAAAACATTTCGACATTCACGAGTTGTGCATAACCTTTGGCCTTTAAAATACTTCATTTAAATTATGCGACGATAGCCCGCGGCATCTGCTTTTTCCGAGCGTAAACTTTCAGGGCGAGCAAATTGGCCGGCGACATAAGTGCCCACCCTTAGCGCGGCTCTCGACGTTTCATATTTTTATAAACCCCTTTCACGGAGGTTTTTAATTTGCGTTTTTTAGATTAGAGTTAGGTTTTCTATTTAAATTTGCAAATCATATAGAAATGGTACTGACAAGCTTGAGTTGTTAATACAAAAGTGGTCTTCTACATCTGGCGACTAAGCCGCTGCCGAACGGTGCAGCGACCAATAGCGCGACTTTTTTTGACGGCCTCGTTGGTGTGGGTTCGATCCCTACCGGGTTCAACATTTTTCTAATGAATTTTTAAATCTTCTTAAACAGACTTCGTCTGGAAATGGATCTAAATGGGTACGAACAAAAATACCATGTAGTCTAATCGAGTTCCGGTTTTAGTCTGTGGATTGTCAAAAGAAAGCCAAAATATGTCGCACACACAGCGCATCTTGCCGAGATATTATATAGCTCAGGTAGGTACTTAACCTTCCATCGAGTAAACCCCATATTTGTTGTCTTCTTCTATTTATAAAAGAAGGTACATAAGAAACATTTTAATATACATTCAGAAAAGAAAGAGTTATATGTGTTTCTGCTTAAATCCGCTATCACTGGCAACGCTTGGAGGTGTCGTCTATTTATACGGGGTATTAAATTTAGCTGCCGCCGCTGTATATAATAGCGGCGGTTTCCCCATTCCCGCTTATCACGGTTAATCCCCGGGATAAACTTTTGTTTTTTTACTAAGAAATGTAATCTAAAAGAAGCAGCGAAATTTATGTTACACCCATATTTAGTTATGACTTGGACTTAATACAATGGTTCTGAGTTTTAAGGTCGACAGCTAAATGTGTAAGAATAGCGACCGGCGATTTATTTTCTGGCAGGGCTCCATTTTAGCTAGCCCCCTTAATACCCCCATTTCTTTCCAAGAATTAGGTTTCTTGATAAAGCGATGGGAAGATTTAAACAAAACAGAGAACAAAGAACGAAAACAGAGAAGCATATCCTGGAGCAACTTTACAAACAAGATGCGCGTTAGTCCTATTTGGGCTTTAGACATTCAGAAACCCACTCATCCAAAATTCGTGCCCCGGACGGAATTTGCGAATTACTACCACCCATTTAATATTTACCAGACTCTAAGCATGTAATATTTCAGACTAAATTATAAATAGATATATGTTGGACCTGGTGGAAATTTAACTCGCGACCCATTTCGCGTAATCCTCTGTTAATGGCTCTTTAGTCGAGGATAAACCGACTATATTATGCATTTATTGCTTTATAAACGTACGTTAGTTCTATCTTTCCTTTTTATCCTATAATTATTCTCACAAAGGCTGTGGTGGCCACAGTTACGTTAGAGTTTTGAGGCATATTCCCACGTTTCGTGTCGCACACTTTAAACATTTCACCCACTTCACCCTTTGAGATAACTCCCTAACGCCATTCCATATTCGAAACGAGTTTCCGGCCCAATTACTTCGCAGCTAAGTACTGGGAGGATATAAATAGCACACAGCTCAAATCCTTTAGTAATGACAAGCTCTTACTGAGTTATTAATTATTATACTTTTAGTTAAAACACTTAAACAGTTTAAAACGCGATATATATTATTCTCCCCGTGATCACGGCTGCTGCAAAGCATCCAAAACGTCGAGCCCAAGTTAAAATAATTTTAAGTAATATACATATATCGTGTTTTAAACCGTCAGTGTTATATTTAAATGTGTAGTACTCGCGTGAACTACAGACAGTATGTAATTATTATGCTGTTTGGTAATAATAATGAATTTGTAAACTTTAATGTACACATGTTATTGCACACGATGGCGTTATAAAAATTAAAAATCTCTATGGACTGACATAATCTCACGACACGGGCGGGACTTAAACCAACTGCCACAGAGGTAGGTGCATGATGTATCAATAGATTGAAAATGACATGGTAGCTCAAACGAGTAAACCTGGGAACGCTATGGATGCGTGTTCAAGTCGTATCCGTGTCCAATTAATTTTTAATTAATATAAGTATTAAAAAAAATATTTCTTTAATCGACAGTGACGCGGTCTTACTTAGTCCTGTTAGCACCTGTATCATTGCTTCTGTAAATCGTACATTTTTCTTGTTTTTGTTTTTATCATCTACATACATTTCTTACTCAAAGAAGTTTCCGCTCCACTTGTTCGCACACCTTTTATATAACGAAATGTGCAGCTCTCGTGTCCTGTAATTTCTTAAGACTCGCTGCACAAAGCAGCATTTATTCATGCTGCGCTGTTTTATGAGATGTCCCATTTTCGGGTCCTTGGGGTCTCTTATCCTATATCTTTGTCGTTGCTTGTGAAACGTGTACCGTGTAGTCGACGTTATACCGTTTACTGACTAGATAAGAGGTTTTCTATTATATTATACTTAAAAGTAACAGTATATTAAGGTCGGCCTAACTCGAACCCGATTTTCGCTCGCACACCTTTTTATTAATATCAACTACAAACTAAAATTGTATTGAATAAAGTTTGTTTTTAAGGTTAAATAATTGACACGGTCGTAATCGTTTGTATATGACGGAAAGATACCGCGACAGTTCATTGAATATCTGTCTCTTGTAGAAATAAAAAAAAAAACTTATTGTCACTTTTGAAAACATCGAACAGCGATATCCAGGCGAACCAAAGAGTATTTTTGTTAATTATACACGTATATTCTTTAAATATTTTCTGTGGTTCACTTGAGCAGTTAAATTCAAATGAAACTCTTTTATAGAATTAATTAATACGACTTGCAGGCTTGGGGTTGGATTTTCGGCAACCGTGGTCATAGGGGGGACGGCTGCTAATTAGCAAGTTGGCATATTTAACCGTTAGCAATCCGTGAAAGTTTCATAGATATAACACTACCGAAATAATGTTGCGCACTCCGTCATTTGTAAGTTATAACTAAGTTTTGAAGAAACGCCACGCAAAAGCTTTGGAGAGTTACGCCAGTACAGCTTGAAGCCCGCGCTTAATAATGGAGGCCTCCGCGCTACGGAGCAGGAAATGGTTCCGTTTCGTTAATAACTTGCATGGCTTTAAGGTTTAACTCTGTTAGTAGGAAAATCTTGAGAGTATAATCGCCTTAGCGCCCTACATGGGTAACTCGGCGTGTTCGTTCTGCGATAAAATGTAAAGATTTTTACAACATTTGGGTTTTCAAACTGTTCGTAAGTAAAGAATTGTTCTCGTTTCGCCATAACTAGTGGATGACATCATCAGAAGATTTAAATTATTTAAATTAAAATAGAAAATAAGATAACGATATCCATTACTTACAAGTTGTTTGACTGTCATAATCATATCAGTCCTTTTGAATCAAAGAATACTTAACATTTCCCGATGGTTTAAATAAAACACTTTAACGTTTTAAAATAGGCTAAGTAATTTGGTGACCACATTTTTCCACCCACTTACGGCGTCTTGAAAGGATACAGAAAAGATTCATGTTACATCTCGTATATTCCTCTGGTCTCTCAAAAAAAAAGTTGCCTTCGTACAAAACACTTAGCTCACTTCAAAATGACCCCCTTACACAATCGTAGAATCATCTCCGACGCTATATTCTTATCGAAATTATTACAAAATAAAATTGACTCTCCCCAGCTATTACACAAAATAAGTTACTATGTCCCATCCAAATATCCTCGCAAGCCCTCAACCCCCCTTCGCACTCCACTACGCAGAACTGTGTTTGGTGCCAATTCGCCACTATCGAGATGTTGTCAAGTTGCAAATGAGCATAGTCACTTAATCGATCTACACCTGGATTCACCCAGAAAACTTAGTAATTTGTTGTCTTCAGCCCTCTCAGTTTAATTTAGTTATATTATAGTCGTATATCTTAGTTATAACCTTTTCAATGTATTCCTTCTTGTACAACTTAGTCCTCACTTTGTCTTTCCTTGCATGTTGTGTCTGTCTATAAGTGTTTTACACAATTTTGTTTTTGCATATTTTAAGTTTAAGCTACTGTAATTGTGATAAAATGTCGACAGACATTTTATCACAAATATATCCTTACCCAATAAAAAAAAAAAAAAGTGAAATATTTAATTTATTTTAATTACAGTCCATCGTTTCGGATGTTTTGCAGCAGTTGAGGGCACGGGGCGACATTATTTTGAAATAAATAAAAATAAATTTACTTTCGCTAACCATCTGTAGTTTACGCGAGCAGTACACATTTATATAAAACACTAACAAAAAATTCATATAAGTTTAACCTATATACTTCGCGTTAAAGTGTTTAATTTAAATTAATTTCGCATTGTACTCGCGTAAGCTTCCAACGATATTTAAATTGTATATGTAAATTTAGACAAAAATCATAGTGAAAGTGTTCCTGCGGATCAGATTCCTGCAGATTGCAAATCTTGTCTGCTTGAAGCCTAGATGGGTTAAGGGATGCTGAGTAGCAAGCACTTAACGGAGCACTTGTTAAGTTATAAGTGCCCTCAATCAGTTACTCGACTCCGTACCTCCTTGGTATCCATTAATTCACTTCTAGTAATTAGTAAATACTTGGTTTCACGAGCTTTTCAGCTTTGTGTTGCTCCAAAGTCAAAAAAAGTTTATTATTTTTATACGATTATATTATGCCACACGATATATGAATTAACTAGCTGTGTCAGCGACTTCGTCCGCGTCCCGTCGTTCCTGCAAGTTAATTTTAAAAGACAGACATACTGTCGGGAACATTTGTTTAGATAAAAAAAGAATCATTCTTTCATACATATTTTTTGGGGAACACAAGGATGAACAATTTTCCCAGTTTATAATATATAAATGTTCAATTCGAACCAGTAGTTCCTGAGATGAGCGCGTTTAACAAACAAACTCTTCAGCTTTATATATTAGTATAGAGTATAGATGATAGGAGTCAGTGCTTCATTAACAGATCCCTCAAAGTCGTAAAAAAATCTCCTTTTTATTAAAATTATTCCAGCTTCGATCCTCGAGAATTAATTAACGTGATAAACGAGGCGCGATCCGACTTTTATAACTTTTATATTTTCCTTCATTAAATCATTTCTTTCATTAAGGAAACTTGGTTGTTACTGCCTAACAATTATAGTTGCAAGCTGCCACTTTCCTATAATTATAATTCTTTTGCATCTGCCATATGCACAACGATAACTAAAACGTACTGTAATCCACACTGAAGCAAACGACAGACTTGTCGGTGTAACGATAGCAATGTACGGCTTATCAACGAATCGTGGGTTGATCCCCGCTGGATCCAATATTTTCCTTTTGTAAATAATTTAAGTAAAATTAGAATTAAAAGGTAAAATCACGAATGTTTGCATAAATATAGAAGGAGGGAGTTGAGAAAGGTACGTAAAAAAATTTCTTACGTACTTAGCCTCTAGTAGGTATAGTATATATATAGTCTAGTAGGTATAATATATTAAATTAAATGTAAAGGAAAAAATCAGGAACAACAAGCAATAAAAACGTCTGAAAGTAGAAATGCGAATGAGCCAGCAGCTAATAGTATAATTTAACGTAGAAACGTTATGATGAAGTCATTTCCTTTAGCACCCTCATCTGCTGAGCTCGCCCCATTTATAGACAAAGAGCATATTTTAGACGTCTCAAAGACTACTCACGACAATGGTTGAAATTGTACAAACGACATTTCATTCTTGCTTATTATTTTATTGTTATACGGCACTCGACCGCCTCTGTAGCTCAGTTGACGTCTGGCATTGCGTTATATAGGTACTAGAGGTCACGGGTTTGAATCCGGAACTAACGACATTTTCGGTCGAACAGGGCACAGAAGTTTGATTAACTACTTGCCTGTTAAAGAACCGATCCGCGGAACGGACATGGAAATGTATTTGCCCCGTGCCCCACGGGAATCGGGATTTCACTATGCCCTACAAGAGGAACCTAGATATCGCTTTTCGCTATGTTGGACACGTTTCTTTATCTGTTAATTTTTTTTTCCACGCAATAAATCGATTGGCTTCTTGTGCCTGTCCTTTATTCCCAAGATTCGAACGACAGACGCGATCAAAGCATTAACTAAATTTGAGGTATAAATAAATCTTTTACATACTTTCATAATTTTTTCAACTTAAAAAATTACTCAACCTTTTATCATATTTTTTATTATTATTTTGATTTAATGCTTTTTCTGTCCTGCTTGACCTTTTTGCCGGACGTTGACCCTCCGGTTGACATCGATGTAACATCTCGCTGACTGCAAAGTACGAATAATGGAGTCAGTCAGTTATCAAATCAATAATATTTTACTATTGCTCATAGAATGCTGTCGTGACAGAATTCTAACTATGCAACCCACTTCGTTGAAAACCCAATAACGACTGGTTTGTTAAGTATTTCCTACTTCGCTTACGGTAACGGTTTACTTCCGATTATGCTTGTGTACGTGCAATTAAAAATATACATTTGTTTTGTCTTTTATATTTAATTTATCATACAGAGATTGCTTGTTAATGATAAGCCCACACGTTGTGTAAAAAAGGCTAAATACACAATATATTTTATGGTTTCATCAGGTTATAATATTACTGGCACTGTATATTGTTTATCGTCGTGGGTTTGAATTCTGCCTGCCTGTCTTTATTATTCTAAATTTTTCTTAAGAACTTCTCGATTTGTTTCCAATTGAAAATGAGTAACTCATAATAAACTGTTTGAATTGAATTGCATTGCAATTGAGGGTACATTGCGATAAATGAAAAGACCCTGAAACTTTACACCGTTTACCGTTGCCACATTTCTTTTAAAATTTCGAACTCGCGTAAAATATAGAAGAAATTTATTTATTTTTCTTGAAAAATAATCTCATCACCATCTGTATAGTCTGACAAATGTATCACGAAATAATGTTAGACTACACTTAGCTACGAGTTATCTACTGAAGTCTGAAATAATCAACGTATCTACGTCGTAGGTCTACGAGCTACGCCGTAGACTACATATCTACAGTTCAAGTGCACCGTTTTCCCTTCAAAATACTGAATTAGGTCAAGAAGCAAGACCATTATAATATAGTAGGCGGAAATACGAAAAATTCATAGCCTGATTAAAACAAAGTTCACAATAGCTGCCATTGTGAAGGGAGTCCGGTATAATTATGCTTCACACCAACGGGCCCGGGCGTTGAGGCCGAATTGTTCACCGCTCTAACGAACAAAGCTCCTAGTTTCGTGTTCCTATTGTGTACGCTCTTGATAATATGCTAACGATAATCACATCAGCAGTTCACACATACATCTCAAAGAAAACAACGATTAGAGGGATATTTAGTTTAACCGAAATTCTGTTTTTTTTTTGTGATACACGAGAACAGAGTAGCATGGTGTTTAGTTGATGAAAGAAATATCCCAGGTCTATAACATCTAGAAAAGGATGTCGATGTAACGAACCTCTTTATTATAATTTTGATGGATTCATATACCTTGAGAAACATCTAAATTGATCATTTATTGTTCTTAGCGCAATCATGAACGTTGACTACACTTTTATGCACAAAAAATAATAATCACACAGAAAAAAAACTTTTTTAATAGGAATTTTTATTATAGAAAAAAGAAGGTAACTTATTATAAGTGTGTAAGGATTTGGTTTTTAAGCGATAGAATCATAAACAATAGCGGAATAGAAAAAATAACTATAAAAAATAAGGTTTGGTTTATTTAATGCCTTAATAGTTAAAAAAAAATATTAAAATTAAAATATAATAAATGCTCTATGAAACATTGGTATTAGCGAATTCCCAGATCTAATGTATATTATAGTATATACATATAAGGTATCACGAAGGTCAGTCAAGTGGACAACATGACAATGTTTAAATTAGAAGATTAAGCTAAGTCAAGTTTTGAAATATTTTATAATGTAATGTCAACACACCGGCTTCATACATAAATGATTAATTAAACATAGCATTGTGGTAAGCGCTAGAGGTCCTGGGTTCGAAGTCTGATCAACGATTGTCTTGTAAAAAACATCAATCACTGAATTGAACACAGACTTGTGTTAAAAACGGGCCTTTAATTTCTATCGTTCATTTTCTAATGATAATGAAGTAAAGGTTTATCGTTACCAATGTCTTATTTTTCTTAAGTTTTCTTTGAACTATATATTATGTACAATTTTATTCAACACATCATTATGCATAGACATACTGAAGTCGTTTCCACGTCACTTTGGCAGAAAATGTCTGAGTACAGAGCTCCGCCATTACACAAGTACAATTTTCCTGTGCGGAATGCCAGCGCGCTCGACACACTTCCTGGAAACGGTTTTAAAAATGTTACACGTTATAGAGAGAATCGTGATAGAGCAAAGATTCTAAAATACTTTTGAAAGTTAAGATTGCAGTAAGTTGATAAACATTGTTTATTGGTTAGAACAGCTAGTTCTAGTCATAAAACAATATCTATTCATTTTCACGTCGAGCTCGTCTGTCCGTACTACAGTTGTAATCATGCTGCTTTCAAATGTATTATACGGGCCAAACTGTTTGTATGAAGTATGATCTTCTCTATCTATAAGAGTTTATTCGGGAAATGTACGCTGAGATTGTCTGTGTGACTGTGAGTGCGTCTAAAAAAACCTATCTACAATGGCATTAACATGTGACACTTCTGTGATCCGACGTTACAAATGCTTTTGACAAGCTGTTGCTAGAGATACATACAGCATGTTTCGTCATATCAATGTCAAATGGGTGATGCTAGCGCCATCTGTACCCTCAAACTTGACACATGCATAAACTAAAGATAATACTATCTATCTAGTCTATTAACTAATATTTAGAAAATAGACATTTTAACTGTCGTCTGGCTCTAGTTAGAGCTAAGTGGATTGATCGGTGGATTTGAATTTCATACGCGTCATTAAAGGAGGATCACAAAAAGCACTCAGCCCGCTCAAATGAGCATATTCGTATCGCAAATGGTGAGAAAAGTATTATTCCGGGTCGCTAGTCACGCTCCACTCGAACCCGTCATGATTTATTGAATCCGATTCGTATATTGGGCCTTACTTATTTGTGTAATACGCTATTCAAATTATATTTAATTTTAACGTCTGGCAAACAGATTCTTGTGGCACAAAGCATCAATAACGTTGGGTCGACGTAAAAAACAAGTTAACTAATACAGTTCGCGTTAACAATTCAATGTGTACTACACGCTTAAATTATAGACAAACTTATACAAATATTAGATCAGGTTATGTGTTACTTTATAAAAATGAAGCTTAAATTCGTATTTCAAACCATTATTTGTAAAATCATAATCCACAGAGCTATTCATTATTTTTATTGTATCAAATATATTTCGCAATGCGACGGATTTTATAATTGAACTAAGCATGATGGTAGGTGGTAGAATTTGACTGTATCGTTAGCGTAATTGATTTTAAACCATACGTTGCTACGTATGGCTAAAAATCAACGGATCTAATTCGATAATTTTTATTGAGATGTTATGTGTCTATCGCGACCACAGCTGCTGCATCCGAAACTTCGGGCCCTAGTTCGAATATTTTATTTTTATTAAAATAAGTTTATTATATAAGTTATATAAATAATATATAACTTAACTAATATATATCGCGTTTTAAACCGTTTAAGTGTTTTATTTAAATGTGTATATTTACTACATAGATGTTATATAGCCGACATATGTTTATCTTTCATCGAGTAGACTCCATGCGTTTATATCGTCCTCTATCATATAAACAAAATATAAAGAGAAAATAGATTAAATTTTAAATGAATTCAAAATGATTTCAAGTTAATTATAATAGTAAAATCGCTTCGCAAGCACAACTTAATACTCATTTTTTCATCAATGTAGATTTAGCGAGGACTTCTGTATAAGAAGTAAAGTCACGTTTCTTTCTATATTGCGGAAGTAGACCCCACCCTATCGCCTATTTAATAATTCTTATCCTGTCTACGTGAATGCGTAGGCTTTGTCCTTAATAGGGCTTTGACCATCTTAAAAAAGGAGTAACGCTTATTGTACATAATAGTCTATAGGGAGATTTTTTTTAACACAATTCAGACAGTAATAGACGTTGACAAAAGTAAATGTCGCAGTAATCTAATATATAAAATTCTCCTGTCACGGTGTTCGAACGAAACGAAACGGCTCGACCGATTTTCACCAAATTTCATATGTGTATTCAATAGGTCTGAGAATAGAACAACATCTATTTTTCATCCCCCTAAGTGATAAGGGTGGTTCACCCTTAATTTTTTTTTTTTAACAAAATTTTTAATTTCTATTTTTTTTATGATACAACATACAAAAATACATACAATCCTCAATTTTCACCCTTCTACGATCAACCCTTATTTTTTAATAGACATTTTAGTAAAATTATTTATATGGCAAAACAACGTTAGCCGGCTCAGCTAGTAAATATATAAATAACCTTTCCAAATGGTTTTCATGAAGAATAATATAAAAGTTAAAAAAACATACTTAACGGAATAAAACGCAAAATAAATTTAAATAATATACTTCGCGTTTCAAACCGTTAAGTGTTTAATTGAAATGTACTACTTGCGTAACATATAGTTTTTCAAAGTACGTCGTCCGATATTTTATTTGTTCTGCACTCCTTATTTCTATTTAGAGCATCCGTACTTATTCATGGAATACTTCAAAACCTCTGAAGCTTGAAGGAGTTCAGCTTCGGTTGAACCGAGAGAAATAAAGTTTCTTTTTATTGGAAATTGCGCAGAAATAGAGTAAGTCAGGAAGTTGAAGTTGTAACAAAAGGAAGGGGGGGCGTGTAGCCGTGGGCGGTTGACGTCAGAGGGAGACAGGGGGAGACAGGCGTAATGGTAAATGGAACATTTGGGCTGTCGATATCGGCTTATCGGTATGAAAACTAGGCTGTATAGGTGACGTAGTTGAACACCGCCTGGAGTTGTGACACACGCTGAAATTCGTTTTTGAACTTGTTCGCATACTTGAACAATTTTTCATTACTGCATTGCGTCAAAACAGAAAATTGTATCTTTTAAATCTCTTATTTACTTTGATAAAGTATAATTTTACTGTGTGCTACTAATATACCGTAACCGTTAATTAAAATTAATGTTTTCGCTATTCGGTGGCTTTACGTCTCAAATAAAACGATCGTAATAATATTGAATTAAAGGCAGGCTAGACAGAACCAAGGTTGGTAATTGTATGTATTAAAACAGATGTGTTGGTCGACCTTCAAGGACAAAACTATTGTAACTAAGCTTCGACATTAGTATTATTGTAGTTTACGCTAGTAGTATACGTTTAAATAAAATACTTTTGACGGTTTAAAACGTGAAATATATTATCTTTGCTGCTGCCCAATATTGTAAATAACTAAGATATTTCGTCTTTTAAACCGTTTTAAGTGTTTCATTTAACTGGTTAAAAATTTTGTTTTTTTTTATGAGACAACATTCTACGCCCGGAATTTATTTCGTAGTTTATTTAATAAAAAGTTTATATAATTTACCTACCACTATTAAGCCGACTGTGTTAGTGACAAATGACAAGTAGCAAAGAATACTTTAATGGAACATTAAATTGCAAGTCAATTTTGCAAACACCGAAACAATTCCTGTGTTTGAATTTTTAAAACTAGATTTAAATGTAAAGATATATTTGAGTTAAGCTCGGCGTCTGTAGCTTAGGTAAATAAGCTTATACGAGATAAATTGAAAGCTTTCACGAAGCTCATCCCGAACTATACGTGTCTGCAATATGTATACACCGAAGCAGCTAGTATAACCGCTGCGTAATTTAAATTATTATTCACTCCGTCGCTTTTAAAATAGCCAATGCTATACGGATATTGTTGAAAAGGTTTTGATTTCAAATTGACAAACGAAAAAAGATGTTTTTGCGTTAAATAGGCTAGTTATATATAGAATAGCTTAGTTTTCTATACTAATATATAAAGCTGAAGAGTTTGTTTGTTTGTTTGAACGCGCTAATCTCAGCAACTACTGACTCGAATTGAAAAGTTCATTTGTGATTCTTAGCGTGATCAAAACGTGCAATAGCGTGCGACCAAAAGGAGAGAAGAAACAGCGTAAAATGTAAAAAAAAATGTGATAAGGAAAAAATTCATCCTTGTGGGTTTCCGATGTTTAAAATACTCAAACAATATGTACGAAAGAATTATTTCTCTTAAAATGATCTAAAACAAATCCTTTACACTGTATGTATATATCTTTCAAAATTCGCTGACACAGTTAGTTTGTTTCATAATTTTGTTAGCCGAAAGATGTCCTATAATCTGTTACGGGCTTAATAATATTCCTTCTCCCTTATAATCCCTGTAATAGTAGATTGGCTGTCTATTTGCAAATAACATCGCCTCAGCAGCGCCGTCTAACAATTGGGCCGGTTAGGCCTCGTAAAAGCGATATCAGGCGCGTTATGATAATTTATTCGCTGAGGGTAGACGCAGATTTGCAAGTTTCCGCCACTCCTTTGTTTAAGCGAAACAAAAATTTAAATGAGATATCATTGTTTATTCATCCTACGCCGTTTATGTGCTTTCATAAAAAAAATATTTAAAAATAGTATAATCCACCAACAACAGTAGATGCGAAATTTACATGTACTGTAAAGGCTGTCAACATATCATTAGAAGTATTTCTTCGAGCGATCGAGGAGCTAACAACGTCTCCCGATGACGCCGTACGCTCGTGATGGCAAAACGTCGAGAAAGCTCTTCTCGTTCACGCCCGAAAACAGTGTATGCTGAACGATGAAGTAGCGTAAGATGAAGCCGCATGTTATATCAACAATTGATATAACATGCGGCTTCATTGGCCACATAAATATTAATGTTGTTCTGTTTTTATTATTTGTTGTTATAGCTACAACAAAAATATACATTTTGTGAAAATTTCAACGTCCTGCTTCTACCGTTCTTAAAATACACCTCGGCCACGAACTGTAAAGTAGTAGGGACTTTTTTTATGTACAGAGCCCCCAAAATGAGAAGACCCGAAAACCGTGACCTTTGTTTACTTTATCTAACCACACCACCCCTTCTAATTGTGCGCAACTATATTGCGAAGGGGTATATAGCTTCAAACAACTGTACGGTTCGTTGAAGGTGCATCGATTAGGTACATATGGCAGTTATTTCCTCACATATGTACACATACATGTATGCATGATTGTATGTGTGCGTATTTTCTGATCTATTGGTAGCAATTATTAATTATATAATATTATATAAATTTAAGTATTTAAAAAAATTACTAAATGTCCAAAGCATAGAGAGGTCGATAGCGCATCTGTTGACAGATGTTATATGGCATAGGTATATATATCACTTTTCATCAGAAATTTCCGTATCTGTTTTTTCTCCTCTGTCAAAAAACTCGTACATACGTGTGCTATACGTGTCCACAGAATATTCATCGATCGTTTAATACGACACTATTACAATGTAATATCAAGAAAATCCACCAAAACTTTTCCGAACCACTAAATCCGAGGCTTCTTTAAAGGAAAATTCAATAAAGTGATATATCTCGACGTGAAAGCATTCCGACCGGATTAACATCCACCAAGCCGTGATAAGATATCGTTTGACATTATTGCTTTACTTAGTTTTTGATATTGGAGACGGCGCCTTTAGTTCCTTCAAATATGATTACAGGTTCCCAATTGTCTTTTCTCAATCAAAAATACATTAAAGCCTCCGTGGATCACTCGACAAACGCGTTACGTAAAGCTTGAGAGCTTCTTGGTTTGAATCCTGGAAATTCCAAATAACGGCACGTGTAAGGCACATAAGTCTTATCAATTACTTTCCTTAATTATAATTGTGTTTAAAAAATACTAATATATTTCGCGATTTAAACCGTAAAACGTGTTTTATTTAAATGTAACCCAGTGAAATGGGGTAATAACCTTTTCGAATTTTAGAGTTCTCATTTGATATATACGTCATATAAGAAACTACCCTCTTAATTTTAGGCGGCGAGGCATGAACCGGCAACCACAGTGCTGCTCTAATCAATTGAGCAAACGTTTCTGTGTGACGTGAACGAAACGTGAACACGTCATTGACAAATTTCTTAAATTCCATTGATGCTGCAATAACGTAAAAAGTATTTTACGTTACGTAAATAATTTTAAATTACTTGCCTACTTATTAATAATCAGTAGTACAGTGAACCTAACTTTATCCTACAAAAACTAGTCAATAGAGTTCGTCATTGGGTGACTAAAAGGCACCTATATGTACTTTACACTATAATTGTATTTTATATTCTATTGTTTCAGGTTACGATATGATCACATCGCAAAATGGACACACTGATCTTATGGTAAGTCTATATAGAAAAATTATAATAATGCTTATTATATGTTTCAAAATGTAGTTACCAAAGTAATTATAAAGATTGTTTATTAACTCTTTTATTTATTAATTCTGGAAGTGTTTTGGGTATTTTTAATTGTAGCTGCGCTAGATACATACTCGCTTGTCAACGAGTCTGTTCTTTTTCTATAAGACGACGTATCTTAAAAGTTGCATCAAATACTGTCTATAGTTTACGCGAGTAGTAATAAAACACTTTAACGGTTTAAAACGCGATCCCCATGACCACGGCTGCTGCAAAGCATCCGAAACGTCGGGCCGAAGTTAAAAATCATTTTCAAATAAGTTTAACGAATATATCGCGTCTTAAAGCGTTAAAGTGTTTTATTTTAAAGTTGCATCAAAAGCGAGATCGTTATTGAAGAACAGCAATTCCCAATGCAATCTATCCAGCTCACAGCAACCGATCCGCCGAGTATCCTTCACTTCAACTTGCCATCCATCTCTCGCTCTGCACATTCATCGGTTTTCGTTTATTTCTTGTAATGCATCTTCTGAGTGTCTGAAAGATATCAATATCTTTGTCTTGAACACTGAATGACGGAAGCGACCAAAACTTTTGTTGAGTATTTCGATGGTATTCTTCTGGTTCTTCTGGTGTTATTATCTTTAATGACGTGTATCTTAAATATTATGTGTCTTAAAAGAATGTCAAACTTCGAAAAGGTTTTATGTAACGTTCATAACACTGAGTTACGTTTAAATAAAACTCTTTTAACGGTTTAAAACGCGAAGTATTTAATTTACTTATTTACAAATTCAATATCGATTATAAGTTGAAAACGCAGGACTTAATTAAATATATCCACAGCGTTCCGTGCTGTTGCTAAAATCGATTTTTAATTTATAATGTATATATAGCGCCATCGCGTTAAATGTCATCATGTCAAAAACATGAAGTTTTAAAACTTATTTACAATTTAATTTAAGTATAGCCCGTCGTTTGGGATGCTTTGCAACAGCTGTTGTAATAAGATGTAGGATGTTCCTAATGTCAAAGTAAAAACTGCAACGCTAGCGCCATCGTAGTAGTCAAAACTGTGCACTCCTAGCGTAAATTATACACTAGACTATAGACAATACTTACTGAGATTCGCCTCTATCAAAGTGTAACGTAAATACCAATTAAAAAAATATAATTAACACAAGCGTTGACTCTACGAAATACGATGAGAAGAAAAGTCAAACATCAATTTCGTCGGATAAGCAAGACTCTTCATCGACAATAGAATTTATCTTGATTCCCAAGTGGGCTTAATTTGCACCTGAATGCTCATTTAAGCTTCCCTTGTGGATTAATTGTTAAAAGTGATGATTTTTCTATATTTAAAATATAGAAAAAACAGTGTTATATTAAGACTCCGAAAGGTTTGGTGGGCTCGTGGTAAGTCGTGGGTTCGAGCTCCACCGAGTCCAACATTTATCTAATCAATTTATAATTTTTCTAAAACATGTTGTATTTTGCCTGGAATCTGTATATTAAATGGATGGTAGGAATATAGCGATTCCATACTGGTGACGACCCACCGTCTACAGATGAAAAAGCTGTGAGGTTTAATCACGTTACGATTTCCGTCTGTGGATTTCCGAATATCCAAAGACAAAATACAACGCATCTAGTTTAGATGCTATGCGTGATTGTCTGTTCTCCTCTATCATTAAAAAAACAGTGAGAGTTTGATAACCCGCGAAGGTAGTTAAACCGCGAAGGTGAAATGGTAGTCAATGTGGACTTATCACCAGGTCTTCTATCAGTGTCGCCAAAAGAAAGTAATAATTGTCAATAAGTAATTTCCTAGAATGAATGTCCATTTTGTTGTTTCAGTCGTTTTCTTTGTGTTCATAGCATATTTAAGTCAGGATGGAGAAATGTTATTTTTTTAAATAGTAAATTGTACTATCTGTTTTCTGAACAACTATGAGCCTACTGTAGTTAATAGTCATAATCTGTGGGTACATTATATGCCTGTTTGAGAAAAAGTAAAATCAGGTAACAATTGTATGGAGTAAGTTATTTTACATCTGCGGTTGACAGACGAGTTTCACATTCATCTGAAGTAGGCGAGCCCTTAGGGCACCATTTGTATGCAAATGCTAGATCGATACCAAATGTTTGCCTTCGCAGTGTTAAGTTGGATATGCCCGACGAAATTATTGTATACATTTACATTACTAAGGTCTTTCTTCACGTTATGAATGATTTAAAACTGTAATTATGATGATGGACTGTCGTGGTCACAGCACGTTTCAGATGCTTTGCGGCAGTCGTGGTCACGGGGAGACTAAAGATGGAGGATGTCTCTGACGTCAAAGTATAAATTGCTACCCTAGCGCCATCTGTTCCGTCGAAGTTGGTATTTGGCGAAACTGGCCGAGTCCTTGCAGAAATGACTAACGGTGTCTTTGCGTTTGTTTTCAATAAGTTTAACTAATATATATCGCGTTTTAAACCGTTCAAGTGATTTATTTAAATGTGTACTACTCCCGTAAACTACAGACAGTGTTTGTTTAATATATCTTTAAAATACTTAGTATACTATGTTTGTATTTATATGACATAATATTCTTGATACACGTGCAAGCTCCGAACGCCTCTTGACCTAACCACTCGGCTAACATTTCAATATTACCTCTGACGTACCTCGCTCCCTTTGTTTACTTGGAAAATTATATTTTCGATTCATTGTATCGCAAGGTTTGCATTTGGTTATGAGAAGATATTATACTTAATCTTATTTAAACATAGCTTAAAAAGCGATTATTAATTGAAAAAATTTACGACTAGGGCCGAGCTTGAACCGGCATCCACAGCCTTCCGTGCCGTTGCTCTAACTAATTGAGCTACCGAGTCCTACACGTTATCGTCGATTTTATCAATCAATTGATACATGTGTACCTTTGCGCAATGTTATTTCAACTTTAACACTTGGTCTTTTTTTATAATTTTTAATAGATTTTTAACCTTTGTTTATAAAGTGCCATCATGTGCAATAAAAAAGAAAGGTATACTTACTTTTCGATTCTTACTGCGAAAGTATATTTTCTTGTCCTTTTTCGGGGGGTAGCGCCCGATTTAAAAACACCCCAATACTATAAATCATAAGCCCATAATTGGTTTCTATAAATTGAGGCTAGTTTCTGTCGGAATCCGAACCCCGAACCCTCCCCAAGTGGGGTCGATTTCGGCTATAATAACCGTCTCTACCCTGCGCCCGTGCTGACTTGGTCATACTTTGATTTATATGAATTTTATGTTAGAGCCACTTGGAGGCAATTTTAGATAGTTACATTTAGTGTAACCATTGATATTATGGGCTTCTAAGATTTTTAACTTGCACAAATACATAAATACTTGCTGACCCGTCTTCGTTTGTATGTTCAGGGTGAAATTAAGTTTATGACATATAGATTCATTTTATATAATGTCTTTGTTACACCACATTTTATTGTGAACTTTTTGTGACGTCACAAGTCTAAGCATTTATTTTCAACCAGACTGCTTGAGCCTTTTTGGAGTTATATGTAACACGATTTTTACAACAGATAAGATTTAGCGTGACATTATATGAGAACTTTTAAATAGGCACGAGAGTTTCTTGATTCCGCGTGTCATTTACTTTACTTATAAAAATGTAATTTTATGGCTTAAACTTATTTCCACACTTATAAAGCAATTGTTATAAATATATAAGTATGACTTAACCATGTTAAAAGTGTTATAACAATAGTATTGTTGTACCCTCGACATATTTCTTTATCATTAGACTAGATTGGTTACAAAATAAAATTTTCACCTTTAATATTGTTAAAAATATAGATCGTCTAGACAACAAAGGATGTTCAGATAAGCATCAATTAGAATACAGAGCACGTACAGGAATAATTATCCCTTCGGAAGCATTAATTGGAGATCTGAAGAGGTCACCTCAGCCCTGTCAATTGTGTTGCATCATAATATTCAGACCTACAATAATTGTTTTCTTATTAGATTATACTTATATACGATATAACGGGCTTGAAATCCCTTCTCTGCGTATAGATGTGTTTGTCATAATGATCGATTTTATTTATATAAGAAGTTGACCCGACGTGAAATCCTAAATAATTACCATCTGTGTTATCTCCAGAATTCAAACCCTTCTCCTTCCTTTATCCTTCTCATTTGTGTCACAATTTTTTTCCTACAAAACACAGTATAAACTTATAGACGTTAATACAGAAACTTGCATAATAAGCAAACCAAGTGCGGGTACGTACGGACCCTCACACTGAAGGTTCCGTACGTATTGCTAGGTAAACAATTTATATCATTTGTTACATTTTGTTGTTTCGAATTCCTGTTACATATTTAAAATGTTGATATCTTGAAAAAAAGTTAAAACATTTTGGTATGGGTGCCTACCTTAAATATATTATTTCTGTTTGCTATTAAACAGGCAAAATAAATACATAGTGTAAAAATTTCGTCACTAGCTATCGCAGTACTTTAAAATGTTCTATCAAACAGAACTCTTCTCTAATATATGTGCTACGTTAGCAAGTAAACATAATAAATCCAGAAGAGCGATCTCGTGTCACTCGCTAAAAACCTGATGAATGGCTCAGCAAGAATGTGGGGCTTTGTCAGGCAAGTCATATTTCAGTGCTTGGTGTATCGTATCGATCTAAAACTATTTTGACGTTTCAAGGAAAACCTTTGTATTTGTAAAAGTGAAATAAACTTATGTGAATGTATAAAAGGAAGTAGTGACGCTAGCTACCTCCATTTCTATTTAGTTCAAAATAGCTTAGATTCCGGAAACATCGAATTTGTCCTGTAGAAGCGTGTTCTTGTATGATGTGACATAAAGTCGACGAGATGTTGTTCAGGTTTTGATATGACATATCAAACATATCGGAAATGATTGGTTAAGGTAATTTTGTCTGTTGTTTGATAGAGGTAGACAGATCAGAGTGCGGTTCACGTGATAAAAGCTACCACAGCCATATAACATCAAAATATAGCGATGTTTCTATCCATTTAGTGTCCAGATTTCTAGACGAAGTCCAACATGTTTCAGAAAAATTACAAATTGATTTGAAATATGTTAGACCCAGGGATCCAATCCACGACCCATTGCCGCCAGTATACCCACGAGCCCGTCTATAATAGGAAATGTTTTTAAATTTTAATAAACAGTAATACAACAATGGAAATACTTTAATTGTATTATTTTTATGTTGTTTTATATAATTCCATAAAATAAAATCACGAAAAGAATTGTTACATTCGTTACGTTTTAATGTAACGGCTGCCAGTAAATCTTCTTTTTATACCAAACCATTTGATTAGAGGAGCCCGTTTGCTGAATACAAAAATAACTCGGTACACCCATTTGCCTGAATTCACTGTACCCTCGAGAGTCCTTTCCGGAAAGCCCTCATAGTTTGGGCCTTGGGGCAATGCTGAAGCAGCTGGGTAGATTGAACTTTGTTTTTTCTGTAATTAACTGCCCTAAATAAAAGAATGAGTTTTATCTAAACTAATTGTAAAGTGAATTTCATTTCCTCTGTGTGGAGCATGGGGTAGATAAATGTGTCTATTTCACTCATTTTGCCTAAAAACGGGCTGAAAAGATCTCTTAGTTAAGACTGACTTATTATTTTTAATATTTTCATAACAGTGGAGGAAATACTAGCGTAGGATTAACTTAATTGAAAGCAAAATACCCCAGGCATATAACATCTGAATCTGTATGAAAATTTAAAACTTCTTGAGTACTTAAGATTAGTTTAGAAATACAACTATGTACATGTAAGATAGGGTATCTTATCAAATTCGAACTGCTACAATTTTTGCATGATTATCAGTTATTGCAAAGAACTTAATACCTGGGTTACGAAGTGTAACAAACTAAAAATAAAACTGTATCAAACTATACATACACTAGCTGTGTCAGCGACATCGTCCGCGAGAATCGTTATTTTGGGCATCCTAATTGTTTTTGCAAATCCCGTCATCATTGTAAACTTAAGCTGTTACCCATGGCAACAGTCGCGTCCCTTCCCGTCGTTCTTACAAGTTAATCTTAAAAGATAGTCATATAGCTTCACTGACGTTACGTTTTTTGTTAGATCATTTAAAGGGGAGTCATTCTTTGATACAAATTTTTTTGGGTATCTTGAACCGCTTTTGCAGCGTACGCCTCGAAATCCCATGATGATTTCTCGCTGTATCTTCGTTTGTACTTGTCGCAGTGCGATGTTTTACAACCTTCCTGGATAAATGTTCTAACCAACACAAAAATAATATTTAAATTCGAACCCGTAGTTCCTGAGATTAGTGCGTTCAAACTTTTCAGCTTTATATATTAGTATAGATAGATGTTCACGACCACCCAATATACCAAACTGTCGATCTATTTATACACAAGCTCTTTGACAATATCACAAAGGCAAGCCTCGCCTGCAGACTGCACGACTCTTCAATTTGGAACTGCTGGTGTTCTTTTCATTGGGGAGGTTGTTTCTCTGAATTAATTAAAACCACCGAAACACCACTATTGAATAGCCGGGGAGCTGAAGTGTTCAATGATGGCGAGGGTCGCTCCAATTACGGCGGGCACTTGACACACTTGTACTGATAGCAAAACTCGTTAAATGTGAAAGGAAAGGGGATGATGAACACAGTTTTGTGCTGACCGTATTATGTCTTTTTAGTGATTTTTTGTGATAGATGACAGACGAAAGTAGGGCTCACTGGATGGAAGATGAACTAAAATTTTAATAAGACGCGCTGTCTTGGTTTTGGGCATTTGCAAATACTTGAAGCCGACACACGATTACACTTCACGCCCTTTTTTGTTTATTTAATTTCGATATTTCTTAAACCCATGTCTAAAAGCCTTACATATTTCAGAAATAATAAAAAATTGATGTTCGGAAACGCCTTTGACGCGGTAGGAATCGAATCTATAACCTGTTAATTATTAGATGCACATAATCCTACCATTAGACCGATGTTGTAATACTTACACTTACTTTCGTTTTCGAATGTGGACATTTGGAAAAATGTTTGTTTAATTTTCGGATTTTACTCAGACTTTTCAAGCAATAGCTTAAAGTATGCTAGAATGTTCCATCACTCTCGTGTCTCGAGGAGGGCGTTAAGCCCCGCTTATTGAAACTAATTTAGTGGGTAGCCTGTTAGCCTATTCTGGAGAAACATCGTGCATCAAAGCTCTCATAATCCTTCTTCGTATGGGAAAGAAAACGCCTCGCACAGGCTTAAATAGGCGTTAAAATGTGGTAGTTTAAACCGATTACATATTAGATTTTTTTTCTTCTTGAATAATCTCATTTCAATCGTGTCGGACATACAGCAGACACACGCTCGCCTGTTTCACTTACCGCTTTACAGACAAGTAGTTGACCAGACTTTACCTGGCAACACCATTGACCATTGAGATATGGAGACGATCAAATTAACTTTAACCAGAAGTCCTAAGTGTAACAGTTTATCTTTGCGCTGTAGATCTTTGAGCTAGTAATAGCTCAATTCTTATCTATCTTTTATAGGTCACGTTTCTATACTTAAGAAATGTATTCGAGTCGGGTCGCGACTAGGTTATGTAAAAACTTTTCAGTGTTTCACGAAGCCGCGGCTCAAAGTGAATATGAACACCAAATGCTGGAAGTTTCAACTTTTGCGGACACTACGAGGACATTTATAGTATGTACTTAACTTTAAGCTATTCTGTGAAAGAAATTCTAAGTATTCCACTGGGTATTATGTGCGCTTGTCGTTTTCAAAGTTACATATTATATTTAGTCTTATCGTAGACCATATTTAAAACTTTAATATTTTTCATATGATGGCTCTGTAGTGTATGCGCGAGAGTTGTATGTATCAAAAGGTTAAACAAATTCGAAGACGAAACGCTGAGCACGTCGGTTCAAGTCCTGCTCGAGTCGTAATTTTTTTTCAATTTATTATCGACTTTTAATTCATATAGGTCTTTTTGTTAAAATTTTTAAAAGGGTACTGATCCCTACTCCTGTCGGTCACCAAGCTGAAAATATACATATTTTTGGCTTCTAGATCCGTTTGCGCAGCGCGCGCAACGAATCAAAGATGAACATTTTCCCCCCCTTTCTACATTTTCCAGCATCAGAATTATAAAGAAATATTTATAATCGATTTTTAATTTATATTAAGAACTATTTTTCTCTAGAACATATGCATTAAAATACTCATAGTCTCCCATTAAAATACTTATAGCACGTATTTCGACGTATCTTTGACGTATTTCGACATATAGACTAAACCATTCGTAGAGCAACTATTTACCATCCGCAGATTAAAATGAATGAATGTTTAATTTTAAGCTATTCTGAATTGCGTTGATTAAAGTTTGCATCTGGCCGGCTTGTGTGGCCTGCAACGCGCATGCAATTTCAATGCGGGTGGCTTTTAAAGCAAATTTGAGTGCAGCTTTGATATGCCTCTGAGCTTTATATAAGTCGAAACATTTGGACGGCCTCCTTTGTCGATGGTCGCAATGCATGACTCGAGATGTGGTTTTGATTCCCACCGGATCGACATGTTTCCAAAAATCCATTTATAATTCTTCTGAAACTTGTTGGACTTATGTCAAATTGGTGGTAAAGATGTCGAAATACCGATTTACGAAGCACCGTCTACAAAAGAAAAAACCGTAGTGTTTCGGTTTTAGCCTGTCAACTTCAAAACCAAAATAGATCGACAACCCATCGTATCTATATCGCATGTCTGAGATTTTTACAATATACTTAAAATTAGTAATTTGGAGAATGCGACCCAGTACCAGTATCGACTGTGCTGATGAGTGCATTTCACTAATTTTCATGTGTATATCATACATATATTTTTTATAACAGTGACCAAACTGACCTCCATAAAATCACAATGTTAAAAGCTCCTAATCTCTTGCCCGGGAGCAATAATAAATTAATACCCAGTACCCACTAAGTCGGAGTGCTTCCAAATTGCCACTTATGCATGATAACGACTCATTTCCCGCCAAAACTCATTTCGCGTGCGAAATTATTTATTTTTATGAAACGCGTTAAGCAAACATTTATTGTCGAAGGTCATTTGCAAATTTTAAATACACATAAGCGATTCACGATTTTTTTCCTTCTTGATTAAATACAACACTTTTTAACGGTTTGAAATGCGAGCGCTGTAAAGTATTAGAAACTCTTTACTAAATGAGACTATGCTTTTATTTATGTTAAATATTACTTAACTATTAACCATTAAATAAATCTTCTATTTTATGTTTACCGGCCGTGTATTAGCTACAAATACAAGTTCAAACTGTTAGTTGTAATATTATTATAGAAAACATCGTTACTAGAGCGAAATCTTTAAAATAAAAAGGTTAGTACCTTGAATCGCAAAATATAGTAGCTAACTTGTTTTATGTACAGGAACCGTGGTCACGGGGTGAATTAATAAATATATTTTGAGTTATAATCCCTTATAATACGCATTTATGATATGCTATTAACTGGAATTAATATTCAAGTGTTTAAGGCGTACGAGTGCTAATATTTTTTTTTTACTTTCAGACGCAACAATAGTAGTGCCGTCTTTCTATCTGCTTCTGGATCACTTCTCTGATAGCCAAATACTCAGAAGAATCGCCCTCAATTCATGGACACGAATACAGGTTCTACTTTGAAGAACTTTTGAGGTGAGATATAAGTAAGAGTTTTAGAAGGTGAAATTAAATTTTATAGGATGTTTCAGTTTTAACAAATCATGGATAAATTTATCAATTTAGGTATATGTATGAAATTAAATATACTTTAAATTTTTTTTAATTTATTAGACTTGTAAATAAAAATTTTTGTTTGTCTGTCTGTTCATCGTGATTCTACAAAGTGTTCAACAGAGCTATATAACTGAGAAGAACACCAAAAAACTCAGTCCGGCTTTTTTTAACATGTCTTATAAACTCACACATTGTTGTGAATTTATTAACGTAATATATTAGTAACCTATATTCATTACTTTTGGAACATTATCTTTTTAACGCCACGAGGGGTCTTTGGGCCTCGGAAACTTATGTTTCGGACTCCACCACCCCAGAAGCAGCATCTACTCTCGGAACTCTCGTAGGACAGGCCTTTTAGTTAGAAGAATCCTGTACTATACGTAACTACTATCTCTTCCTAACGTTTCCAGGCAGGGATAGTAGATGCCCCACGCGGCGCCAGTCAGCGCCATGTCGGCCCCGCCGCGCCACCCCCACTTCTACACGGTTGAGGTGGGCGACACACGTTTCACAATCCTCAAGCGCTACCAGAACCTGAAGCCCATCGGCTCCGGAGCACAGGGAATCGTATGGTAAGCACCAGCCGGGAGAGCATGCGCGCTACTGCATTACTCTCGCGAGTTTAGTTCACTTCAATCATATTGAGCCGTCGGGTCAAAATGCTGAAGCCGTTCTGTTACATGCCTATTTTAAAATTTGATAAACCGTTTATCAGCTGACTCAATAACGGAGATAATCTTGGCTCTATCATAATGACGATACAACGTGAGACGATCAAAGTTTTCGTAGCTTGCATGCTAGACGGTTGATCACCATGAGAGAGAGAGTGAGAATTTTGGAGTAGCGTTAGAGAGATACTTAAAGAATGTAAAGTTTATGTGGATATTAATTTCCTTCTAAGTAAAATAATGTGAAGGATAATGACGAACGTAGACCAACAAACAGACTGCTTTCGACCATCAATGTATTATAGATTGTACAAAGAACCCTGGATGGTGGATCAGTATTTCTTATTTTATTTGCTATACTTTCTATTGTAAAGCACGCTTGAACTCTTATGATTGCGCATGCAAACATTTTCCCATTTTCCTTAGCTTCCATCGACGAGAACTATGCATAATTATAGTAAGTAGTGTTTATGCACTTATTTTAGTACCGTTCTTTCTGTAACACGCTTTACCGCAAAGCAACGCAATCCCCTTTTTATGTTCACTTGTTTTTAGTGTCAATGAACTTATACCGAAAGAATAAATGGGAATGTTAAAGCGAATATAGGGCGACGGCGCATCTCGATGAGATGTTGGATTTCGGTGGGGACCTACCATTAATCGAAGTGCTTCTCTCTCCTCCTCAGTCCCAAGACACCGCTCTATTCCCAATAATATGTTTCTCTTTATAGCTGATCGAGATATATAGGCAGTAGCAATGGTTCACTTTTACTCGGTCACCCTTGGTGACACCGTGTTCACAATCCCCACGCGCTATACCGAGTTGGTGCGCCGCGGCGCAGGCGCACAGGGGACGGTGTGGTAAGACCCAACGCTTGCTGCTTCACTTTCATCGCTTTGGTTTTCAGGACTAACTCCCTAAGTGACTAATTCTATCGGTGTTATCCAGTTTCTCTCTGGCCCTCTAGCCAATGTGAGCTGGCGAGTGAGCTCGACATTCTTCAAATGTGCCCATAATGACATTGTCTAGAGGTGGATTTATTTTAATATCAATGTTTTGTTTATTAAGTGTTCTTGTGGGAAGGTTTTTCGTTGGATTGTGGTTCGGGCTATCATTAACTTCGGAAGTGTTACTTCATTTAAAAACACAGTAAACGTACTATTTGAATACTTTCATCGATCAATAACGAAAACAGCAATGGTAGGTGAGCTAGGCTGTTACAAATAGAAGTAAAGCTCTATAATTTGTAGTATTAATAGACTACTTTTCTTTAACCCATTTTACATTCGATTTCTTTGCATGGCTTTTATTTTATATTGATGTTTTCTTAACATGTTTAAATTTAAACTATTTATATTTTATAAGGAACAATTAAGCTTGGTCAGCTCTTAAATTATGTAATGCAGTAAGAATATATTAAAGAACAATAAGTTTACTTTAAGTTAAAAATATTTTAACGAACTTGTGACTATAGTGTAATGCAGGATTTCAATAAAACAATAATATCTAAGTGGTGTAGGCATTTATATGTATGTCTGTTTATAATATAGGAATAAAAATATTTTTACCCAAATCAATAGGGGCACAAATTATCTTAAAAAAGACAATGATTTTGATTGACTTACCAAGTTTTATATAGAAAAATAGCTTTTATCTAGCTTCATACCTATAATATGTTAGTAATAAAATACTACGGGATCCAAAGCGAAGGGAGAGTGGAAGCTAATAGGGCTTCGACCCCTTAAAAAAACAAATGACTTATCCCCTTTTCCCCTAAATAGTGAGACATTAAATCCGTCCATTTCATAGGCCGCCGCCGATAAAATAGAATGGAGTCGAACCAAAAATTATAATACGAGGTAGCGAGCAGCGTAAAGCGAGTTAAAAGCTCCGATACTTATATCGCTGGGCCACGTGAGAGATTTCTCCGAGCATTTAAAGCCGCGCTTGTCTATCGGGGAGTTCTTGCTGTTTCTCCCAACGTCATAGCTTGTTAACAACGACGTCGTCCGCGCGCCGTTAATTTTTTCATAATTTTTTTTTGTTTCTTGAACCGTTTTCAGAGCCAACGGAAGCCATTAAAGATGAATAGTTTTCGCCTTTTTTTTTACACAATTTCTTTTATTCCCCTCCTCCTATGTGTCACAGCTCGATAAATGGTCCACACTGAAATTATTTCTAATTTGAACAAGTCTAAGATGAGCGCTTTAAATTCTTAGCGACAAACGAGTGGAGCGATTCCTTATTGGATATGTCTATGTATATACCGCCATCGTTCCAATATCAATGTGTGCAATTTACACCAAATAAATTAATAATATTCGTTTAGCGATAAAATAATACAGCAGTTGTCTTAGAATAGAGACTTTTCAGTTCTCGCTACTCGCCAACTCGTTTATAATTGTCATCTCTACACGTTTATCGTTTATAATAAGCGATGGGGAAGGGAATGCTAACGGAGACTCAAACCCAAGAGTCTATTAATATGTGTAGAGCTAAAATACTGTTTGTATTGTCAACAGCGCCGCCTACGACACGGTGACTCAACAGAACGTCGCGATCAAGAAGTTGTCGCGACCCTTCCAGAATGTGACACACGCGAAGCGCGCTTACCGCGAGTTCAAGTTGATGAAGCTCGTCAACCACAAAAACGTAAGTAAACGTCTCTAAAAAAATATAGTATTCGATTATAGTATACGTCGAGATTAAAATAGTTTGGTACATACCTGGCATAACTTGCAATTTATTCAGGCCTAAAACAAGTTATATATGACGCCGCTAGAGATAGAGTAGCCTTACTGCAATTTTTATGACTTTAGTTATAAATTGTTATCTACAAGAGCACAGTGACCGATAATTGTTAACGTAATTTTTACACAAATAATAGTAAGTAAAGTTACTTTGACTTTGCGCATTTTTATTTCACTTCATATTCAAAATCATGTTTTTTACTTTAAAAATCGAAAATAAATTGAAAAAATTTTCGATCAGCATCGTCAGCTTCGATGCCGATCGATGCCGGTTCAAGTCCTGCCCGAGTCGAAAATTTTTTCAATTTATTTTCGATTTTTAAATTATATAGTGCCTTCATGTGCAATAACATGTGAAAAATATTAATGTTTTCAAAAATCATGTTTTTTTCTTATAGTGGCCTACACTCTACCTCTAGAAGCATATATTAGTATTATATTGGTTTAGTCTTTTTTAAGTCATCATGTTCCTTATAGTTAGAATATTCCAATTCAAATAACATATTTTAATTAGCCTTAACCTAAATTGTCTCCCCCCCTCCTCCTTTAGGTAAGGGACTAATAGTGAAATAATTTAATTTCAGATAATCGGTCTTCTAAATGCCTTCACGCCCCAGAGGAGCCTGGAAGAATTCCAGGATGTATATCTTGTGATGGAATTGATGGACGCGAATCTGTGCCAAGTGATCCAAATGGATCTGGACCACGAGCGTATGAGCTATTTGCTCTACCAGATGCTGTGCGGCATAAAACACTTGCATTTAGCTGGCATCGTGCATCGGGTAAGAATGGTTCAATTAATAAACTTAAAAAATATTGTATTCAATGTTATAAAAATACGTTGTCTGTAGCGGTATTAAGTCCCATTTCTGTCAATTATTTTTCGTAAACATTTTAATGATAAAGGAGGACAGACAAGTATGGGATTCCTTGATGAGAGGTGAAATACCCAAGCCATAAAAAACAAGACGCGATTTCGACCTATTTTGACTTTGGATATTCGGAAATCCCCATACTGAACCCGACACGCAGATAAACTTCACGGCTTTTTCTCGACGGTTATTCGTGATCCGGGCGGAATATCGATATTCCTACCGCCCATTTAATATCCAGATTTCCGGACCAAGTTCAAAATGAAAAATTTGTAACATGTTGGACCAGGTCAGGATCGAACCCACGCCCCGTTGATTATTAGTTATACCATACATTAGAGTAACGAACCTGTTTCTTATATTAGACAATGCAAGTTTAATAAAAGGAATTGTTTTCTGCTAATATTAGTAGATATGTTTACCAGTAATAGCTTTACTACAGACAGGCTAATCTTTCAGGATCTGAAACCGTCCAACATAGTTGTGAAGAGTGACTGCACTCTGAAGATCCTAGACTTTGGTTTAGCTCGTACTGCCGGCACCACCTTTATGATGACGCCCTATGTTGTCACTAGATACTACCGCGCCCCTGAGGTATGTCCAATATTTTTTTTAAACTATAATAAAGCATTGTGAAGTTTACATGACTAATTAAAAAATAAGCTTAAATATGCAGTCACGACATGCAAATGAAGTGGATGTATAGATTGGAAATAAATCTTTCGCGTTTTAAACCGATAAAAGTTATTTAACTTGATAAGTCCAATTCAGAAGAAGTAATATAATGTTGAACATCAGTATTGTTTCATAAAATAAACATAACGGTGTGGTTTAAAATGTATTTCCTTTATCGAAATTAATTTTTCTAATGTATCTGAATTAAGCTTTTAAATCAATTCCTCTTATTTGACATCTAAACAGGTTATCTTAGGAATGGGATACACGGAGAATGTAGACATCTGGTCGGTCGGTTGTATCATGGGAGAGATGATACGCGGTGGCGTACTGTTCCCAGGGACTGACCATATTGATCAGTGGAACAAGATTATCGGTAAGCATTCTAAACCTACTACAAGTTACAAATGAACATGCATTTTGAAACAAATCTTTGGTACACACAATTGCAATTTTCCATACTTTTGTTTTCGCCCTCTTTCGTCAGTAATAAAAATAAAATGCATCCCTTAAATTTAGTAATTGCTACTCTTAAGGCAAACCGTTTATTATTTTACTCAAATGCACAACTTTGTGTATTATTAAAATAAATAAAAAAAAACGTAATTTTCTGGTCCTTCAAGCCGGGTTAACGTTTGTAATATTTTAAGGTGACACAATTGTCAATCGAATCTCAAAACCTACATAGTCCGAACTTACCAGAAGGAAAATTTCAGGTTTCTTCATCTTATAAAAATTGTATCACTTTTCGTGTAGAACAACTCGGCACACCCTCCGCCGCCTTCATGGCGCGACTGCAGCCAACAGTTCGCAACTACGTGGAGAACAGACCGCGCTACGCCGGCTACAGCTTCGAGCGCCTGTTCCCGGACATCCTGTTCCCGTCGGACAGCAACGAGCACAACCGCCTCAAGGCTTCGCAGGCGCGCGACCTCCTCTCGCGCATGCTGGTCATTGACCCCGAGCGTCGCATATCTGTGGACGAGGCGTTGCTTCATCCATACATCAATGTCTGGTACGACGAGGGAGAGGTTAACGCGGTTAGTAATGTTCTAAGTACTATTTAATTATGGCTACGCGTTATATACAATTTAAATAAAACACTTTGAACGTGACCACGGTTGCTGCAAAGCATCCGAAGCGTCGGGCCGTAATTAAAATTATATTCATAATAGTTTTATCTAAAATCAATATTTTCAATGCTATATATATACTATTTCATATAAATACGAAAGGTATATAAAATTTAAAAATCTTAATTCCTCTTGCAGCCGGCCCCAGCTGCGTACGATCACTCAGTCGACGAACGCGAGCACACGGTGGAGCAATGGAAACAGTTGATCTACCAAGAAGTCGTAGAGTACGCGGCCCCTGGGGCCCCCGCTGCGCCCGCGCCCCACCACCTACCCAGCAATGAGATGCCGCAGCCAGCGCACACCGCATAGGTACTTCAAACTAACGGGAAGATCCTTCACGCTTTTCGCAAATTACTATATGAATTAAAAATCGATTTTTGATTGAAAATCTTTTACGACACGGGCGGGACTGGACGCGGCATCCATAGAGTTCCGGGCTGTTGCTCTAACCAATTGAGCTTACGTGTCAAATAATTTATATGCCATCGTGTGCAATAAGATGTGAAGAATATAAAAGTTTTCAAAATTACTTTCAAGTTCAGGTACTTATAGGTGATACACTAAAATATTTCTATTCAAATTTTATCGACACTTTTCATAGGTTTCAACGTGTACCACCGAGATTCAAATGACGTGCAAGGACAATAGTCGACGGGTTTCGTCAACTAGCCGCAGTGTCGCCCTGTATATAGCCAGTGCAGTGCTCCCTGCAGTGTACAGTCTTAGCAGTAGGTCGGTGGAACTGACGAGTTCGGCTCGAGTGGCCAACCCTCGTCTGTAGTTTACGCGAGGACGCCAAGATAAAACTAGTTTACAACGAGTTAAGACCCCAACGAGAACTTTTCGGCAGCCCTAGTTACAGAGGACTGGAGATGGTGACTTTGCCGCAACGCAGGCGCCATCTGCACTTTACTCGTTACAAACTAGTCGTATTTCAGGAATAACTCGTCTCATGTAGTCTTTTCTTCTTATAGTGATTAATAATACGTGCAGAAGGAAATAGTTTGTGAAACTACCGCCATTGACCGATTTCAATTGTGCTTCGAGTCAAAAGCAAATTTTATAATTGTTTTTAAAGGTTTTGCAAATAACCAGCGTTCCTTCTGCTCGTTTGTATTCAATTGAATAATTCTCGTCTTTTAACTTTTAAGCTTGTTCCTTTAGTTCCTACCCACATCATTTTCGACTTTCGTTTGCGTCAAAGAGTGCCTTTTACTAGTGATTTCTCTGGATGAAAGGACTAATTTAAAACTATATATTTTTGTTAATAATTCTGTTCTTTTGTTCAGATTCATTTATCATTAATTTATACACTCAGGTTGAGAGAGTTGTTATATTATTTTTAATCGTGCAATCATTATTTTAAAGTTAGCATATGCAATATCCTCGAATGACTATAATGAACCTATGCGAATACATTTTTAGCGTAAATTGATTTGCAACCTAGTTTTTGACGTTATTTAGCATATACAAATAATCAAGTGAAATTATTTTATTGATGGGTTTATGCCTTTGGGATTTAGGTATCCCAAAGGCATCATGAGTAGAATAACCTACTTATTTTGTCCCATAAGTAGCGCGGACTATTTCAATGTATATTAGGCGGTTCGTTCCGATTTCGTTTCGTGAGATAGTCAGTCGGGATTTCGTGATGTTTATAGTTTTTCATAAGTAGACCCTAGTTGCGTTGTTGACTGTATAAGTAGACAAATAAGTACATTTTATCTAAGTAGTTTATTTAGGTCGCCTCACACGTAACACGAGATATTAAACTATATACGTAAAGATAGCGAGCTCATTCACCGAAATTCGATTATTTATGTAACTATCTATGAACTATAGTGACCTTTTATTTGGTCAGGCAACCCCTTGAAAATGCAACACGTGTGAGGGGACACAGTAGATTATCGTTTGAAACCTCACTAGGTGATATATCGATAAGAATAAGAATAACGAGGGTAGTCACAATGAACGGTTCCATGAAATAGCACAATTTATTAGCTATAGACTAGAGACGGGCGCTGAACGGTTGAGAGAGCAATGAGCAATAATGTTAATAGGTTTCCCTTAGCAGTTGAATGTAATATTTGATTATCCGAATCGTGAAACATATCAGGAGGTCGCAATAGATAGGTTCATTTTGAAACTGCAGCAGTGAAAGCCGCTCTGCGTTTTGGATGTTCCTTTACTTTTGTTCCATAGACGGCATGGGCGCGCCCAGCGGCCGATGCCAGGGACAGACACATAGAGGCCAGAAGTTGAGCACGCCCATGATAGACGGTTTACAAAAACTGCGAAAACAAGAAACTCACCCCTTTCGACTACACCACGTGAATAATGATAAATGTATACAAAAATGTTTTATGAGTAATTGTAAGCATGTAAATATTAAGTATCGCGTAGGCTAAATGGAACGAAAGTGAAGAGCACGGGTACTATCTATAGGGCGTTCTGTACTCTGTTTGACGTTATAATAATGATAAAGTTCACAACTGTACGTCCAAAATGTCCATTTATATGTTAAATTTACCTAATGCAAATTACAATAATGTATCTTTAGAACGTATTTTAGTACACGAGGTTTAAGATCGTAGCGACGTTGAACGGGCCGAGCGGCGCTTAGCGGTATTCTTTGCGTTACACGATGACTATCTAAAACAACTTATTTTTACTGTACCTAAACGTAAGTTTCATATTTTAACTGAATAAATTGAAATGGTTATTATATTTAATGAGTTTCAATTCTTGTCAAATTGCACCTCCCCACTCTCGTCCATTTGATGCAAAGTAATATTTATATTTATTTATATGCTGTCCCTACCTAACCACTAGAGGTCCCGAGATATGAATGCAAAGCCTGGGAAAACAATAAATTGTTTCGTTGAAGTAGGGCAAAGAAATCTGAAAAACTACTTGCCTGTAATAAAAATCAGATCAGTAATTCATCTTTTGTTTTTAACCGGTGCTTTGTCTGTGTTGTTAAAAACAATATCGTTTCTAATGTGGAATTTACAGGTTAGTTATTCATCCGGTTTTATTAAGATTTTAGTGTTTAAATAATAGTTATGTAACGTAAGCAACCCGTAGCATAAATGTTTCACACGCTAAAAACTGTTTTATTCATTATTCAAAGGGGTGGAAATAAAAAATATTAATTCACATTTTTTTTTAAATTTAAAGATATAAATAACCAAGGTTTATAAATAATACTTAACTAAATATCACAATAAAACTTTTTCTCCAAGTAACATGATCGTTCCAAATCTAGGCCCCGCTTTGGCAAAAACTCGAGATCATGAGAGTTATTTCAACGTAATAATATGTGGCTTAGACACGAATCAATAAACTATTTATTACATACCATTTTTCTAATTCGTAATTCAATCTGTAGACATTATATGTCTTATATAGTATCTGTGGTGATGTCAACTCTGTGACACTTCACTTGTATGTGACTGTGGAGTATATTGTATTGTTTGTATTCAATTGTTAGATATTACTTGTGTTAATTTTATAATTTCTAAAATAAGGGTTTTTTAGTTATTGCTTTTAGAAAGTTTAATTTGTTACTTGAGTAGGAGCCGCTTATAAAATGTCAGAAAAAGATAAAGCAAAGGGGAACACCCAAACAAAACATCTACCAAAAGACGCTCAAGTAATAATGTCTATCATGAAAGAAGTGGGAATTACAGATTACGAGCCTAAAGTCGTTATTCAACTCCTCGAGTTCACATACAAATACGTTACATCAGTGCTCGACGATGCCAGAGTATTTGCTAATCATGCTAAGAAAAAGACGATAGATCTAGACGACGTTCGGTTAGCCGTACAGATGCAATTAGACAAGTCTTTTACGAGTCCTCCGCCGAGAGAAGTACTTCTTGAGCTTGCTAGAGTTAAGAATGTCAACCCACTGCCATTGATCAAGCCACACTGTGGGTTAAGGCTACCTCCTGATCGGTAAAAACTGTACCTTACTCTTTGTTAGGTCCTAATACTTTGAATGTAATGTCTCAAAATAATAAGTAATGTATGTATTAAGTACTGTAATTCCTTTGAAATAAGTGTTATAAGATTACATTTAATTTCAGTTACTGCCTTACCGCGTGCAACTATCGTTTAAAATCAGTACAAGCAAAGAAAACCACAGCCAAGACCCCAGTCCCTTCTGCTCCAATCAAAACTATTACGACATCTAAATCAGGAAATCCGAACTTAGTTGTTAAGAGATCTCAGGGAGCCATAAATGTTGGCGGAAAGGGGAATACTGCTCCTAAGCCTGTTTTGAAATTTACTTCAGGCAGTAAGGTAAAGGACCATTAATTAAATTATCTTTCTTCTTTTTCACAACCTTTTTACATAAATTTTAAATAAAACAGCATCAAATTGATTTGGTAACATCTGTACAGGTGGTAGCAAAACCAGCAGTACGAGTGACATCTGGACCTCCTCAGCAAAATCCAGTCAAAATGGAGACAGATGACATTTCTCTTAAGAGGAAAAGAGATGATGATGACTATGATATGTAAATATTGTAATTCTTTTTACAATTTGTTTAAGTATAATGTTATAGGTAAGACATACAAATACATTTTTTTTTTACTATATTGCAATTAGTTATTTAATATCCTCTTATAAATGAGTCATTAGTCTACTATGGTGGTATTTTGTATTTTGACTGATAACAAATGTCATATTTTAGGTTAGGGTTTAGAGGGGTTTTTTGTAGGTTCATCTAGAAATGTACCTTCAAAAACCCCTTTGCAAATTAAATTCACTTATGAATGCCATTCTTAAGAAATAATTAATACAATGACTTGCAATACTTGTAATAAATAAAAGAAGAAATTAGAAAAATAAACATTTAATATAAAAGATACAGATAAATAAAATATATCTACTGATTCACTGATTACACTTATCACGACATAAATTCTTTAAAACTAGATTATTTCTTATCATATTTGTAGAAGCCCTCTCCAGTCTTAACACCAAGTTTTCCTTCAGCTACTAATTTATTTAGTATCGGTATAGGTTTGAACAAAGGCTGGTCTGGGTAGTTCTTGTTCCAGCCGTCCAAGATAAACTTGGTTGTATCCAGACCAACATAGTCTAATAGTTCAATGGGACCCATTGGGTAACCTGCTCCAAGCTTCATAGCAATATCAATGTCTCGAGCAGAGGCATCACCTAAATATAAACAAAAAAGAAAAAATACCTCACAACATTTATATTGTACACATTTTATAATAAGTTAGAACACCTCTGTAGCTAAACGGTTAGAGTTGTTGCCTATGGTATGTTACAATATGTATAGCACAAATTCCTAGGTTTGAATCACAGGGAAACACAGCACATAAGTCTGATTAATGACTTGCCTATTAATAAAACTGATCAGTGAAATGTACACAGAAAAGGGATTTCACATTATACTTTTTATACATATTATCAATATTCAAGGCATCAGAATTTCATTTGTTTCATTAACAATGATTATAGGTGAATATAAACAGTCTTAAGGATGAAATCAAATTTAGTTGCTGTAGTAGCTATTTACCTCTCTCGAGCAGCCTCAAAGCCTCTGCCATATAAGGCACCAGCAACCGATTGACAATGAAACCAGGTGTATCCTTGCAGGCGACACAAGTCTTTCCAATTGATTTACCCCATTGCATCATAGTGTCAAAAGTGCTGTCAGTGGTTTCCCCACCACGGACAACCTCCAACAAACGCATAACTGGTACAGGGTTAAAGAAGTGTAGACCACCAAATCTGAAATCATTTAATTTATCATTTAGATTATTATCATGAGGAATAGCACCATCATGTCCCATGTTTAAAGGCCAGCACAAAAATTAAATGGTCAAAAAAATAGATGGTGAAATGCCCCAGCTATTTAACTTCTGAACAAGTCTGTCAACCTTTTCATCTGGGAAGGGACTACCGCCCATTTCATCACAATACAAACAAAACCATATCAAAAATACTAAATAGAAATTTATTTTCTTACCTGTCTTTTCTCTTAACCACCGAAGAGATATCATTGATTGATAGAGAAGAGGTGTTTGATGCAAATATTGTGTGAGCGGGGGCGGCCTGTAACCAACAATGGTAACAATGTAAAATTTTTGTTAAAGGGTTAAACTAAATCTTAATTCTTATTGTAAGGTTACAAAGTGAGTCTAAATAGGTATATAGACAAAGTATTTTATCAACGGTACATCATACATCAAAAGATTTTACATTTGGTAATAATACTTACATTGTCTAATTTCTGGAACAATGCATGCTTCACATCCAAATTCTCCACAATAGCCTCTATCACTAAATCTGTGTCTTTAACAGCAGCGACAGGATCGGTGGCTGTTTTGATGCGTTCAGAAGCTTCCCTTGCGAACTTTTCACCTTCTTGAGGATTGTCTTTATAAATCTTCTTCGCAATTCTCCCCAAGCTATTGTTAATAGACTTTTGGGATTTTGCAAGGATGTCAGAATTTACATCTACGAGCGTCACGTTTTGACCGGCTTGTGCAGTGACCTGATTTAAAAAGCAAAATTTATTAAATGTTTGGTATATAATATGAATTAAATTTGCCTTTGGACACCAAATAAATAATTATTAGTGTGTAAAAAGTATCATTCCTTAAACTAAGTACCTGAGCAATGCCGGATCCCATTAAACCGCCGCCGATAATTGTTACATTTTTAATAGCACTATTTACAGCGGCAGAATTGGAAAAACTCCTAACAATAACTCCAAATTGATTCATTTTACAAAATAAACGTGTAATTCAGCGTGCGTAAATAACTTCAAAAAAGTTTCATAGGTCTTACAGAAATAAAAAGTTCACCAATGTGATTCCAAAGTTCAAATATGAAAATGTCGTAACGTTGATAATTTATGAAAGTACACAATACAAGTTATATATATAACACAGACTATGATCGTGCCGCCGGAACTTCTTCTTCCAACCAATACTTTTCTGAACACTACACCTAAAATACGTGCAGACAGAGTCGGAATAACCAGTGGAAATAGCGAAACAGTTAAGCGTCAGTGATCTGCGTCATAAAATCACCAGGATACTTTCATTGATGTTGAAAAAAATGAAAACCTTTCACTTAAGAAGAAGAAGAATACATGACACGTGTAATTCACATTATTTATCCTGTATTAAGCCATTATCATAATACTACAAATCGTAAAACACATATTGATCATTATACAATATACGAAATCGGATACCTACAAAAAAATAATAGAGACATTATCACAACGTTTTATTAAAAATACATTCGTTTGATTATAATGAGTGCGAGTGGTATCAGTGAAAAGCAATGGCAAGTATTTTCAAGCAAAATTACACCTCATTACGATGGTAGTAGAACTTATATTCGAGCATATACGTTTTATATCCAGTTTTTCAATAGGTATACGTGCTCTTAAATAGGTAATAATATTATCTCGGCTGCTCACTTTGAGATTGCGGTCGTTGCCGTGTTTACGCTTTATACATTTTATTTTATACCGTGTCACGATGAATAAATTAATCGGCATTTCGAGGAAATTTTCGACGTCCACCTCGCTAAATGCAATAAAAACCGTCACCATAGTCGGTGGCGGTTTAATGGGAAGTGGGATAGCCCAGGTAAGGTTTTTTTTTATATATCGTGTTATCTACTTGTTATGTTAATATTTATCAATTACTCTACGCCTATTTTTTGGGTCACTATGTCAACTATGTCAGTTTAAATCTTAATTATTATTATTTATTACACAACATATGTAGATTGCAGCCCAGGCCGGACAAACTGTAACAATAATTGATCTAAACACTGAAGTTCTAGAAAAGTGTCAGAAATCAATTGAAAACAATTTAAAAAGGGTAGCAAAGAAGATTCACAAAGATGATGCAGCTAAGATGGAAAACTTTTGTAAGGAGTCACTTGCAAGGATCAATGTATCAACAAAACTGGAAGATGGCACTAACGCCGACTTAATTATTGAAGCTATTGTAGAGGATTTGAAAGTCAAACAACAACTTTTTAATAAATTGGATGAGGTAAGCCATGTTTACATAAAAAGAGAGAAGTAAAGTTTTTAGATTCTCAAAGGCTTTGTATTGCTTTTTATTGAACAAATTTAATCTGTTTTAGCTCGCACCACAACACACTATTCTGGCAACGAATACCTCGTCAATATCGGTGAATGCCATCGCTGCAGGAATTAAACGAAAAGATAGGTAACAGTGGCATACTTTAGAAATATGTATTCTTTTCACTAAGCTGGAAAGGTGTATTATTAGATACGATAACTTTAATACAGTAATATCTTAGACTCTGTGTAAACAATTTAAACTTCAAACTGAATATAGTGGTAAAAATAAACAATTATAATTGAATTAAAAGTAAAAACATATGAACTTTTTCTTCATATATCAATAACAGTTTTTACACATTTTAAAAGTACTTTAGTGATTTCATTTATTGTTAAACTATTTATATGCTTAACATTCTTCAATTAGATATACATTTAAACCCGTGTTAATGACATTGGAAACATTGTAGGTATGGAGGTCTTCATTTTTTCAATCCAGTACCAGTGATGCGTCTGCTAGAAGTAATAAAAAGTGATCAAATCTCGGATGACACATATCAGACTATGATGGAATGGGGAAAGTCTGTCGGAAAAACTTGTATTACTTGTCATGATACACCAGGGTTTGTTGTGAATAGGTTGCTGGGACCCTACAGCGCAGAAGCTGTGCGACTTTATGAAAGAGGTATGAGCGTTTAGAATCAAAGTTTTTTTCCACTAAGATATAATAAACACCTTGATGTAGTATGTGCTGCTATACGAGTTAAAAAAGCCATTGTAAAGCAGTAGCCTTAGGTAATTATTGTTACAATTTGTTTCAGGTGATGCTTCAAAAGAGGATATTGACATAGCTATGAAACTCGGTGCTGGATATCCAATGGGCCCATTAGAACTTATTGATTACACAGGCATAGACACAAATAAGTATGTCTTACAAGTCTTATATGAAGCCACCAAAGATCCAGTGTTCAGGCCCAGCCCCTTACTTGACAAAATGGTAGCCGAGGGCAAGCTTGGAGTCAAAACTGGTGAAGGTTTATATAAATACAAGAAGTAATTTAATGAAGGATTTCTTTTTATTTGGCTAAAGATATTAAACTTTAAAAATAGATGGCATTTATTATAATTAAAATTTACTAATTAGTGAAATGGTAATTTTTTCATACTTAAATAATTTACAACTTTATGAGAGAACTAGTAAAACCTTCAATTAAGGCATTACTTTTATTCATTAATAATAAAGTGGAAATGGGTATTAAGAATAAGTTATATTTTTATACTAAATATTTTATTACCAATAAATATTGTTTTCTTTATATAAGTGTGTTTTATTTCGTTTATAAAGTTCGTTATGTCTTTTTTAAACATAAACATGTCTCGTAATGTAGTTTTTTTGAGTAAGATTTTAAACTCTTAATATGCTATAAGACTTGCGGCCATTTTGTAATGTCACCTAGGCTTTCGAGGTGTTAGCCCGTTGTATTTGAAACTAGCTGTGTCAGCGATTTCGTCCGCGTCGAGTAGTTATTTTGGGCTTCCAAATTCGTTATTGCAAACCCCTTCATCTTTATAAACTTAAGCTGTTACCCACGACATCGGTCGCGTCCATTCCCGTCGTTCTTGCAAGTTAATTTTAAAAGATTTTTATGTCTAATATATTGGGTATCTTGAACTGTTTTTGCAGCGTCCGTCTCAGAAAGCCATAATGATAAATGATTTTCCCAAAATTCTTCACATTTCTCGCTGTATTTTCGCTTGAATGTGTCACAGGGCGATGTTTTATATTTGAAATTTAGTCGATAACTTATTCTGTGTTTGCTTTGTCGAGGAAAACACAGTATTTGACCGTGACTTCGTCCGGTGATGGCTGCTGTAAAACCTTTTTCAATTTTTGAAATAGTTTTTAAAATCTATTATTGCTAAACATTTGGCTGGTTGAATCACCAACAAGATGTTAGTCCTTGTATTACAATGCATATAAAATATGCTTAATTATTTTTCTTTCTAACTTGCAGTGTCTGTATAATTTGGTAACCGAATTTACCTAAAACAGCCTTGCGACATATAACGATTACGATAGTTTATATCTAATGCACATAAAGATATGATAGTACAATTGAAGGTACTTAAATTTCAATCATTAATATTCTAGGTACATTAGGTATGCTAGGTAAGGAATGTAACTTTATAAAAAAAATATTAAAGTAATCTAATTTTTTTTTTTATCAAAGTCTGTTGCTCAATTTGATTATAAGCTGTTAAGAAAGTATATAAATGTGGTAGATGTCGGAAATTGTAAATATGTATTTAAATCAATGGCTGGTTGGAATATCGAGAATTCCGTCCGGGTCACGAATCATCGTCCATAGATGAAAAAAATGATTTTAATCGCGTTTCGGATTCACTCAGTGTGATTTCGAATATCCAAAGTCAAATTACATATCTGTGGTTCCCAGTGATCCCATGCTTATCTGTCCCCCCATATCATAAAAAAAAACAAAAACATACGCGCAAGGCTATGTGCTGTGACGACAGACCGTAGTAATTTAACTAATATATTTCGCGCTTTAAACCGTTAAAAGTTTATTTAAATGTATCGCGTAAACTAGTGACCATGCATTACTTTTCTCGTTAAATGCATTCTTTAATTCATCCTTGTTAAGTAAGTTAATTATTCTACCCGCACTGACTTCGGTTACAACAAAAAATTGTATAATCTCATAACTGTTAATGCGAGTTTTGCGTTACTCACCAAAAGTATGTCTTATTATCTCAAATAGTTCATTGAACCCTTGCCATATTATCGGATTAGAATAGTTTTTGGAAAGAAAGGTAAAAGCCGGAAAAATGTAAAACGCGATATGTATTAGTTAAACTTATTTTTAAATATAGCTCGACATTTCGGATGCTTTGCGGCACGGCACAGTTAAATAAATTGTAAATAAGTTAACAAATGGTTCTCTTGTTTTAAACCGTTGACCTTTTATTTAAACGATGACAATACTTTTTATCTGTAGTCGTTTGAACGTCCAAAATACTAGCGCGGATTCGTTTGTAAAAGGAAATCTCTAATGTATAGGCGTAGTGAATGTATCATTTGAAAGTAGAAATTTCATGCTGGCTGCCAGAGGCAGAATGGCCTAGCAGAAAAACCATAATTTTCAATAAGGAGGAAAATAAAAATGTGCAATTAACTTAGGCGAAAATGAATTAGTACTATTATTTGTGTAAGAATCATAAATTTTTAGACATATATTTTTAGACCGTGAATATATAAATAAGTCAAGTCATAAATTGCAGTTAGGTTACTATGCCTCTAGCGGCCTGGTATATGTTATATGTTGCAACTGATTAGGTAAAATGCCGGACTAATGAAATTTTAAAATATCAACGTTCTACCTTAAGCCAACGTACGAATATGCGGCCTTTGGTATTTCTTAATGATTTTGGTTTTTCCAATGTTTTGTGAACATTATTCGTATAATTAAGCACGTTAATATTATTTATTTCTCTCTTATACAGACAAAATAAAAAAAATATTTAAATTGTTTCCTATATCTGAGGCCTATTTAAGGGGAAACCTTCCCTCCACGAAGCCAGATATAATGTGACAAATGCAACTAATATGTGGTTCTTGAAATACATTATATGTTCTGACTTAGAAAATACTTAGAAACTATATTAACCTTAAGTATTTATATGTATTTATCATCTAGATCCCCAGCGTAATGGGTGCACGAGAGATCTTTCGTTTGAATCCCGGGAAAATCGCTCGGGCAGGAGAAGTCTGTAAATAAAATTAATCAGTACTCAACTTTACTTTACATACATTGATCGAATGATCCTAAGATTTCAACTTGCGGAAATTCCTAGTTTTTGTGATATTAATTGTTGAACACTGGATTAAACGGGGGGCTCCGTCGTATGTGTGACTTGTTCGCCCCATACCCCACATGGGGCGGGGACTTCACGCACCCTTTATCACTTAAATTACCTATATACCAGTGGTCCTGATAAAAATTCAGAGAAATGATATCGATTCTACAATGCGAATAATATGGTATTGTAAATTCAATATCTCTAGATTGGTTATCGATAAGATACCAAGAAAACTTCTTATTATAAATCTTGTGTTAGTTGAATATTTCCGCGCAATAAGTGTTCTATCGAAGCGTATTCAAAGGTTTGTTGATGTTATAGTGTCTAATAGTTGTTGTAAATGAAAACGACCATTTACTAATTTCGTGAATAATTAGTTGAACATTTTTGTAATTGTGACATCGATGTTTAAAATGTCACTTTTAATGATCGCATTAGTACTAACGCTTAGTGAATTTTCGTTTGATGCTTCATACAGTTATCGAGAAAGAAGCTAAATTTTGTCTCTGTTACTTTTTGTACGTAGTGTAACGGTGTAAAGGGGAAAAATTTACCAAGATTATTGTTTTTTATAGTTTAACAATTGTATTTGGTGTTTTATTTTTATTTTATTTGTTACAGGCCAGCAATACTAAATGAGTGATGTATTCCAAAAGAGGAAACCGCCTAACCCACCGCGACGACAGAGGTCCATCTACCAGGCAAGTTTCTTTAAATTACGTCTTAGAACTACCCGCTTAGAACTACTAGAAATTACGTGTGGACGGCATCATCAGGAGATGTTAACTCCTCGATTGCTTGAAGAATCCAATGAATGAATTCATCGAGCAATTGAAACGTCAAAAACCTCTTCTCGCTTACATCGGCCGAAAAGCCCGAAAAACAATGATATGCTATATTAAGATTTAAATAAAACACTAACGGTTTAAAACGCGATATATTAGTTTAACTTATTTGAAAATGATTTTTAATTTCGGATGCTTTTGCATTTGTCTCCCCGTGACCACGGCTGCTGCAAAGCATCCGAAACGTCGGGCCGAAGTTAAAAATCATTTTCAAATGAGTTTAACTAATATATCGCGTTTCAAACCGTTAAAGTGTTTTATTTAAATGTGTACAACTCGCGGAAATTATAGACAGTATTTATATTTAGATTGTTTTGTTCAAATATATTACGATATTAAAGAAAAATTACTTTTAGACAGTACTTATAAATGGCTTCAAGGTAATATTTTTTTTTACTAAAATTGCGTTAGCGACCCGGGGCTTCCTAAAACTCATCTATTCACGGTTCGCGGGTAGACCATGGGTGGTATTCCGAGGGTCTTTTGACCACAGCAGTACGGGTAATCCAATAGATTACCATTTGTTATGAGCTTGAAGAGCTAAACGTATCACAAAGCAGTCGAAACGTCCGGTTGTAGTTAAATATAAGTTTCGTGTATAAACCGTTCAAATGTTAAATTTTTACATGTAGTAATGATAACACTTTACACACACACACACGTTATGAGATAATATGTATCTTTGGGTAATTATGGCTGTTTGGTTGATAGAAATGCAGTTATTAGAGTTTACACAATTTTCAGGTACATTACAATCTGCGTCCGCGCACAGACGAGATGACGACGAAGCCGCTTTCAATGCCGTTTGATTCACTGGAAGTGCAGAAGTATAGTCGGCAGGTAGCTGGGCATACAAACACCGGCAGTGACACCAAATATTTAGGTCGGTACCATCATATTACAAACTGTTGTCACACCTGGAAGAACTTAACTTAAGAAGAAACTCGACATCGGCAAAGTTGAAAGAAGAAGAAGCATGTATGTGATTTTATTTGTTTGTAGGTCTCCTGCAATGCAGTAACGGGACAATTCTCAAACCAATTCTTAAGGAAGTGCAAAAACGTGAAATAGATTTTTACACAACTGTGTTTTCTTCGAGCGACAAGGATCTGATAGAGTTGAGGAAATTTCTGCCCAAATTCTACGGTTGTAAGCATTTCACATACAACGGCTTCGAGCAGGAGTATATCATACTTGAAGATCTTACCGAAAGAATGCTGGAACCGTGCATAATGGACATTAAAGTGGGTAAGCAGTCGAAGAGTTTTAAACGTACAAAATAAGTATCTATACTAATATTATAAAGCTGAAAAGTTTGTTTGTTTGTTTGAACGCGCTAATCTCCGGAACTACTGGTTCAAATTATTATTATTTTTTACATTGTTTAAAAAATTACGTTCACTGATCAAATTTATTCACAGCCAAGTATTTCACGAGACTTCTGTGCCCTGTCCGACCGAAACTTATATTATATATGTAAAGGTGGATATTTGAGCAATGTTAGTTTCTAAATAACAACATCTATATTGACGCGAAGGTAGATGAAACACAATACATATGTGAAGAATACATTTAAGCTTTTGTCCGAAAACAATTTCAAAATTAATCGGTATCAAGTAAGTCCACATACTTATGTCAAACACATATTAGAATTAAACACGAAGGTTTCAATAATAATTTAATATTTATATTATAAATAACTTTGAACGCAATGCTATCATGTAAGTCTTCATATTATATTTAATTAAATCGACATCTTTATTTATTGTATACAGTACATTTTATTTTATTCGTTTCTTTTGACTTTCAACGATGATATTAAAATGTTAACAATAATACCATTAACCTCCGAACAAAGAACTCTTCAAGACCGTTATCTGCTAATTGTTAGGCTATTACCGGACAACTGGATATACTCTTTTATTTATTAAATAGTAATAAGCCGTTTTTCGTAACAGGGAAAAGGACATGGGACCCCAACGCTTCAGAGGAGAAGATAGCCCGAGAGCAGAGCAAATACCAGAAATGCAAAGAAGAATGGGCGTTCTGCATACCAGGCTACCAGGTCTACAAAGTGGACAGCGGCAGACTCCTGAAATACGGCAAGGATTATGGACAAAAGCTACATGGACATGTGGTCACCGCAGGTAAGAAAGAGGGTTTTTTTTTTGATAGAGGAGGGTAGACAGGTGATCACGTGATGGAAGGTAAATATTCCAGCCATGTAACGTCTCGTCCGCGCTGTCGACTTATTTTGGCTTTGAATGCCATTAAACTTGACGTCTTTTCCATTTGTAGACGGCGGTTTGTGACCTCGGCAGAGTCTCTACCCATCCACTTAATATCATTTTCACACAAAATTTAACGTGTTTCAGAGAAATTATAATTTCTTAAAAACGCGTTGGGCCCAGTGGGGGTCTAACCCACGAGCCGTTGGCTAATAGCAATATGCTACCATCAAACAGACGACCCTGTTAAGTGTTTTAATTAGGGTTTAGGATCGAGTCCATCTGTATCAAAAGTATATATCTCAACGAAACATAATAAACACACATGAAATGAAAAAGCCTTTATTTCATTTCATGTGGGTTTATAACACACATACTACGTTTATCCAAATATCGCTGTTGTGAACTCTGATTGATATGGTACATGTGTTTGATAGAAGAAACTTTACGTGTGAAGATAATTGAGTGACGGATTGAGATACATTCCATTACTGGTGGACCAAACGACGAGTTTATTGAAATCATTTTGAAGTTTATAACAGTCGTCTTCAGCTTCAATAATTTGCTATCATGCTGCTGCTTTAACCAATTGGTTTATTTAGATTGACAATTCATTATTTTTTTTAAGAATATAACATTAATTGCTATATTGTTTGATAGCCTTAAGGAAAACTTTCTTGTCAGTCCATTATATATATATGTATCATTTTAACGCCTAAATGTCATGTAATTAATAAATATCAGTGTTTAGCATAGAAAATAATGTTGTAAACAAGTGTTAAGGTTGAAAGATATTGAAGTTTTCAAATGCGCAAAACATTCTAAAAATGTGTATAATGTAAGAACTTCGTCCAATTTTCTTTTACGTAAATAAGTTCGATTCTCCTTTTCAGCAGTAAAGAATTTCTTAAACGGGTTGGGGACCCGTCCTTGCCGCGCACTGATACTCCAGTTCCTGTCATCCTTGTGGGCGCTGCAGAAGTGGTGTGCTCGCCAGACCTCGGTTCGCTTCTACGCGACCTCGCTATTACTCGCCTATGACGCGGCCAAGTTGAGGGAATGCTGTGGGGACCACGGAGACTCTCATGGGTGAATGTTTTTGAAAGTCTATTACTAACCTTTTAGAATAAAAGAAAAAGAGAAGACGCTAAGTAATGACGACAGCGCTGACCGTCTTTTAAAACTGATCCCAGGCAGTGAAACAAGTGACTCTAACAACGAATATTAAAAATATATATATCAGGGCTCTCTTTCAACAAACGTGGTTTTACGGAACCCCTTTCGTGCGAACACGATTCGCACTTGGTAGATTAAATTCATAAAATTCAGCGAAAAATTTGGAGTATCACAGTTTATTTCCATTATCACTAGATAAGGTTCTTAACGAAACGAGTACATAGGGAAGCGCCCACTCACTATTTCTATCCTTGTTAGATATATGGGACTGTGGAAAAGAGACAACGTTCTAATAATTCGCTCCAGTGAATTGACTAGATTATTTAGATACAAAAAAAAACACTAAATGTTCCTTTCAATGACTCTTATATCGTTTTGTATTATTTCATATTGTATACTCCATATAACTAGATTTTTCATTAATTTAATCTTTTAAGTTTCCCAAGTATTATAAATATAAAGGTGTTATATATTGTTTTCGCTGTAAGCTTATTCTAATGTGTTTGTTTGATATATGTAACTGACACCTCTAACTGTTCTATTATTTCAGAAGAAAGGAAAAATGTCGTCCATCTTTGCCACCAGCGCGACGACGATCAATACACTCCTTGCATAGTCCCCTCAGCGGGTCCAACTTTAGCGGACTACTGTCCCCCACGGGACCAGTATACAAAAAGTTCAATGCCATCCCCCTATCACCCACGAGCAGTCCAAATTTACCCCCACCAGTGTCTTCCCCCTGGACCGAAGCGCTTGACAAACTAAACCACAACCATTCGTTTGAAAATAATTACGAAGATAAGCTTTGCAAAATAAAAATGAATTACCGAGCGTTACTCGACCAATTGTCCCAGGAGACCCCGACACCGAATCCCTGGGGAACAGTTAAAGTTATAGACTTTGCACACGCGTTCTTCAACGACGGTGAAGAACGAACCATAGACTATAACTTCAAGGAGGGCATAGACAATTTTGTTCGAGTTTTCGAATCGTTGCTGAGTGAGACAGATGATCAAGTCTTTTGATAAATAGACGTACAGAGCATTCCATTAGAGTTATGCAAAATGTGGGTGTGGGGCTGAGCCCTTTACACACTTGGCATCTTTAAATGAAAAATGTTGTATTACAGCGACGTAGGGCTCACCATTCATTGATTTATTTAAAATTCTTGTGTCAAGCAAGCTCTATTGCCTTGTAAAATATTAATAATACCAGAATTCAAATGTAAAAAATAATATTTAACTTTATAATCCACCTCAAATCATGTTTATCAAAGTTGGAGGTGTGCCATAGAGTTATGAAAATCAGATTCCGATAGTCTTGGGTTCAGAGTCCGCCTGTGCATTAGGTTAGTCAATAAAGTAACTCTTATGTACATCCATTTTTTCTAACACTTCTGTTAAAGTAAACTTATAAGTATTGTATGTGGTTTGCGCGTGTAATACACATTTAAATATAACACTTGACGGTTTAAAACGCAAAATATTTTTTTTTACTGGCGACTCGACTTCCACTGTGGGGACGCGTTTTTAACCGTTAAGTGTTTTAATTATGCAGACTCAAGAAATTATAAACTAATACGTAAATTGTACTTAAAAGCAAACAAAGTAATGCTTTCGCATTATAAATATTTTATTTTCAAAATCAGCCAAAATTATTCTCCCAAATAAAATAAATCTATAAACTTAAATATATTGTCTAATACGAAAGTGGGGCGTATCTGTTCTAAATGGCGGCGTATTATTTCCAAAATGATTTTTTTTTATGACGGAGGAGCACACAACATCAGAAGTAGATGCGCTGTCGGCCTTTGACTTTCACGTTCGGACTGAACAACTCAATAAAAGACGAAATCCAACATGTTTCTTAAAGAATATACATTTTTAGAAACACGTTGGATCCGATGGGAATCAAACCCGCGAGCCGTTGAGGCTACCCAACCACTAAAACAGCTGTGATGATTAAACTTTTTAAAACCGATATAAACCACAAGAACACGATACCCGATGGAAGATATACAATGCAATTTTGAACCGATTTATTTAACGAAAATGAACCTAACCCTAATGCAAATAACGCGGAAAAACCGCCTTTTCATAATTTTCAATCGTCGTCATTCACTTGTGATTTTCGCGTCCTTTATATTTCTTTTTATGGAAAAAAAGATATTCAAAGTCTTACACACAAAACGGAATTCAATAAATCAAAATAGTGAAAAGGCGTGTTGTGTATGAAAATGATTTGAACCGAGGCACGAATAACATTGTACATAGTCACACCGACCACAAAATAAGCATTAATCCTACGCATTACAATATACAACGGAAATAATAGAAGTACGAACTAGCACAAAGCACTTTAACTAAGAAGATTTACGAACAAAAATTTGTATACTCGTTTCATTTGAAAGGTCGACGCTTTAGACATTTTTACATCCACGATGCCAACCATCTCATCCATAAAGGCGACGCTCTGTGTTTTTAAAGTTATATATTTTTTTTAACTTTTTTTTTCGTTTAATTATATTTAGATTACAAAAAAAACAAACACACGAATGGCATTTAATAACATTTTAAACTTAATTTAGTGATATCACATTCATTAGGTGTCTCGCTGTAATTTGAAATGAAACGAAGCGAGTGACACTATCCCCCCCCCTTCTTCAGTCCCACAGGTAATTAGTACAAGCAACTTAGGTTACGTAGTGTAGGCGAAGCCGGGTGTCGCGGAGGAGTTTTTCAAAGTATTGTAAATTATTCATCTAAGCAAAAATTATTGTACATATTTATAGAATACGTCCGTAGCGAGGCATGACTTAGGTTCGGCCGGGTTCCGTTGCAGCACGCCGCTCAATTCTGATTGGTCAATTAGCAGCATAACAAGATAACACGTTAACGATAGATAACAAGAATTTAAGGAAAGCTAATATTAGTTTAAACAAGGCATAAGACGTTTCACGATTATAATTGACAATGACTGATTTCGGCTTGAGCGCCATTTTGTTTTAAAAGAGTGAATATTTTTTTTCTTTGAAAACAAAATGGCGCCCAATAGTTTCGAAATATTTTAGGTCAAAAAGGGAAAAAAGAAATGTATAGAATTGATTAAGAATAATAAAGAATTAATTATATCTATTCTAACCCGAGGAGAGTTTGCTTTGAACGAATATCAATACAGGAACGGATAATGCAGTTGGCAACAACCTTCGATTAAATTGATTAGAATTTCAAAGAAAACCGTTTTGAACCACCGAAAAATCATTCCTTATCTCGTTCTCGTGAATCAGAAAAGCCGCGCGTTGCATTGACCAGCGAACCCGCCAAATCGACAATTCCAGTTCAACCTTATCATTACGCAACATTAGTATACGCAGGGCAGTCGGAAAAACTCCTGAGTGACAACTATAAAAACAAACAGTTATATATGTATAGTTAGTAACCGTTAGCAATAAGACACTTCACGTTACGTCTACATTGTTTGGTGAGTGCGGTTGTTGAAAAAAAAGTGCTAATAAAACGCTATTTACACAAGCTATTGTAGAACTAGTATAGTATGTTCGCTGTAGGTTGATGTGCGAGATGTTTTATACCACGAAGCACCCGGGGAGTTGTATATTTAAATAAAACACTAACGGTTCAAAACGCGAAACATATTAAACTTGTAAAAAAAATTTCTATCTACGGGCCGACGTTTTCCCGTGCTGCTGCTGCAAAGCATCCGAATCATCGGGCCGTAGTTAAAATAACTAGTTTGAATAATATATTTCGCGATTTAAACCGTTAGTGTTTTATTTAAATATTATGTACTAAACGCGTAAACTACAGACAGTGTTTAAGCAGAGAATATTAATTTGAAACTGAAAAAAGACCTAGAAATGTTTACTACTTAAAAGGATTTAGTAGGCAAAAGGAATTTGTACATAAAGGGTACAAAATAGACCCCCCCCCCTTCCCCCATATTGAGATGGATTAATTTATTGTAACATAACCATGTGACCTAGAGCAAAAATACTATATTTCATTGTTCATATTACATTTCAAACAAAACATAAAATAACCACTCAGATTTACACGAATTTACCACGCGTACGGCGATAATATGACGCTATCAATAGAAGTTATAACCGCTAAGGCACTCGTCAGACTACATTATTGTATAGCATACAACATCGCTTCTTATACAAATACATGGACACTCCAATAATATATGTTGTGAACGCGTTCGTAATAGGACCATAGGATATTTGTAAAATACTGTCTGTAGTTTACGCGAGTAAAACACGTTAACGGTTTAAAACGCGCGTCAACCGTGGCCACGGCTGATGGACTATAGTTAAAAATAAGTTTAACTGATATATATCGCGTTTTAAACCGGTTAAGTGTTATATTTAACGTCTAATTTCATTGTGGTCTGACGAGAGCCTAACCTGTAACCAACAACCGCACACGTTAGTGTATTCATATTTTGGGGAGCTTGGGCGCGCTCACGAGGGGGTTGGCCCTCTGGAGGCTGGCCAGCGCCCCCGCCTTGTAGTCGTACGCGCAGCCGTGGACCTCGGCGTAGCGGTGCGGCGCGCACAGCTCGGCGCCGCAGCGGCAAGTATGGACCGTCGCTATGCTGAGGCGCTTCTTGCAGAACGCGCAGCGGATTTTCACCTTCTTCACCTTCTCCTCGGGGATTTTCTCCTGTTCCTAGCAATAAACCCATTTGAGTCAATATTATTTAACACGAAATTTGAATAGTTATTGATAAGCAGAAACGGGGCATATTCATTCTGTTTCAATCACACATTTGACAGGGTTTTACGGTTTCAAACGAGAAATTTCTCAGTTTATTTAAACTTATTTATTTTGCGTTTTAAACCGTAAAAAGTGTTTTATTTAAATGCGTAGTGGCGTAAACTATAGACAATAGACAATACTCAATTTACAGATAGGCTTGCGAGTCTTTTTATTATAAATAGTCTATTGTTAATTTGTTTTATTTCTTCTTTAGTTAATACCTGTAAAACTTCTCTCTCTTCTTGTTTGAACCTCTGTTCCATTTCGGTGATCTTATCGATGCGCCTCTGCCGCCGCTCGGAGCCCACCTCCTTATTAAGTGGGGGAGACCGCACCGAAGCCTGATGCGGGGAGGGCGTGTGGTCCAGGCGCTCGTCGCTTAAGTGCAGGTGCTCGCGATTGCGATGCCGGCTCAGCGCTGGCAAGATTCTAGAATATTTCGAAATAGTTATTCGAAGGTACAGTGAACCAACCAGAAGGCTCCATAATAGTAGTAATTATTTTCAATGATTGCGCACGATACTGTAATAAAATCCCCAGCAAACTACAAGCAATATTTAAACTTGCAAAGCAAAATTAATTTCTTCGAAAGAAAGAAAACACTGCTTAAATAGCCAATATACCATCACTAACCTATTTCTTTTCAAATGCTCCAAATCGGACGTGGACGACGAGAACAGCGCGTCGGATAGCGGAGGTGAGGAGCGAGCTGAATGGCGTGCCCTTACATGAAGCGCAGAAGACGATCCAGCTACACCACCGCCCCCTAAAGCCCCTGGCAGCCCCCCGGCCAAGGAGCCCGTTAGACCACCGGCTAAAGAGCCAGTGAGGCCACCAGCTAGGCTACCCGCTAAGCTTCCTCCCGCTAGCTGGGAACTGGACCCGAAGCCGCGGGCTCTCCAACCACTCGCTTCCCCCACAACTAGGGGCCCTGGAAATTTATAGATACCGTGTTGCAATATACAAGATTTCAGTTAATTCAGACAATAGTTATATAGCATTTATTTTAAATATAACATGGCCCAGCGAAGATATGTGTAAAATGAAGAAAGAAACAAAAAATAATAATAAATGAAAAATAAATTACAATAAGCGAAGATGGAAGGAGAACCAAGACATTTTGGGTTTTGGATATTCGGATATTCAGACTGAAACCAAAATGCTATTAAAATTCACGACGTTTTAATCTGTAGATAATTCTTCGTGACCCGGACTAGATTTTTGATACTTTACTTTGATTACTATGTACATATAGAATTCTAGACAAAATAAAAGTTTTAACTTTTTTTGAATTCCACCAATTTCAGAAAAATATATTGTAAGACAAATGTAACATGTTGGCTAAGACCGACCCCGTTGATTGTTGTACATTGCAACAATCCCTTCTATGATTCGGTGACGGTGAAACAATATCAAAAATCATTATTATTTAGAAATACTTTAATATTATTTTTATGATTATTCATATTATAGATCACCGAGTCCTTCAAATCGACTACTTGCTTGTATCAAAATCGATCGATGAAACGGGAACCTGCCCAATACCCTTACACAAAGAAAGGGGGGCGAAGTTTATCAAATAATAGTTCACTTTTCGTAACATACCATACTCAGTCGCGTGTATAGCGGCGAGGCTGTCCGCTGCCAGTTGGGTGTCCACATCGCCACGGGCCAAAGGGTCGTCCCGGACAGTTCTCTCCTCCTTCTTTTCACGCTTCACTAGTATAGACCCCGACAACGCATCCGATAATTTCAATCTTGAACTAAAATTAAACACAGGCTTAGAGTAAAAAATTATCTCTATATATCTTTGTTAAATAAACATTTAGAGTCTACAATGTTATTTTAAATGAGTAATAGGTTATGTTTTTTACTTTTTAACCCACTTGTTTAATTTTAACTGTGGCCTGACAACTAATAAATGTACTTCTTATTAAATACTAGCTATGCCCGCGATGTCGTCTGCGTTCCATCATTCTTGCGAAGTAATTATAAATTATGCTTTCATATTTTTTGGTCACCTTTATACATATTTTTGGAGTGAAAGCCCTCAAAGAAAATGTTCCCCGCTTTTTTCACATTTGCCGATGTTTCTTAGCTCCTATTGATCGTAGGCTAATGTTTAAAAGCCTTCCTCGACAAATGGTTTAACCAACAAAAAAAATTGCAAGTCTAACTAATAGTTTCTGATATTAAACAACAAGCATGTTCAAACAAACAAACTCTTCAGCTTTATAAGAATAGTAGTATTAGATTATTAGTAGCGTTTTCATTCGTTCATAGTGCATCAAGTAACATAATCTTCATAGGCAAAGAAAACCGCTTACCTATCATCAGGATCAGGTATATTAGGCTCAGAGTCAGTCCTGGTTCCGATGGGTGGCAGCAAGGTATACCTCTCGGAGAAGGAACAATCAAAGTCGTATCTGGTATAGTTGCCATCATAAAGAGCATCTTCTATGGGCGTGTAGGTCCTATAATCTGGGTTGTCATCTAGGAGACTGGGGACGGATAGGATCTCTTCGCTTCTAGTCTTCTGTATATCACGTTTTCCTGTAATATGTTGTTCTAGAATTATCTTAGGAATAATATTTATTGCTTGTGCCTTCAGGACCACTTTAGCCAGTCATCATAACCACTTAAGTTGCATTGGTGGTAAAAGCCAGTTAACCTTGGAGCAACGGGGTGGGTCTACGATTTCTTTTTAATACAGACACGCTGAGGTTCACTTCATGGGAGGTGTAATACCCCAGCCATATAACACAATAGCAAAGTGCGATGTCGATCTACTTTGGCTTAGGATATTTGAAAGCCACACACTGAAACCGGACCGCGGTTCGTGACCCGGACGGAATTGAGATATTCCTTCAAGCACTGATTTAATATGGATATTCCAGAGGCAGTCCAAACTGTTTCAGAAAAACTATAATCTGATTAGAAACATCTTGGACCAGGTAGAGATCGAACCCACAACCTGATTAATAGCCATACATTACACCAAGGGGCCCGTCAAAGATCTACTAAGGTTGAAACAAAATCTTAATAACTTCAGACTGTGATCGAATGTTACGTCATTTATATCTCCAATTTAGATATGAAGCTGCTAGAGACAGAGTAGCCTAACAACAAAAAACATGATTTTGAATAAGGAAAATAAAAAATCAGTTATATAAATATTTGTGTAAGAATTATGTTAACAAACCTCTGTAACTGTGCTCTTGTAGATTAACATTTTTAGAATATGAATATATAAATAACACAAGTCATAAAATTGCAGTTAAGCTAAACTGCCGCTAAAGGCCTCATATATACTCTTCGATTACACTACCTTTAAAAACACTACTAGCTATGGGCGGCCGGGTAGCGGTCAGCATGTGCATCCGATGGCGCAGCTGCATCATTTTGGTCATGGTGACTGCATTCTCGTGCACCATGTCTGCCACGGCTTCCGCAGATGGAGCCCTGGGCGCACCCTTCGCAGAACCTTTTCCGGTTGCAGCTCCAACAAAGGCCTCGTCTGTGTCGCACTCCACCAAGTGACCCAGGGATGAAGAGTCTACAGGAAGGTTTAGAAATAGAATAGATTTAGAATTATGTATTACCTTTTTTTATTTTCTCGTGATCTTTAAAATTACTTTAATTAGCGATAGTGTAAACCCATAAAAATTACGACACGAACGGGACTTGAACCAGCATCGATAGAGTTCCGAGCTGCTGCTCTAGTGTGCTGCGGTTCAAGTCACGTGTATCACTTACATTTGTTGTTGTCAATAGGAGAGTAAGTGCCATCCTTATTTTCTTTCACCCTGAGCATATTGACTCGCTCCCCCTCGCGGAACACAACAACTGTCACCTTGCAGCCACTTCCTGAGCCGCTGCTGCCGTCACACTCGCCCCTGAAATCAAACATAATTGGGTAACAACTAAAAATGTTATAAAAGTGACTGTAACCTGCATTGTTCGCCATTTTGCAAACACATTACTCATTGATTTTGTGTCATCAATTTGTTGTATTTTAGATCATAATTGTTTCGCTAACAGCAATGGTGGGCAGTGGGTTCTCGAAAGGCAACATGAAAAGAAAATAAAAACTACCATGAAGAAGTTTTAATTAAGTCTGTAGTTTACGCGAGCAGTATAAATATATATAAAACACTATATTATATAAGTGAACTTATTTTTATTTTATTTTAACGTCAACCCGACGTTTGGGATGCTTTGAACGTCGCCGTTTGACTTCTTCATAAGAGACACCCTCTACCTTCAGACCGGGTAAACATGGCTGCTGCGAAGCATCCGAAACTTCGGGTCATAGTTAAATTAAATGAAAAATAAAAAAACTAATATATTTCGCGATTTAAACCAGTGTTTTATATAAAATGTTTAATTTACCACACCTACCAAACCGAAGAAAGCTAATTAATATTTCAGCTAATAATCACCTCTTAGAAGCGAGCAGCTGCTCAATATCATTCCAGGGTTCAGGGGGGGGCAACCGCCGCGTAGCCACCGGGCCACCTCGAAGTCCCAGCACCAGGCGTAACTTAGCTCCATCACACACAGACTGCTCCCGCAGGGACCGAGCATCTTCTAATTCGCGTAAGTTGTACACGAGATGTTGTTGAGACACCGGTATACCTACAAGGAAGATAGAAATCCTCATTCAATTATGTAGTACACAAAGGTAAATAAGAGTTGTACAGACTATTAAGAAAACTCACAGAAATATTAATGGCCTTTATTATTCAGAGCTAGCATAGATTTGAATAAAACACTTTAATGGTTACAACGCGATATATACTAGTTAAACTTATTTGGATACGTCTGGCCATAAATAAATAAATTCCAGATAAGTTTAACTTTATCTATATCGCGTTTTATTTAAATATGCATTACTTTTATTGACCAACCCGGTCAATCCAAAAATGATGATGTACATAATAAAAATCTATGATAATTCTAAATTTTAATAAAGACTTAATATTTCTTTGAGTTTTATTAATTGTCAGTACTACTCTTATTTAAAAGGATGTTTCAAAATAACATAATAGTGATATTTATATACAGTTTGTTTAATTATAATTATTAAGCGTCTCGTCGCAATTTCTCAACAACTAGATCGAAACTAAAATGGTTTTCAGTAGTTAGCTACAAGTATTGGAAAATCTCCAAACAAAATATTTACTGATCTGATAAAAAAGAAGTCAAGTTTTTGTCACATTATGAATCATTAAAATTGGCTGAAGGCCAAATGTAGTCATCACTTTCACTTGTCTCGTGTTGAGCACAATACAAATATTTACTAAACATTGTATTATCAATTTGTATGTTATAATTATTATAAGTAAAACTTCTGATAATAATAATTTCAATAGATCCCACTACAGGACAGTAAAACAAGTGTCAAGTTTGTGACATATTTTCAAAGGGTCTACTGTTTTTTTGGAGACACCAATCAAAGGCCAAGTTATCAGTCCACCCACACACATGTGTCTAAGTATAGTGTATAGTTTACATGTGCACTACACATTACATTAAATCATTTTCAACACTTTAAAACATAAAATATTAACCAATTTTTTACAAGCCTATGATTCAAAGCTTTGCAGTAGCTGACCACTTGAAAAATGTGGATGGGAGAAAATGAGAAGTTATATCAAATACCAACCTAGAACCACCAAAACTACAAAATACCCAACTTAACTTTCAAAAGTGAATTTTTAAATCTCAAAGATGATATCTTTTAGCTTCCCACCCTTAATGAAAAGTGCCTAAACATTAGAGCCAGATACAAAATAAATATTAAATTAGAGAAGGTAGAAAACATTAAATTTATTCCAACCAATATTATTCATTATATAAGTATTTCACATCCAGAATGTAAAAAATATGATGCCTTCACATTTCAATCATACTTTGTGAGTTAGTGTATGTGCCATGTAGCTGGTCAGACTTTATTGTAAACATAGGATAAAGGGTTGGTTAATTTTGGTCTCATAAATAATAAACTTATATATATATGGTTACTTAATATTATAATTACTAAAAGTTTTTGAATTATTTTTATCTTAGTTTAGTAAAAACTATTCACCTGTACTCATGTCATTCTAAAATATATTTGTATTCAGAAATAGTTTCTAGGAGACTGTAAAAAAATGTATATATTTGCCTGGAGTGAAAAAGTTTAATTTACGCAGTATATAAGATGTGACAATCTTTGTTAAAATCAACGCGTGTTGACAAGAAAATAATTTATTGTGTAACATATAGGGCCAATGAGTAATAGTGGTAGAAATCCTATCTTACCTTCAACGCGATATATTTTCGACTTTATATCCAAAATAGTGTCCGAAGGAGACACCGTAATCTCGAATGCTGTCCCCGTCAGGGTTTCGACCAGCACTTCCATCGTCTGGCTTGACACATCCTCTTGAAACCCTTTTGAAGTATTCGACAGTCTCTCTGGGTATCCATGTTGTGACATTTCACACGCGATAAAAACAATTAACTATCTGCGCCACATTGCACTCGAAAGAATTTTTATAGCACTTCGATTATAATAATGGTTAGACACTTGTGACTTCACGATCACTTGATGACGATGGAGACAAATTTGTAAAACATTGATTTATATCGATTAGAAAACACTAATATATGAGATAAAATAGAAAACTAAGCAAAACAAATAAAAATTTAAAGTACTATGCAGGTTTATTTAGCAACAAAAATAATATTGCACACAACGAATGAATGAAAGAAATATTTTTACTCATTACAGTTATAGATTATAGATGACTATTAACAGACAAAGGTAGGAGATAGAGCCTTATTATTTTGCCACAGATGATTGCTATACGATCGCTGTTGCAGCTTATTATACACGTTGTATCACAGTTATAATTATTCCTATAATAACGTTTATATATTGGATAACATTTGATTAACTTAATAATAATTTAATTTAATTATTTATGTAATTAGTTATAACTTCTAATTCTTAGGTCTAGAATTTATAGTTAAAAGCATAAACTTTTTTTTGTTGTTAGGAACAAATAGCCATAGAATATAGTAGGCATTTTTTGTCTATAGTCTTCGTTTTTTAAACGAAGCTGGTTCTACAGACTAAAGATAACATGTAGTCTGCATCCTACAATAACTTCAAACACCAAAGTCTGTTGTCTATAGTTAAAATATCTTTCTTTTCCATCGTTCTTCGTGTACCGAATCAGAGGTTATAATAATGGTTCGTAAAAATTATAATGAAAATAGTTTATATTTACCTTAATAAGTGCTTGATCATGCAAAAAATAAATAAAATAATGCGGTTACGCATTTGCTAATCAATTTAAAGCGATTAATGCAATAATGTGCGTAGGTCGCATGTTGGTTGTGTTGAAGGCATGTGGTGTTGAAATAAAAAATATTTTCGCAGACTCGCAAGCGCCGTAACGGAGGACGTGCCAAGCATGGACGTGGTCACGTAAAAGCTGTAAGATGCACCAACTGCGCAAGGTGTGTGCCAAAGGACAAGGCAATCAAGAAATTTGTGATTAGGAATATTGTCGAAGCGGCGGCCGTTCGTGATATTAACGAAGCTTCCGTTTATACTTGTAAGTTGGAGACATTCTTTTTAAGACAACATTTCTATAAGAATAAGTATTTTTAGGCTGTAGCATACTAATATTATAATATAATACTTTGTGAGTGTAATGATTTTATTCCTTGTTTCAGCATTCCAACTTCCTAAATTATATGCTAAGTTACACTACTGTGTATCATGCGCAATTCACAGTAAAGTGGTTCGTAACAGGTCAAAGAAGGACAGACGTATCCGTACACCACCCAAGAGCAACTTCCTTCGGGACATGGCTCGTCCACAAAATGTACAGCGGAAGTAATCTAATAAACTTTTAAAATAACAGATTTGTTTTATTAAATGAGGCTGCTACAGCCAGAGTGCCCTAATATCGAAAACATGATTTTCAAAAAGGAGAAAAATACAACTGGGCAATGGGTAACTTAGGCTGAAAGAAATTGAAATTATTAGTGTGAGAATTATGTTAACAATCTTCACTGTGCTCTTGTAGAGTTACTTTTTTAAACTATACAAATAAGTTAGTATTACCAACTTTTGTTAGTATTTGAAAATTTTATTATATAAACAGGCCAGTATACATAATGACATTATATAAATAAAAAATATGTTTACATAGAGAAAATGCAGAGGACTTGAACTGCAGATCAAGCTTCTGCTGTAACCAATTGAGTTGCCACATCCTTACATCACAACTCAATTGCTGTGATGTCTGATTAAAGTCTTATTCCTGTCCCAGTCATATTTTACTTTTATGTAAATAGGTGTATTGTAAATTTAAGACATGATCTGAGTACTATAATTACTTATTGTCTTGAATCTGTCTGGCTTTAACTCCGAAACTGATTTGAATTAAATTCGGTACACAGAGATTTTAGAGTCTGAGAAAGGACGTAGGCTACTTTTTAATGCCAAAAAGGGGTTAATAGGGGTTAAAAGTTGGTATGGAAATTCGTGGTATTTGAAGCTAGAACAATGAAATTTTCTTCTTTGGCTCTTTGGGAATAGGAGTGGTAGTGAGTGTTTCGGCAAAGTAGCACTTACAACATAGATTGGCTGCCCTAAATGCTCCCTTACATAAATTAATAAACAGCATAAATATTAAAAAAATCAAAGTCACTATTCCACGAGGACGAAGTCGCGGGCACAGCAGGTTTTATTTTTCAAATAAATTTAGTAACAACAATTAGAGTAGAACTTGATATGCTATTTTTAGAATGTTTCAATGTTTATGAAAAATAAGTCTCACTGGGGTCTGATCTGTTAATAGCGCACAAAATAAGCTTTTCCTATTAGTACCTAATTTCATTTAAGTGTATTATGTCATACTAATATATATTACTAAATGTATTTTACAAAACTTGTTCATTGCTACAGTCTTATTAAGGTAAAATTAAAAGTTAAAGTTTTGCAACATTTTATTATTAGCTTACAGGTATATACACAATGAACCACTGCATGCCAATGATTACATTTTGTTACATCAAATACAATAAAATATACCGAAGAGCTGAAATTACATTACATAATCAAAAATAACATTTTATTTTATAATATGGAGTAGTGATACATATTATGGCCCTTGTAGCTTATAGATAGTTTTAGGTAACTTTTTAATATCCGGTTTCTCTGCTGTCTCTAGAGCTTGCTTTAGGTTCTTCTCAAAAACTTTCTTAGAATCACAGAAACCTTGTTTTGTTTTACCAAAGGAATTTGGACCTGCTGATGTAGGAGTCTCTCTGAAATAGTAATATTATTAAGGTTATACATAAAGAACCATTCTAATTGGGTTTAGTCCCTACAGTATGTAATTAAACTAACTAACCTGCCAATATTTCTCATTCTCATACGAGCCTCTGCAGGCATTTCTTCAGGTTCTTCGTCATCATCGTCGTTATTAAATACAGATGCAACAGTTGGTTTTGGTTTTACCCCTGTTTTTGGTTTTGAAGTTCCACCAAGAGTCATTTTGATAGGAGCTTGTGGTTTTGAAAAACCAATGCTTATTTTACTGATGCGTGGTGGGGGAGGTGGTGTTGGTAGCTCATCTGATTCCCAAGTGTCTGGGGACTCCCTTCTCCTATCTGATAAAAGATACAAATTACTACAAACATGAAGAAAAATGTTAGTTATTGTGTAGCTGACCTATACATTACAACCAAGTGTAATTGTTCAAGCCCATACCATCTCTGTGTGCATCCTTGTCTCGAACTCGCATGCCATCAAATTTATCCTCCGTAGTAGACCTCAGTCTGGTAGGTGATCTAGACCGCGTCCTTTCTCGGCCATAGCTCTCAGATCGCCTAGAATCATCACGCGTCGATCGAGATGACCCTGCCAATGTGAAAACACTGGCAAAGATAAATAAAGTATAGAACTGAATGACATAGAACAAATCGTCTAAGTCAGTTAAATATATTGTCTAACAAATATAAGAAAAAGGTTACCCATAGCTAGAGAATACCTTTGTGATTTCGGTAACGTTCACTCATTCTTAAGCAGCGATAAATGGGTCATGAATCAGATATACTGTTTTTAACTTTAACTTGATTGTTCGGTATTAACTATTAGGTCAAATGAATTAAACAATTAAAATCATCAAACTAAAAACATTGTTGTTAAAATTCAGCCATTTTTATTACGTTTCAAATATATCGTTTGGGAACTGCCAATATGAACCGGGAAGGTCAGTTGTCAAAGTCATTAGGACTAATAGTCTTTTTGTTGTGATGGCCATAATTGTGTCCTTTCCTCATTTAATAATTCATTATTTCAGTGATGCACGATAGAATACCGTACGAATGTTTTTTTCTGTTCATACATAATATTCCATTTTGTTATTCCATATATTTATTATCAACCATTAAAAAATAATAAGTCTATATAAATGGAATAATTTATAATTGACTGTATACTCTATATCTTTTGTTAATTGTCAAATATACCACATCTGGATAAACGTGCAAAATGCGATCATCACCTGTATAATATTATTGTTATTTTAAAAGGAATTGAAATGATATATGTATAAATTTATACTGTTTTAATTATTTAAAATTCAAATTCTACAAATAAACTTATGAATGTGGTTGAATGATAATATTTTACTATCATTCTTTGCACAGCTTCATTATATAAGTTATGTAAAGTAATTTATAAGAGAAATCAATATAAGTTTATAAAATTTTTTTTCATGTAAATAAACAATGTTATCATCTATTTTTAATCAACGATTCTTGAGATGTATAAGAAGTACTACAACACATTGTCGATGCAAAGCAGACGATGTTAGGATAGCTGTTAAAAATAAAATAAAAAATGGGCCAAGCCTTAAAGACTTCATAAATGAATCTTCCGGGTCTACTGAAGTTATAACACATCCACCTTATATACCTTACTTACCCGACAATATTCAAGACGCAAACAAACGAAAAGTTTTTTTCGATGTATATGGCTGTCAAATGAATTTAAGTGATACTGAAATTGTATGGTCAATATTAAAAAAAGAGGGTTTTGAAAGAACCAATGTAGAAGATGAAGCAGATATATTCCTGGTAATGACGTGTGCTATAAGAGAAGGAGCGGAAACTAAAATATGGCACCGTTTAGACCACTTAAGAGGTTTTAAACGCAGAAGAGCTATATCCAAAAATAGGAGTAGGCCTGTGAAAATTGGTATATTAGGTTGTATGGCGGAGCGGTTGAAAGAGAAATTAATTGAAAAAGAAAAGGCTGTAGATGTTGGTATGTTGTAATGAACTAAGAGATATATTTCTTTAGTTTATATATTATATATATATATAATATTTATTTATTTATTTATTTTCTATCGGGGACACCCTCGGCAGGACGGGTGATCAGTCCACGTTGTCCGCTGACCATTTCACCCATTTCCCCATTTCGTCCTCGCAGAGGTTTGGGTCATCCAACTCTTCCCATGTCCCCTTCAAACCTTCCGGTTTGCTTGCAGAATCTTATTATTTTTTCCATCTGTAGTTCTTTAATGTCTTCTACTGTAACTTCATCCGAGCCCATATGCATTTGTCTTAGCCTCGAGTATGCAGAGCATTCAGTGAGTAGATGGATGCTTGTTTCCTCACTTTCTCTGCACTCCGGACATAGGGGATCGCTACCTATTCCTATCATTGTAAGATGTTATATATATATATAAGATTAATACTACTAAAATTATATTTATCTTTCTAGTGGCTGGTCCTGATAGTTACAGGGATCTTCCTAGGCTCCTCGCAGTCACTGAGAATGGACAGACTGCTGTTAATGTTTTGTTGTCTTTAGACGAAACATACGCTGATGTAGTACCTGTTAGATTAAATAAAGATAGTGTATCTGCCTTCATGTAAGTATTTTGTTTCAAATAATTGGTCTTATTATGTATGTCTCATACATAAAAAGTTTTTTGCCATTTTTAATAGAAGCTCTGTAATTCAGTGGTTAAACCTCTGCATAGCATTGTATCAACTAAGGATCTATTCCTTGGTTCCAGAGGGCACAATAAATTTTCTTAGCCCGACAGGGCATAAAAGTCTGATCAAACTTGCCTGTAATTTGTTTTACAGTGAAACACCTACAGACAGAATGGTATTTTATTTTTAAGAAGAACTCTTAAACTACTTTGAACATCCACAGAAATAAAATTATTCTGGTGTCTTTTTTTTAATGCTGTTAAATCATTACTCTACTTTACAGATCAATAATGCGCGGTTGTGATAATATGTGCACTTATTGCATAGTACCTTTCACCCGAGGAAGGGAACGCTCACGTCCAATCGACTCTATAGTAGAAGAAGTTCGACATCTTGCTGATCAAGGTGTTAAAGAAATAACTCTGCTGGGACAAAATGTAAACAGCTACAGAGATGTAAGTCAGAAGACTGAGAAGCTTACTACTCGTATGGCTGAAGGTATTAAAAAAAAATACATATTTATATACAATAGAAAGGGTTAGTAGATAAAGTGAACTTTAGACCCTAGTTTTCTGTCAGTGTCTCTGATAGAAAATATAGCAAAGTCATGAAATTTGATTGTAGTTGATAAAGGGGAAAAATTTCATATAGGGGATTTTGGGGAAAGATATATAATATGGAAATTTTACCTTAAATTAAAATTTTTATTATGTTTCCTGAGACGTCCGAGGTCCATTATGGGAGAGAGTACATCGTTAGTTCCTCGCTTTGCCGCTAGATGTCGACCTTTCTCGATTTCCCACCGCCAGCGCCCCCTCCACTGTAACTCTACCTGAATTTGCCACGCACAGGCAAGCCGCCAGACTCTTAGATCATTGTTAATCTCATAATAAATGTGAATAACCAGGTAGACCTTGTCTGGACCTCGGACGTCTCAGGAAACATAATAAAAATTTTAATTTAAGGTAAAATTTCCATATTATGTGTTCCGTTAGACGTCCGAGGTCCATTATGAGAGAAGTGTTTGTTATCTCCTGGTGGCTTGTAAAATAGAACGCAACAATGTGAATTTAAATTATTTATTAAATAATCATAATGGAATTCAAAATCATTTTTTATATCATACAGTAGGTACTAAATATTATTTAATCATCACTAGGCTTAAAGTATTGAGACAGAGAATGTGTTTCAACACTCTGAGTATTACTCTCTACATTTCGACAATAATATCTCTTAAACGTTTGTTCGTGGCGCCAATTTGCTTTGGCAAGAATCTCATTAATGGGATATTTTTCTAAAAAATTGAGAGATGCCACAGCTGACCTACAACTACCAGGCGAGGCTTCTATGCCCGATTCTGAAAGGACTTTCTTAACCCAACCCCCTATAATAGTAGTTGTAGCCGGTTTTACCGGGTCCCTAGTGGTAATAAATAAATTAGTTAGGGAGCCTCTAGTAAACTTAGATACTTCGACTAGCGTTCTAAGCCAAAATAAAGGATTTAAACGTTTATCAGGACAATCTAATAATGTCCAACTAGTTTGCCTATACGATCCTGTATCCGTTTTAGAACCGAATACTGGGTGCAAAATGATTGAGTCACCTTTATCAATGAAATGCTGAGGGTCACAGTGCAAGAGAGTTAAGTCATGCACTCTACGACCTGATGTCAATAGGAGAATAGTGGCTGTTCGCTTCGAGACATCAAATAGACTATTTTCATTCGGGCTCGAATCTCTTAAGTAATGTATGACCGTTCTCGCATCCCATATTGGTAGCTTTTGAGGTATTGGTTTAGCGATGGAGATGGCTTTAAGCAAATGTTTTACCAAATTATTTGAAGAAATTTTTACATCACTTAGAGTTTCACAAATTGATGCTATAACAGATTTGTGCACTAAGATAGATCGATAAGCTAAATGATCATTGAGGAATAGTCTAGCTAAATATCTAGCCACATTAGTTGGCGCCGGGAATTGATAATCTAAATTATTTTCTTGACACCACTTCACCCATTTTTTCCAAATAGGAGCATAGGTTTTCCTCGTGGATTGCCTCCAGCATGTTGAAAGGAGATTTTTCTCATCATTCGACCAGTTTTCTATAAGCGAGTCCCAGCCGAAATTAACCATGCTTCCATTTGTAATTTCAACACTTGAGGCGGAGCCTGCCGTGTCACGGTGTTGATTAGAGTTTTGTCGAGATCTCGTATCATAACTGGATGAGCCAAAGCTCGATTTTTTAGATCTGGGCGCCAAAAAGGCTTCATCCACTTGGGTGCTACTACAATGAACCTGCCTTGCGCTGAGTTGAGGTGGTGCAATACTTGAGGTAGAAGCGCCGGCGGAGGAAATATCCACGCCAGGTCGTATTTCCAGGATCTGCTGAAGGCGTCGTGATAGCAAGCGTTCCAGTCTAATAAGTCTAGCGTAACATAATTCTCCACGACGTGTGCCTCTTTTGAAGCAAAAAGATCTATTTCGGGTGTTCCCCACAGATTGAATATTTCCCTGCTTGCCTCGGGTAAAAGATGCCATTCGCCGCCTTTGCGATTTCGCGAGAGATGATCGGCTTCCATGTTGTACATTCCCGGTAAGTGATGAGGGATTAGTACTATATTCAAACTGTCCGTCAGTGCCAAAAGTTCTTTGGTCATTGCAAGCAGTCTTTTCGACTTCGTTCCGCCTTCGTTTTTTATATACGATACAACTGTTTTGCTGTCGCTCTGTAGAATTATTTTCGAATCCTTCAAGGCTTCTGGATCCGATAAGATTGCAGCTATTACAGCATGCATCTCCTTCAGATTGCAATGCCAGGTCATTTGCCGCGGAGTCCAATGACCTCTGACAGATTTGCTGTTGACTAGAGCTCCCCACTGAACATCGGAAGCGTCTGTTGTTAGGTAATTTGTGCGACTTCTGTGCAAGTGGATCGCGGTCTTTTGATCGATGTTGTGCAGCCACCAAGCCAATTCTTGTCTCACTTCTTCTGCCAATGGGCTGCTCTGAATTGGACTCATCATTAAAGCATTGCTGTGTTGCTGTAGCGTTCGGCAGTGCAACCTTCCCCGGTGGGTGATGAAGGTTGCAAAATTGAGATACCCTAAGAGGCATTGGGCCTGCTTGAGAGTCCAATTGCCGGCTGACAGACGAGTCGATAGACACTGACGTATTTTGTTGATTTTTTCTGTGGGTAGGAACTTTCTGTTTGAGTTTGTGTCCCAAGTGATACCCAGAAAATCGATTAGTCTCGTAGGAGTGCATATCGATTTCTTTGAGTTTATGTTCCAGCCTAGATTCTGCAGAAATTGCATGGCTTTGTGAACCTGGGCCTGGAGGACTTCCCTGTCCTGGTGGACGAGCAGGTAATCGTCCAAGAAGACAATGACTCTTAAACCTTGACGGCGTAAAAGTTCTGCTGTCCAGTTTGTTACCGAAGCAAACATTTTTGGAGCGATTGCTAAGCCAAATGGTAGGCACGTCATTTGAAGTAGTCTTCCCTTGTAACTGACACGTAGGAAACATCGGTGTTTCACCGAGATTGGGACGTGGTAGTAAGCCTGGCTGATATCCAATTTTACCATCCAATCGCCCTGTTGTAAGAACTTCGGCATTTGATAGTGATGAAACAGATGAAAGGGCTCGGGTTTCATAAACTGATTTAATGCCTTCAGATTGAAAATCACACGATTCTTGCCGTTGTTTTTTCTTATTATAAAAAGCGGGGATATGAAAGATGGCGTCATGGGTGCAAATTCCAATACACGCTCTCGAATCATTGTTTGAATTTCTAGATTCATGACCGCTGACACAGGAGTCTCGAACTTTTTTAGAATATCCTGCGTAGGTATTAGCAAGGGTGGTCGTTGATTGAAAGGTATTCGAGCGGAAGTAATAATTTTCAGAATTGAAGAAGGAGGATGTAATTTCTTCCAATTTTTGCGATAGTACCTCAAACAACCGCCCGAAAATCCTTTTGAGTCATTTATGCTTATATTTATTAACTCTATTAGATTTGCGTCCCCCCCTTTGTTTTTTATCAAAATCTTCCGTGTTTTGTTTTTTATGATTTTGCTTTGCATTGTACTGTTTAACACGAAAGGGCTTTTCTTGAGACGTAGAAGGCATAGGTGGATTGCCGTGCGCTGGCGACTTGCCTCGCGTCTTAGGTTGAGACCCAACGATCTTATCAATTTTATCAGTACCACCCATTTTTTGTAAATATGTAGATAATATTTCCGGATTAAACATATATTCTGCAGAAGGCGGAATTTTGTCCAAATCTTCTCTTACATATTTTCTTTTTAAATTTGTAAGCAATGTTTTACGTCGTAACTCTAAAGCTTCAGCACGTTTTCCGCAAATTATTTGCAAAATGTCATGAGAAACCGCCTTATATTCCGAGTTTTGACCGAAAAATTCTTTTAATTTATCATAAATAGAAGAAGAATTAAGTATAACGTCCGACTGAGAGGACCAATCTATAATAGACCGCAACGCTTTGTTAACAAACTCATTTTGTGCTAAAAAAGCATTAGATAACGCAGCAAAACTCCGTTCCATAAGGTAAGACTTCTGACCATTTTGATGCTCTAAGAAACGCAACTCTTCATTAATTTTCAGTTCGGTAAAAGCAGGGAATGCCACATACTTCTTTTGTATGTCTACATATCGTACACCATTCCAATCGGAGGAGTTGAACCTCTGCATTGAAATTAACTTTGACACGCGATCAGAGTTTGCCTTTGGAATCTGTGGTTCCTGAACCGACACGTCTAATTGTGCAATATCTTTAATAATTATTGGTGAATTGCTAAAAGGATCGCTTAGGTTGACATTAGATTCGGTGCTCACTTTCTGATGTGAGTTTGATGATGCCACGTAGTTGCAAAACGTATTATTTAAATGACTTACCAACTGTCGAGACAACTGTTCAAACCTTAAATCTATTTCTCGAAACGAATCGCGAGAATCGCTGCGTACGTGGCGTTCTTTTCGTGGTCTTTTTGGCGGCGGTTGATCCTCTTCTTCGCTCGAACTAGTACTTGACGATGAACACGACTCGTTGGAAGACGCAGATAATTCGTTCTCAACGTGCTGAGTTGGCATCGCTGACTGCACGTTCGAAACACTTAATTGCACGGAAGACACGTCTTCACAATTTTTAACAGTTTTATTTTCTTCATTATACACGTCAGCACTTGTATTGCTCATTCTAACCACTTCACTTCAAAAAACTTTTATGGGAAATTCACTAGACTTGTAGGTCGAATAAAAAATTTTTTAAAGCAATAAAAATACTCGTTTTTTAAAGCTAGAACTAGCGACCGCGCAGTTCGAAAAACGACGCAACAATGATCTAAGAGTCTGGCGGCTTGCCTGTGCGTGGCAAATTCAGGTAGAGTTACAGTGGAAGGGGCGCTGGCGGTGGAAAATCGAGAAAGGTTGACATCTAGCGGCAAAGCGAGGAACTAACGATGTACTCTCTCCCATAATGGACCTCGGACGTCTAACGGAACACATAATATGTGGCTCTATTAGTTAGTTGTTTTAGTAAATCATACTTTATGTGTTTTCAAATATGCGTCAGAAATATGTATATATTATAAAAGATAGTTTAACTCAGCTTTTTGAAACATTTTTTCCAGGTTTCAAGACAGTCTACAAGAGTAAAACAGGTGGACTGAGATTTGCAGACCTGCTCGACAAAGTATCGGCTGTAGACCCTGAAGTGAGGATCAGATTTACTGCTGCTCATCCGAAAGACTTTCCTGATGAGGTATTAATTTTTTCTTATTATGATTCGAGCTGTTGGGTCATATAATGTGAGCTATCAACGCCAACGTGAGGATAATGTAAATAACCTTAGGACATAAAACTAAGCTAATTTTAATTAAGCGAAGATATACACCACATCGATTTCAGTATTTTAGACGAGTTTGTTGATGTAATGTTAGCCATGTATAGCTAATAATCAACGGGTCGTGGGTTTGTTCACCACCTGGTCCAATATTTTTTTATTCAATTTTTAAATTCTCTGAAAATTGTTAGACTTCTAGAAATTAAATGGGTGGTAAGAATATCCCAATTCCACCCGAGGCACATGCCACACAGATGATGAAGTTTTTTTTACCTACCACCAAGGGAACCCCATACTTGTTTGTACTCCTTAAACATGAAATAGAAGTATTACATCCACAAAAGTAGGTACTCAATAGTGTCATCTTCGCGTTTAGCTTAACTACTACGTTTGTATACGTAAAAATATGTTGTATTCCATTGGTCACTATTGCAGGTGTTGCAAGTGATAAGAGAACGACCCAACATCTGTAAATTACTTCATCTACCCGCACAATCAGGGTCCAGTTCTGTGTTGGAGCGCATGCGTCGTGGTTATTCGCGTGAAGCTTACCTCTCTCTGGTGGAAAATGTTCGCGCTAGCGTACCTGGTGGTAAGTTCAGGATTTAAATTCAACTTTTTCCAAATTCCTTTTGAGTCTATGGAGAACTAACGAATCCAGGGAAGGCCCCGTATTTCTTATAGGGGTAAGCTGAATCACTCTGTATTGTCTGTAGATTACGCGAGTAGAACTCTTTAAATAAAACACTTTTAAGGGTTTAAATATAACCAACTATATAATATATATAACTATGAAAGCGGGTAGGACTAAAGGTGGACGTCAAATCTGGTAGCGCCATCTATTGCGTTGTAGTTGATATTTGGAGAAACTGACCTTAAGATCTGACTCTCGGTGTCCTTTCGTTTACTTATATGCGCATCCGGAATGTCGGGCCGTAATTAAAAATGAGATAACAATAATTTTGCGTTCTATACCGTTAAAACAGATAAGGTAGTTAAATTGATTTGTTTCTCTTTGTCTTAGTATGACACTATTAAATGTAAACTATCCTGACATTTTATCTTGACAGTCGGTCTGTCCACCGACATGATCTGTGGTTTCTGTGGTGAGACGGATGAAGAGTTTGAGGAGACACTTACCTTGATGGAACAAGTCGATTACAACGTTGCATTTCTCTTTCCCTACAGCATGAGGGAGGTGAGTTTTATCTAAAAAATTAAACTAAATTGAAAACCTTAATATCTTTCACGTGTTATTGCACATGTTGGCACTATATAAATAAAAATCGATAATTATTGATTAGAGCACGGAACCCTGACGATGCCGGTTCAAGTCGTGCCCGAGTCGAATTTTTTTTTCAATTTATTTTTAAAATACACTTTCCAATCGATTAATCAAGAGAAAAAATTATGCGCGATACAGTCCAATTCGTTGCATTGTTTCCCAGGCATCGAATTCCAAATTTTGCGCAGTGCTAGACACTTTATTATGACCTATTGTTGACAGAAAACCGCTGCGTATCGTCGCTATAAGGACGACGTGCCAGATAATATCAAAAAGGCCCGACACGACAAAATGGTGCAACTGTACAGGCGAAAATGTGAACGATTAAACAATTTAGAAGTTGGTAACACCCACCTCGTGCTAGTGGAAGGGGTAGCACCAAAATCTGGAAAACTTATTGGTAGAAACGAGTTTTACTTGAAAGTACTCTTCGATCCAGAAGTCATCTCGGGGCCTGGTAAAAGGAACATAGAAGTGGGGGACTATGTCGCTGTAAGGATACTGGAGGCGAAGGCTTCTGTGCTCACTGGGGAGGCCTTGTTCCACACCAGCATTAGGGAGTTCTATAAAGACGGAAGTTGGGCTGATAGACATTCTGACAAAAAATATGACAACTCTATGCGACAATACTAAATCCTGTTACGAATTTTAGTTAATATATATTGTGCTCAAAAACTTTGTTTATTATTTTTGAACCTCCAACTATAAGAAGATATTTAAATAAATTATTAGATAAAAAAAGATTTAATAAAATACTTTAACGGTTTAAAACGTGATATATATTAACTATACTTATGTGAAAATAATTTTAACTACGGCCCGACGTTGTCACGGGGAGACCAGTTTATCTAATACATATCGCGTTTTAAACCGATAAAGTGTGTTGTTAAAATGTGTGCTATCGAGTAAACTACAGACAATATTTAAGTCATGACATCTTAAGCAGAGGTCGAATCCAAAATCAACAGGATACCGTGCTTGTGTGTTCTTCTGATTGAGCATGTGAAAATGTGTCTAAATGAAAAAGTTTTAATTTTCACATGTGTCTAATATCACATGTGAAAATGAAAACTTTTCCTACTTAAGGACAATAAAAATAGTTCTCGTCATTGCATCACTTGAAAGTGCATTCGTGTTTTAATCAGTAAAAAATACATAATTCAAAGTACAATAAATATACATAGTCTATATTACATCATTGCGCTTAAAAACTATCGTACAAAAATAGTGAAGACTTCAAAGTCATTTACAAGTTCATAATTATTAGCTCTTCATCAGCCTTTTAGAGTATTTTAATAAATAAAAACGAAAACAGCGATAACAGAAAAAGATAAGCAGTTAAATTTTATGAATAATCATTTAAAAATACGAAACTCCTTTTATTTTTCAAGACTATACAAAAGGTAAAAATATAATTATATTAATATGCATTTTCTTTGCGCTTTAAATTTTAAGATGGCAGTTAAAAAATCTGACATTATTATGTTAATATACTTTGTACTTAAATAGGAAAACTGTAAGTGTGTCGGTGCTGTTGAAGACGTACTCTGAAGTACCTTATACTAAGCTGGAAGTACCGAGCTGTTCCTTGTTCAGGATATTGACCCTCTGGCCTGAGAGGTTATCTTCAACATTCCCAGAAAGGCTCGGAGACGGACCTTGAGAACTTCCATACACTTTTGTGCTGTAACCTGAATCGTTGTGCGATTCTCTGTCCGTCTGACTCTGGGTCTCCGTCAAGTGTGTGTTGATTGCGAGCGATTGAAGCCTACTGTGCAACAAATTATGATCCGGTTTCCTCATATGTGGGTTTCGTCCAAAATTCGGGTACATTGGCGGACGGTTATCGTAGTAGCCGCGAAAGTGCTCGTTCTGGTTTGCAATTTCTATTTCCGTGTTTTGGTCCAAATGTTCGCTATAGCACTGCGGTATCCTCTCTATCTCCCGGATAATGTGGTCGTTCATCATAGCGTTGAAGACTCCCGTTTGATGAAATATTGGGTTTCTGTTGCGAGTCTGCTGCGCTTGAGGTAGTCCCGGTTCGTAGTCGTACTGGTTCTGACAGTATTGAGGTACGGGGAGGCCGGGCTCTATCATTTCCCGACGTGGAATTTGGTTATGGACCTGCCTATTTGGCAACTCGTGGAAGTACGCGTCTTTCGGAATGATGCGGATGTTTTGGGAATAGTTGCATTGTACTTGCGGTGCGGGAGATTGTGATTTTGTTGACATTGTTTCATAGTTTGGCAACGGTAATGTTTGCAGTAGGTTTGTGCTTTTCATCGGCCCTGGCTGGTTTGTAGTTCTGATGGGGTTGTCTTCTTCGTCGCTGCTTTCCGAGTTATTACCATTGTCCTTTTGAGAACTCTGGAAAGCTTTTCTTGTGGGGAAAGGGATGAAGTTTTGAAGGCTAAATCTTTTAATTTTCGGTGGTTTTTCCTTTAAAACTGGTGCCGGTCTCTGTGGTTGTTGGGGCATTTTTATGGCTGGAGGGAGTTGTACTTTAGGGGGCATCACGGTTTCTCTCTCAGGTACCTTTATAGCTAATGGCAATCGTTCGGGCGATGTACACCTTTGTTGTTGCTCAACTTGTGCAACTAGCTCCTGCACTGATTTCCGAGGTTCCCTTTCTATGACATTATCATGAGGATTTTGGTGTACATTTCTAGACATAGCGTTCGATACTTCTTTTTCTAGCATTACTCTTTTTCGTATGTCATCTGCTGTTCTTTGTAATACTTGACTTTTCCATGCAGGTACATTTTGACAAGAGTCACCCGAATTTATATGTATTGTGTTGTCTTCTAAGTTTTCTTTGTTTTCAGGTTTACTCCCTGTTGATAGAGGTATAGATAGCCGACTAGGAGATATGTATCGATCATTAGAAATTAAATTCTCAGGGTGATTGAGATTCTGAGGTAATTGATTAAACTTTACGTGAACCTCTGTTGGTAAATTCTGTTGCTGACCACTACAGTTTACGTGGGACCTTATAGTAATAGGGGATTTTAAACTTCTGCTAGGTCCTGCGTCTAAGTAGTCACTGCTTTTCGAATTCTTTAAGGCATGTCTTCGCCTTGGACTCCTCGGAGACCTATCCAATTCTTCTGTACTTTTAGATGTAGCGTTACAATCCAGGTCTTTTATGTGGTCACTACGGTCGGAGTGCTCTAAATGTCCCATCATGTCATGGCCTGCCCCCCAATCCTTTGTAGTTCCGTCCAAAAGTTCTAAGCTTCTGGTTCTTTTAATCGGTGGTATGTCTACAGAACCTTTAGGACTAAAGTCAAGTTTCTTCACTCGTTCCGACGCCCGGAACATTATACCCCTCGTTAGCCATTGCTCTAAATGTTTATGTCTTTCTTTACATAGAGCACGCTCTGCTGCAACAAATCGTGTTAATTCAGATATTTGTCCTTGAGTCTTCATTTCCAAATCGGTCACTTTTTGATCTATCCTTTCGTGCGCTCGATCGATATGTCGTTTCAAGTCATTCTTGTCCTCGTTTAACTTGTTCTCCATGTGTTTAAAAAATGGCGCGCAGTAACACGTGTAACCGGCACCTATGGGCCCCTTCTTTATATTTCCCGCTAAATCTAAGTAATATTGTTCCCCTTTTTTTAAAGGTTCGGTGGGCAGGGAACTCAGCTTAGGTTTCGGAAAGTATTTGGGGTCAGGATAGTAGTGGCAGCCGTACGGTGACCATTGTACTTGTGGTGTTTCAAAGTGGACATTTTTCTTCTTCTTTTCCTTGCTTCTGTCTCTCGCTTTGCCATTATCCGGTTCGTCTATACTTCGATCTTTGCTTTTATCTCTATGCCTGTCTTTCTTTTTAGGTTGTTTTGAGACTGGCGTGTTGAGTATGGCAATAATTTCATTTAGCCCCTTCCGTGTTGCTATATCTCTTGCAGTTTCGCCCTGATGGTTTTTGAGGGATTTATCGCATCCGGCTTCGAGAAGGATTCTGGTAAGTTTCCTACGTCCCATTGCTGCGGCTATGTGAAGTGCCGTATCGCCATTTTTGTTCTGCTCCGAGACTCTACATTGTGCTGAGATAAGAATTCTTGTGACACCCGCGTGGCCGTAACGCGCAGCTGTGTGAAGTGATGTGTCTCCATACTGTAATAACGAAATAAACTTTTACAACGCGGAAAGATAATTCTTTAACCGGGATTCGAACCCGGGAACTAATTTACCTTATGCAACGCTATGCATTACAATTCACACATGCAAAAGAAACTATATGTTCTTGTACTCTCATTTATTTAATGTAATTTTAATATCTTACATTATTCTGTAAGTCTGGTGGTGCTCCAGCGAGCAAAAGCTCCCTGGCAGACTGATTATGGCCGTTCTGGGTGGCAAGATGCAGCGCCACGAACCCGGCTGCGTTGCGCACGCGCAGATCGCAGACGCGGGCGAGAAGCGCTACGCAACGCGAGTATCCTTTCCATGCTGCTTCATGTGCTGCAGTATTGCCATGCTGGAAAATGATGCGTGCATTTTTTAAGAAAGTCTATTAACTTAATTTTTCTTATGTTAATGATTCTTATGTCAAACTAATTAAATGCCGCGTTATAGCCACTTAAAAATTAAACTACTTATAATGACAAGCCACGCCAAGCCCATTATTATTAATACTTAACAATTTATACTAGTTTAAAGACAAACAGAATGCAACATACATTCGTAATCATTTCCTTGACAATAAAGGGACTTTAGCTATAAAAGATATATTGGAAAGTTTCTAGCAAATGACTGGCAAACTGACCTTAACTTGATCTCTTGATTCATCACTATCTGTGACAAAACTTAATTCTACTTTATCTATAAGAAACATGGAAGAAGGAAATAAAAACGAATCAATCAACGAACGAAAGGATATATGATATAAAACCGTAAGTGCACCAGGGTTTAGGATTCTTTCCGTTGTTTTCTAAATGGTCTTCCATTGAGGAGTAACAGTGCTTACCACATGGTCTTGTTTGTTCGGATCAGCTCCTTGTTCAAGTAACAACCTAACAGCATCAACGTGACCGTCAGCTGCAGCTCGCTGGAGAGGACTGCAGCCATTCTGAAAATTGACAAACTAAAATGTATACCATAAAATACAGTTTGAAAATAATAGCAATATAACTGACTTTTATATGTAAGCGCTGAAGGATTACTGAATAATAAATAACTAGAGTCTTGTAGATTTTATATTTAAAACGTATATTACAATTTGACCGCCTCTGTCTTAGGTTAAATGGTTAGTTGTGTTAAGGTTCTGTGTTCGATTTCCGGGGAAACAGTAAATTGTTTTGGGCAGGGCACAGAAGTCTGTTCAACTACTTGCCTGATTAGACGGATCAGTGAAACGGACACAGAAATGTGTTCGCCCCATGCCCCACGAAAGGAACGGGATTTGACTATATTATAATTTACGTAGTGTTCGGTTCGAAAAAGTACAAATAATAAAGCATGCATTTTATAATTCTCATTCAGTTTTATGGCAACTTTTTGGAATATCGGTTAGTGGAAACACTGAATAACAGCGTACGATGTCCATTTGTGCAGCGTTTAGTTGAAGGTGCATCCAGAGATATCTTATTATGATGATAAACATTTGTTATAAGATTAACTTTACACTTGTGCAGTTGTATCTTTATTTCAATGTGATGTCGAATTGAGCCGTATCCGAACCCGAATAATGAAAGTTTTAGACAAATAAAACATTTTTGTTAACTGTGCCTACAATCAGCTAATGTTTTAAAATAAACTTGTCTTGGCGGCGGCAATCGTTTGTGGGTAAAACACTGAATCGTATCTCACTTTCGCCCATTAATTTAGAAAAAAAAACACCATTTGTTGCCTTTTGTGACATGTGAAATATTAATTCACTATTACGATTCTTACAAATTACTATGTTTCTTCGGCCTGGTTTTCTCTTCGAAGCTGATTCACTTTGGCGAAAGTGTTTTTTTTTTTTGGATCGATGTAATTTTAATCCGGTTCTATGATTCGATTCGCACTACTAATTAGCATGTTTTTCGATGCATTTTATATAATATAGTTTGGATAAAAGACGAGAAAAGCGATGACGTCACAGAGTAGCGCATTACGTAACCGTGGAAGTTATCACTTCCAAATAACATAGTCGATTCGTATTGGTTTCTATTATTCTCAACTCCAAATAGTCCTTATGATCTTTAATACCTTGTAGAGGTGATATTATTTGAACTTGTCAAGCGAACTCGTGAAGCCAGTTATTTAGCAGTAGTTAGTAGGAATAAAAACTGTTACATATTCTCCATAATTAGATGCCTCGCCTAATACAGTTAGTCGTTATATTCCAACTTGTTGGGCATTCATAATTATTACATAACTGCGCGATCGTTACGAAATGTCAGCCGTTTGACGCTTGACAAAAACAAGATGGCGGTTCTATATGGAGCACCTGTTTATCGGAATTTTTATATCCAAATCAACTCGGAAATAGATTTTAAAGTGATATCTATCTTGTTATCTGCTTCGTTATGTCTTCCTTCAGATTATTTAAAATAATTTCGATGGCGTCCCGATTATCGCATTCGTATTTAAACTCAATAGATATTGTACTGGATAGAAATTGTAAGTGTCAAATACAGATCGGATGTTTAATATTTCACTGTTCGTAACCTCTGAATGCGACGGAATATACCATCAAATTATTGATTGCTAACTTGCCCTTTGGTTTAATGTCTTAAAAAACTAAGCCAAATATAAAAGTGATTTTAGCATATAATAATATGTAGGTATAACAAACAAAGATAAAACACAAAATATATGGAATGTAAGTCTCGATACAAAAAAAATGTTCTGCATTTTAAATAAAATCATACTTAAGCTGTCTTCACGCTTCGATTATGTTAAAATTGAAAGTGATAAATATGGCTATATTTAAAACGTGGCGCGCTATAAATTATTGGTTCTCTAATGTTACGGTGCTTATGTGCTGAGAGTAACAAAATAGGATTAAGAAATTAAAGAAAATAAATAAAGTATTACTGTATCATTTTAATTTTAAGCATTGTTGGGTAGAAATTATATTGACTACATTAATATAAAAAAGAGCAATTATTCTAAATTTGAACAATTTCGTAACAAAGGCGGGGTTAGATTCTAAGCTTCTTTCAATAATTTAAAACGAGGTGTTTGGTATTTTTTTAACTGCGAATAATATACTTTTCAACCGTTAACAATGTTTAATTTAAATGTGTGCTACGCGTAAACTATAGATAATACTTTATTCTAAAGATTTAAAAAACTGTCATATTCCTGTACAATAATAATTATACACATATAAGAGCCAACATATACATAAATAATAGCAATTTACGTCTATTGTAATTCCGAAGATGATGGGAAACAAAAACTGCCAAGAGTCGTGAAGACATTAGTTTGCATGTCGTCAAGTCCCGTTCTCGCTATCGGCTCTGGACGCTAATACACAATGAATAGTGCCTGTATTACTGTTTACTAGTAATGTGCTATGTAACAAATCCCGTTACCCCATACGCGAGACAGAGGTTTGTCATCGTTTTTAAATCGATTTTATAAATGGACAAGTAGTTGTAGCATTTGTTGCCTCAGTCGAAGATTTTGTTTTCCCGGGATCCGAATCGAAGGCCCCCGCTTAACGCAATTCGTCTGACTGGTGAGTCACTGATACGCTAATAAATAATACTAATACGCTCCTTCTGTAGATGTTTGGTGACCCTAATATCTAACTCAATTCTGACTATGACTTTAGGAATATCGACTATCTTCAGTCCCCCGCGACCACGGTCGCTGTAAAACGTCCGAAACGGCCCTAGTTAAAATTAATTAACTATAAGTATATATTTTGCGTTTTAAACCGTTAAACGTGTTTCATTTAAATGTGTAAGCGTATATTCGCTTTACTATTTCTTCATACGTTTGTCATTTTCAGTTAATATCAAAATGTAATATTGACAGCTTTCTTTGTCAATGTCATTTTTGACCCACAACAGTGCATCTTGTCAAAATATTATATGGCTGGGTTAATTCACCTTTCATAAAGTTACCCCCATGTTTGCTCGTCCTCCTCTGTCATAAAAAAACAATGAAATTGGGTCCATAATCTTAATTAACTTAACTCCGTCTGCTACAACCCATACTAGTTGGTATAGTTTGTTTATGCGATGAATCGTTCGATTTACCGCCCAATTAGAGTCGGATCTCGGTTCTTACATAAATATTGTCTAACTAATTTACGACTACCGCCAGTACATGTGAAGCTTGAAAAACTACTATAAACGCGTTGTTTATGTGGGAGATCAGGTAATTTAAATAGAAAAACTATTCTTTATTACTTTCATCGCATTCAAAAGATACATGGGTCATGCGCAATCTTTGGGCTAATGTATTATTGTTTTTTCGGAATTGAACCCAGGAACCCTCGAGCTTAATGCAAATAATATTATCATAGTCACACTTATTGTGGTTGCGCGTAAGCAGCATTTATTTCTTTTAAATAGTCGTTTTAACCCCAATGTGGCAAATAAATAAATTATTTATATATTTAAGGTCGTCTTTTAACAACTATGTAATTAACGCCCACAAGAGGTTCAGCGTAGTATATAACTTAATAATAATCTTAAAATGTCCTTTCTTTCTTCCAAATATTAGTAAAGAACTATACTGAGAATCTCAAAATCGCCTTAGGGGTTGTGCATTAATCACGTGAGGCTTGAAAGAGGGGGGTTGATAATAATCACGAAAATAACACATTGTAGTAAGATATCTCGTGTATTTATTTCGTCAAACGCGCGATTTTTAAACAAATGGTGTAGATATTTTTAATAATAAATAATAATAATAAACTCTTTATTGCACAAACATAGACATAAGAACATGGATACATAGAATTACATATACAAAATAAAACATGTTTGTGCAAAGGCGGCCTTATCGCCTATGGCGATTTCTTCCAGGCAACCTTTGCATGTAGAAATAAGAAATAAAAAAGATAATTTTGGAAAACAATCAAAAATCAAACTTAAAAAATTAAATTATACAATAAAAAGATAATATAAACTGGAAATTAACACCAAATTACTAAAGCTAAACATACTTAATAGATAAAATTACACACTTAAAACCTAGAGAAGCATATGAAGATCCTAAATATGATTAATTCTAAAGCCAATGAGGCCAAGGCTAAACAGCAGTACCAAGAAAGTATTGCTTGACCCTGACCTTAAATATAGTGTGACTCTGTGACAGTCTGACTGTAAGTGGTAGCTCATTCCATAGGCGGACAGCCTGTACCGAAAAAGAAGAGTCATAAAACTTTGACGAGTGGATCGGCATGGAGAGAAGGCGGTTGTTAGTAGAGCGAAGGTCCAGTTCATGGGAGGAACCCATAAATATAAATCTCTGCTTTAGGTAGGAAGGAGTGCGCGGATCAAAAAGGATAGAGAAAAGAAGACAAAGGATGTGAGTATTGCGACGAAGTCTTATGGGGAGCCATTTAAGTTTTGAGCGGAACTCTGAGACATGGTCGTACTTCCTTAGACCGTAGATAAAACGAATAGCAAAGTTTTGGAGTCTCTCTAATTTATTAAGCTGCTCTCCTGTTACGTCTAGGTAGCAGACGTCGGCATAATCAAGAACAGAGAGCAACAGCGATTCGGCAAGTAGTGTCTTGGTGGGGATCGGCAGGAAATTTTGTAAACGTCGAAGCATGCCCGCAACTCCATACACCTTTCTGCTGACCTCCTGTATTTGTTTATTCCATGACATGGAACTATCGATATGAATCCCCAAACTCTTCACTGTTTTACAAAACGGAATTTGGGCACCGTTGATCAAAATAGAGGGAATGTTACTCCAATCTACTCTCGCCAACTGATATGAACTTCCAATAATTATTGCTTGGGTTTTGACGGGATTAATAAGGAGGCCGTGAGAATTTGACCAATCTACAACTACTTGAAGGTCGGCGTTTATGGAATTGATACCATCAACAAGGTTTTCAATTGTGGAATGAGTGTAGATTTGAGATAGATGAAAATTTAGAGGAAATTGAATTTATAAAAATAGAAAAGAGAAGAGGAGATAGCACACCGCCTTGCGGCACGCCAGCAGTAACTGTAGACCAGGAAGATGAAGTATCACCTACTCGAATGCACTGCTGACGTTCCGTCAAGTAGTTTTTAAACCAAGTAATAGCTGTAGATGAGACGTTAAGAGAAAATAATAGAGCAAGTAACACATCAAAATCGACAGTATTGAATGCGTTGGAAAAGTCAACCAGAGTCAAAATTGTGAGCTCCCTGTCATCCATAGCCATTCTTATATCATCAGTTACTTTAAGCAGAGCTGTGGCTGTACTATGACCAGATCGAAAGCCGGATTGATATGGATTGAAAAGGGAGTTTTTGTTAAAAAAGAGACACAGCTGTTGATATATAAGTTTTTCGAAAGCTTTAGCCAGGAAAGGGAGAATAGAAATAGGGCGATAATCATTTAGGTTAGTGGGATTATTAAGCTTCGGGATAGGAATAATAAAAGCTTTTTTCCAGACGAGAGGAAACTCTCCTGTTTCTATAGAAAAGTTGAGGATATGGGTTAATATAGGAGCTATAGAATCAAGAACGGGAAGAATCATAGTACGGCCAACACTATCAACGCCTAAGGCATTAGAAGTAACTGACGTGACCTTTCTCTTAACATCTACAACTGAAAAAGGAGTGAAGCAAAACTGAGGATAATTTGGAGTAGAAAGTGAAGAAAGAAAATTAAGTGTATCCGTTTTTATTGCTGGATCAAATACACTCGTAGGTGAGGAAAAGTGGCGATTAAGAGCATCAAGATCAATATTAGAGGATACGGAAGCAGAACGAGATTTACCGATTCCCAAAGAGTTCAGAAACTTCCAAGTTTCAGGACTATTCCCATGTTCTACTGATTTATAAAAGAATTGCTTCTGTGCGTCCCTGCATCTTCTGTTGCATGCGTTCCGGATAGCTTTGTATTTATTTCGATTGGCTTCGCTATTGTTCGACTTAAACTTGGCCTTGGCACAATTCTTCTTATGAATAAGGGTTTTCAGCTCATCACTTAACCAGGGAGAGGGGCTATGTTTTATTTTAACTGGTCTTATGGGGGCATGTTTATTAAACAGCTTATTAATAATATCATTGAAATTATTAACTTTGGAATCAATAGTATTAGCTGTTAATACAAGCCTCCAGTCAACTGTGCGAGCATCATTGGTTAGGTGAGCAACATCCATGGTTCTAAAGTTCCGCTGTAAAATAATTTTATGCTTTCTCTTAGGCGGGCGAATAAAGTACGAAAGAAACAAGAGATCGTGAAAAGAAAATGAATCAGCCGACAGTTGTCCATGTTTTGCAACATGGGCTGTTGAGGATACAATAATGAGATCGAGTAGAGATGGCGAAGAGCCTGGAAAAAAATGAGTAGCTTGAAGCGGAAGTATATTAAGATTCAAGGATGTTATAATAGAGTTAAGTTTTCTACTACGAGAATCATTTTTAAGAAGGCACGTATTAAAGTCTCCCATGATGATTGAGTGGTTATAAAGTGGACAAAAGTCTTCTAAAGTTTTTTCAAAAGTAGAAAAGTAGTTTACGTGCAATGAAGGTGAGTAGAAAACTCCTAGGAGCAGTTTATTAGAGGACAGGGTAATTTCAATTAAAAGATGCTCTGCAGCATCAATCGGCGGGGGTTGTGGAGAAGTACTGAGCAACTTAAAGTTGATATCTGAACGCAAGTAAACGGCCACACCACCGCCGACGCGGCCAACACGATCATTCCGCAAAAGGTTAAAGCCAGGAAGGAAATACATGGAAGTAGATAAGCAAGGTTTAAGCCAAGATTCGGAGACAAGAATAGCATGAACTGGACAGGTGGAGAAGGACGCCACTAAGTCGGTATAGTGAGCAGGTATACTCTGCGCATTAATGTGCACAACGTTGAAATTTTTGTGAAAATTAGAGAAAGTAGAAGTCAATAGGTTATCCAGCCGTGAGGTTTGAGCACCATCGTGGTTAGAATCACTACTATATGAGGTCGATGTAGAATCATTTAAAACGGTAACATTAGTTTGTAACATTAAGCTGTGTTGTAAAAAAAAAAATTAAATTATACAATAAAGAAAATAAAGTTGACCTATTGATATATACTAATGCAACTATTGAACCTATCCTACTTAAACTAGTAAAAACAAAGAATGCCTCATATTTATATTTACGATTTATATAACTAGTATCACTGTGCTGAAGGATAGGTATACAGCTTAATGCTATTGCTTTAAAGCTTTGGAAAAACACAAAAGACTTAAATAGAATCCTGTATAACCTACATAGACATTTAGCAAAGCACAGTAGTAATTTACAGTTATTACTGTACATAATATGTTCCCCTTGACTAGACTTTACATTATGTACCCGGCCAATTGCAACATCAAGCGATTGAATGACTACAACTCCAGGCAATACAATGATAACTTTAACGAAGACTAAACGTAAATATCCATAGAGAACACTATATAACTTAATATTATATTTTTCTAAGAATAACAATGCTAATGAATATAAAATCATAACTAAGTTTAAATTATTAATGAGCCATAGAAATTTCCAGAATAAATTTCGACCACAATTAGAAATAATTTTTACTCGAGAACACAAACTATTTACTGATACAATTATAAGTAAGAACACGCTGTCGTTAATAATTGCTAGTCGCATTCTGTCAGGCGTATTTTTACAACTTTTGCAAAAACAATGCAACGTAAGCACAACGTCCGCGATAAAAATAAGTGTCCAAGCATAATTATTCACTATGAAACATGAAAGTTTTAAAAGTATTGACTCCCCGCACAGACTGAAAGTACTTACGATGCACAACGTTATATTATATAATAAATTGTTAAAGAATATAGTTGTAAGACTTACAAGAATTACAAAACATTCTGTTATTATCGAACGCTTACACAACCAAAACAGCTCCACCAGCTCAACAGTATTAAACAGTATTTTACTAAGATTGATAAATTTAATAATAATAGAAATCAAAACGCGAAGAGCAAATACTAATTCCACTTCCACATGCCAGCACAATACAATTAGTAGAAATAAATAAAAATTTCCAAAACACAATAAAGGAACTCTAATCACTCTGGTCCTGAATCGAAACGGCACAGCCGAAAACCTCCTGCACATCACGTTCAGAGCTAATGTAAAATAATTTGGAATTGGGTTCGCGACGAGCATAGACCCGCCCACTGCGAGTCCACACATATCGCCAATTATTAGACTTAGCTTCCCGGCGGGCCATGAGAAAAAGCTGTCGATTTTCATGCGTGAGATGTTCATTCACATAGAACCGACTAGGCTCACCTACAATACCGGTCCCGGAAGTATCAGCTCCTCGCCGCACACGCGCTGCTTGAATGATCTCGTCCCGAAGCCGCTTGCGACTCAGCCTCACCACAACAATACGGGGGCGCACGGCTCCTTCGGTCGAAGTAAGTGATTTCTGTATACGGGGCCCGACGCGCTGTGCCATGACAATGTCTCGCTCTTCTAGTGTTATGCCAATTTTATTAGTCAAAGTTATTACGGTGTGCACAGGGTTTTCACCGCTGACCTCCGGCACGCCGGAGATAACCACGTCGTTAATAAGACGGAGTTGCTCAGATTCGTTTAGCCGTTTTTGTAATACCGCCACTGAGTCTACGACCTCAGGCATACGTGCCTTCTCCTGCATCTGCGATTCCAGAGAAGCAATACGTTCTTCAAAGTTGTCAAGTCTTCCATTTATAGCCTTGACGAGATTATATATTTCTTCTCTAAACCCTGACAGTTCAGACCTTAGGAGTTGTAATTGTTGCTCGACAGGATCAGGCGTTCGTTCATCCACGGGGGACTGCGCCGTAGGGTCACTGGACTTCACTTTCTTAGTCTTACAATCTCCACAATGCCACTTCGGATTATTGCGGGCCTCCGGACTGAGACATTGTTTATGAAATGGCACACTACATTTCGAACACTTAATCCCATCACCGATTATGCTGAAGAACTTTCCACATTTTAATATGCACTTATTAGACATTTTTATTCTTACTCAAAATGGGAGGTAGGCGATGATTTGCTTTATTGTGCAAACAGCTGTACGCGGTGCAAAATTACATGTAAACACGATTTATATTCACTATTTTATGTTCGCATAAATACTTTTTCCTTTAGAACAAACTTCTTACTTTTTCCAGTAGAAAAGACAGTATTTATTTATTTTTAATTATCAAGATGTTAAGAGCGATACGCGCCACTTCGTACACGATGCTATTCTACAGCTGCTTTTTTTTTATTATGGTCCTTCAGAATAAAATAAGATTATAGTTTATACCTATTTATATTATATTAGGATAATATTCAGGAAATTTTAAGATTCTTTGTAGGTACTAAAAATACACGTGATGTTGAGAAGGGGGAGGGGGGGTTTAAAAATTCTAAAAAAAGGTCACGTGATTAATGGACAACCCCTTACTTTTAAACTCCCAGGGTGTACTAAAATTTTTCATAGAAATACATTTTCGCGGGATTCAAATTTAGAACCGCGTCCTGCAATCACGTGTACGTCACAAGAGTAACGAGAAAGTTTTACCACGTATCTTTCCGAACTTTAAAATACTTTAACATTTACAAAATCTTACGTAATGTTATTCATCGATCAATTAAAAATTTAAAACAGACAAACTTTATTTAGATATATCGTAATGCTCCTCTCACGAAATCCATTCGTCAAAACTAATCTTAGCTGTCAGAGAGTAATAAAATTGATCGTTACGAGAATGTGTCTACAGATATTCTAGTGCCAACTTATAACCGTTTTCGAAGTTATTACTTACTTTTTATAAATGTACAGTTTCTTTTTAGATTTTATTAGCATAAAATTGCAATTTATTAATAAAAACGCCGCGATTACATCCTGAGTAACAAGGAAACACAGAAGTTTCGGTCGCATAAGGCATAGAAGACCGAACACTAAAACAGACACAAATGTGCCCGCGCCATGTATACAAGACATTTCTTAGAGCTGAAGAGTTTATTTGTTTAAACGCGCTTATCTCAGGAACTACTGGTACGAATTATTTTTGTGTTGGATAAAACATTTATCGAGGAAGGCTCTATAGGCCATAAAACATCGCGATGCGACTTATATGAGCAAAGAAACAGCGGAAAATGTAGAGAAAAAGGGGAAAATTATTCATCTACTTGGGTACGCAGAGGTTTGCAAAAACAAATTTTGATGCCCAAATTTTGTTAATATAATACCTAGGCATTAATTCAAAGTGAGAAATATAATGTGTAAATATTACTACATAGTAAATAGTAATCCGTGATAATCAATCATGTCTAGAGAAACGAGATCAGGAAATTGTCCGAGATACGTCAAGCAGGTGCTTACATTACAGCTTCAAGAGATTAAGCTATTGATGACGACTTAAACATACAAGATAATATATGAAGTATGTTATAAATGGTAACACTGTATTGAAATAATATTTTGGGTTCGTCTAATGGCAATTTTAAGATTTGAGTTATTTGTATTTTCAGTCTAAAAATGTTAATCTACACGAAAACTGAAAATTGTTAACATAATTTTTACACAAATAATAGTTTAATTAATTTTTATTTTCCTCCTTATTGAAAATCATAGTTTTGTTATTAGACCACTTTGACTCTAGCAGCCTTAGATATTTGTTATAATCGGCAAGTTCAAATATCACTTGGTGCGTGTTTCTATAGTCAATCGATGTTATATTATACGTGTAGGAACAGTAAAATTACCGTCCATTAAATAAAACATTTTAACAGTTTAAAACGCGAAATATGTTAACACCGACGGCCCAACATTTGATATTCTTTCCAGCCGCAACCACGGCTGCTGCAACCACCGGCTCAGTTAAAATAAATTGTAAATAAGTTAAACAGTATATTTCACATTTTAAACCGTTATATTTCTTTTTATTTCAATTTGTACTACTCGCGTAAACTACATATACTGTGAAGTTTAAATTTACGTTTCACTTTGCCGAATCGTCAAATCTAAAATGGGTCGATATCGCATTTTAATTAGATGCTATATATGGCTATGACAGATGTGTATTAATAATGTGTATCCATTTGCTATAATATATACACGTAAAATCGTACATATGTGCATGTATAACACATAAATATAAAAATTTATTGTATTTATGAAATGGGTCTTTTAAGAGGAACCTATATTTTTGGAAACTTAATATTTTTCACATGTTTCTGCACATAATGGCAAAATATCAATTAAACCGTGTCGACACGGTATCTGAATTGGTTAGAGCATCAGAACGGAAAGCGTAAGAGGACACCGGTTCAAGACCTACCCGTGCCCCATATTTTATCAATTTAAAATCGATTGAATACTGTCTGTAGTATAACGCGAGTAATACACATTTAAATAAAACAGTTTAAAACGCGATATAACTACCGACGTTTCGGACGCTTTGCAGCAACCGTGGTCACGGGGAGTTTTTAATTTAGATACCAATACTACAAATGAGACCACGAGCGATCTCCACTGCAACAAAACGATCAAATTGAATGCGTAAAATCCAATATTGAAAACCACCGCACCGTGAAGCTGTGAAATAGCATTATCTTCGTTTTCACCGCATTATTTACTGTTTGATAAATAATATAGATGGCGTGGTTTGTACAGCTATACTTGAAGGTTCGAAACGTCCCATGGATGATGTGGAAGACAGCGAACACTATTTTGTGTCCGTTTTTGTGGGTTCTAATTATAACCAAGTTAACTGTCTGTAGTTGGCGCGAGTAGTACACATTTAAATAAAATACTTTGACGGTTTAAAACGCGATATATTTTAGTTAAACTTGTTTGGAAATATATAAGCAAACTTATCTTTATATAATTTTTACAGCTCGACATTTCGGATGCTTTGCAGCAGACATGGCCACGCGGGGAAGTTTCCGGCATGTTGGGCAGTAGTAGAAATAACTAATATATTTTGCGTTTTAAACAGTTTACAGTAATTTGAGAATAGGTTAGTAGTTAGTAGATAAATACCTCAAAACATAGTCATAGTTTTTATTTATGTACTACTCGTTAAACGACATACACCACTTGAGCCTATCGAATTAATTTATTAATATAGTTAGATGAGGCGTAGATAAGGATTGTATGCAAAACTAAAGCATTGTTCACACCGGACCAGCGTGATCAGCGTGATCACCGAGAACGAACTTAATAGGTATCGACATTTTTATCATCTGTCATCTAGCGAGCCAACGCGGCGATCATTAAAAAACTAGTTCGAATCAACCGGTTCGCGAGTTGTACTTTTTCTTTAGTTTCGCCGTAACCGCGATATCGCCTCGCCCGACGCACAATATCTATCTACAGTGTTTTAAAGAGATAGCTTCCTTTATTGAGAGACTCTTGTTACATAACACGCTACGGCACCTTGTTTTGCCAAACATTAACGTTTAAGTTATCTTTTTCAGTGTCCTTAACCCGTTTTATTTAAAATTGACAGAAATACTTTATTGGTACATGTTGAACACGGAACTAAAAACAATTGAAAAGGCTTCAAACGTAACAAAGATCTACTATGTGAAATAAGCTTTGTATTTTAGAAAACTGGGCGCAAAAAAGCAAATAAAAAATATTTTTTGCTTTCCCAACCGAAAATATCCTGTTACATACATTATCATATAATGTTTCAGAGGATTTTGAAGTAATCTTTACTAAGTTGACAGAAGATGACAAACAAGTGAGGTTTTATTGACTTGAAATTAATTTCAGCTAAATGAACCCTAACGTCCTAGCTTTATGGCACTGACATCTATATGAGTAATGTAGCCATAAGTCTATTTTAGTTCGATATTTTCAAATTCAACACCATTAAACGCAATTAATTCTGCTAGAGATAGAATGGCCTAATAACAAAAAATCGCGATTTTAATTTAAAGGAAAATAAAAATGCGCAATTAACTTAGGCGAAAACGAATTTGTACTATTATTTGTGTTAGAATTATGTTAACGATTTTCGGTCCCTGTGATTTTGTAGATATCAAAACTATAAACATATAAATAAGTCGTCATAAAATTGCAGTTAGGCTACTCTGGCTCTAGCGGCCTCAATTTATCAATTCGAAGCAACCCTTTTTTCTTACACACGTTTTCTCAAGATTTATACTCGATACAACACTCGACCGATTAATCGATACATTGATTTATCGATTATTTTATATGTTGTGAGCGAAATATCGAATTTAATTATTCATGTTCCAAAGACGGTGTGGACGGGACATGAATTGCAGTACACATTGCAACTTTTAAATTCAACTCAGAATATTTCGCTTCAAGTAGAAAAGAGTTTTAATTAGTTGTTGAAAAGGTTCAGAATCGTCTGGCGGGTTATAGAAGTTTTGAAGGCATTAATTCGTTCACAGTATGGTGCCTGTAAAGCAATATACTCGGCTTGGCTACTGCAGCCTATTTGAGGGACGGCCTTATTGAGGCACGCACTAACGTTCATTTATTACATTAATTTGTTATGTGATAAATTACTGGGGTTACAATGACAGATTGCAATTAGATTTTTTGTTAGAAAGCGAATATATCTTGACAGCTACAGATTACGCTAGTCTGTTGAAGAGTATAATCTGTAACTGTCACAGACAAAAAATATTTATTTGACTAATTTCTACAGATAATGCACTCTATGATTTAAGTCGCATATTATTTACCTATAGAACAATTAAACTGCGTGTACTTTATTTCGTCATTAATTTTAGGTCACAATGCGAGAAGAAACACCTTTTTTCTTACTTTAGGTATAACATAGTACAGGAAAGTAAGAGAAAGGTGTTCTCATGGCCAACTGATCTACGATTTCGGGGATTATGAGAACTTACCTCATCCGTTTGGTCGAGGTTGTCTCCTGCGCGCAAGAGGCTAGCGATGCGCCCCGCGTCACCACGCGCAGCCGCTTCCAGCAGCGCGCCCCCCATGCGCTTAAGACATCACTGCAAAAAAACATTAATAAATTTCTAAGGAAAAATTTACCTACCTTAAAGAACAAAAGTAACATCGCAATGTGGTACAATAAGGAAATGTCAAATGTAGCCTATTTAATTGAACATATTTGTATTATTGTGGTTAATACATTAGAAACACACTTTAGTCAATAAAAAACGCTTACAATTTATCAACAGACGAGCATATTTATATTAAAAATATTCTTATTTCCAAAAACTTATATTAACCATCACTTAGCTAAATTAAAAAACACGTTATAATTTACTTTACCTATTTATTGTATGTCCCACTACAATACACTAACGCATTCTGATCTCTACTGAATTTAATCCACATACTTCAAATACTTATTCAATAAGATCTGCACTAGTTACACGGGGCGGAAGTCATAAGCGTTAGCGATCTAATCGACATTATACATATATATAATGTTATCTACATTATTTGTTTTTAACATAATTCTATTTATATAACTGTATTATTAGAGAAATACGAAATATTATTATAATGTATCAAAGTTTACGCAAATGAAAACGACCGAGTCATAGATTACATAATTAAATTCCAAGACAACAAAGTGTATTCACAATTACCGTGGCTAAATCAAATTCTAAATATTCGTTTTTAACTTCGGTATTATTGTGTAATAGTTACCATGGCAACGGCCCCGGACGGTATGCAGGTATGTTCAAGATTTTATTTGGATATTAGTTGTTTGCGAATGTTTGTAAATAACTTAATCATTTTATTTATTGGCTATTTCGTCGTTGGAAATTAAAAGTTTTTAACATATTAATTACATGTACCGACGGATTAAGCGCTAATATTTAAATCTTCAGACAGTGATTTTTCCGAAAGACCAAAATGGAGGATGGCTGATGGAGGCCTGTCAAAATTTGTTAATTTTTGACAGCATCGTTGGTATATAGGTATATAATATATTTATATAAAATATGACAATAACCAAAACGGATCATGAGTTGGAATTCCACCCGCTCCAACATGTATCTCATCATTTAGGTAATTTTTAATCAAGTTTGACACCGTCTGAAAATTACACATTATACGTAGTATGAATACCGAAATTCCATACAGACCACGAACCATACCACGATAAGTCGTGAACCTACGTTTTGATTTCACTCTATCCCTGGACATTGGGACAAGCCAGAATAGGTCATCTTGATTGACATGCTTGTCTGTTTTTCTATGTCAAATATGTTTTATACTTATACAGGTCCTGGCTTCTCTTATAACGTGTACCACAGGTAACAGTTAACATACCTAATATTCTTAACAATAAGAAATTGTTCACGGTTCACAAAGTAGACGCGCCCTTCCGACTAGAGTTAGTGAGTTTTTATTGACAGATGAATAGATTATTCAGTAACGGTTGCAAAAGGAAGAGTAATGATGTTGTAAGCTACGTTACACTTGAAACTAAGCCGTTTTTAATATATGAGGTGTCAAATAATTTGTTAAACTGGTATGATTTCAATTTGAAAATTGTATATTTGAATCTGAATCAACTAAGTTATAAATCATTTACATAAATCACTTAAAGTTTAATAAGAAAAACATATTGGTTAACTTATTTTTAATTTATTTTAACTACCGCACGCTCTAATATTATTTGGGTTGTAAACCGTTAAAAGTGTTTTATTTAAATGTGTACTACACTCGTAAACTACAGACAATTAATCATACCTGGCATGGTAAGAAAGGTATTCGATACAATGATGTATGAGCTTAGACCCACTACGCTGGTCTAATGCGGGTTGGTGGGTTTTAAAAAAAACTACCATTAAATTAACCAAGATAATCAGGACCGACTGCTTAGCATAGTCTATTGACATTTAGGTGTTTCCAAAATCCGGAATGATATTGTTGGTCGTTAGAAAAATTTCCAAATTCTACTACAGCTGGGATCAGAACCTTGGACTTTTTGATCTGCAGTCAAATGTTCTAACCACTAGGTGGTTCATACAGCTTTCGTTAATATTAAAAGAACAGCATGAGTTTAGTTACTCTTCATTTATTGAAGGTTTTTATAAAAATAGCGGAAACCGGTCGCGGTTCGGTCTAGACGCATATTTACATGCCTATTAAGTGTAATTTCGTAATTGTAAGTATTTATCTTGTGTGTGGGAGTGTGCGTGGTCTCGTCAAGCATTATTTTTTTGTGAAATAACAATAAAAGATTACAGATCCAATCTTTCGTAGACGATAAAGAAAGGTGGAAAAGCAGAACCATGTTGAATGGAGCAATAGGCTTCATTCGTATTATGGCGGCTCTACTCGATGGCGTAGATGTTGGCGAATCACCAACCCCCGATCTACACGATGGCCAACACGTATTGGCTATTACGTTCGCCAATATCTTCGCCATCGTGTAGAGCCGCCATTAGACTACTGGATGTTTTGCCCCGGGGTTTACTTAACTTCTAGTAATACCATTTTTTTACCATATAAGAAAATATATGTACCTAACATACATAAGTACCTAACTATATAACTCCAAATATAAACACAATTATACAACATATTACAAATGTACAAAGATATAAATATAAGATATAATAAAAAAATAAACGGCTTCAAATTGAAACCAATAGAAGCGATTATGGTTTTCCTATGGTATTTAGTATGGAGTTCTATAGTAGGCTAACAATAAACGGGTTGTGAATTCGATTTCTATTAGGGCCAACGCGATAAAAAAAAACTTTTTAAACACGTTTAACTAAAGAAATAAGTATGTATATTTAGATTATTTTAGAAAAATATTTTTTAATAATTTTAAAGTCACGTCAATAGAAACAAATATTTACAATAAACTTACTTCGATAACAGAGGTATGTAATCTCTATTTACTCAAAGCTCTGTCACGATTCTTATATGTAATACACAAGATCTCTCCATCATTATTCAAACTCATTGTCTTTCCGATGACGGACCAGTTAGCGCGACCGGAGTGATGGAATTTTGATGAGTTAACGCGACATTGTCGAGATTATATCAATTTTTTATATGCCTGGTATTTGTAGCCAACGTCTAAATGGATGGGTACGTAAGAACTTGTAAAAGACAGTTGTTTGAAACAACTTTCTTTATTTATAGTCTGTAGTTTACGCCAGTAGACATTTTATCCACGAAAATATCAACAGAAATTCAATCAAACCTGGAATCCATCATGAAACAATTAAATCCCCAAACGACATCGTCGATTAGTTCTGTAAGGACTCAACTGATGTATTATAATACCAATGAAAGAAAACAGGTGGCGCTAGCTTTGAATAATCACTTTGAGATTAGGGATAGCTACTACGAAGCATTAGAAACGTCGGTCGTGGTTTATTATTAACAATAAGAATTGTGAACTTATTTATAAAATGTGTAGTTGAATAGAGAAAGCAAGAGAATATTATTTATGGACACGACAATTCTGTGTTTTTGTGGTAATTTATGGATTTCTGTTCGTTTAAATTTTCTACAAATTCAGTTGGAACATATTAAAACAGATTTTCCACTTATTTTGAAGCTTAGTTGAATATTTAGTAGTCGATATCTAATCTATTCAAGTAATTTTATGAAGAATATTTGAAGTTTCAACGTAGGTATTATTTTTTTTACATTTAAAGCGTAGTTTTAACTGCTAGATCTAATTTATAAGTCCCTTTTCGTCTTGCTCTTAATAACCTCTTTCTGTATCTATCTGTTAATTGACATTAGTCAAATACAAAAGATAATAAAAACCAACGACAGATGCGAGTCACCACAAACAGCCACTCGTGACGGAAGTAAACCAAACTGCGCAGTTTCACTTTCGTTTTTGGCAGAGGTGCTCAACCTTTCCAAATTCCTGTCACACCATAAGCGACAAATGTCATAAAACGAGATTTTCTTCGCCATAAGACCAATAGAAAGTGACATATTTAGCCTTATATTATTGAAAAGTAGATTTGATTTTTCACTAAACACTTTAACATTGCTCCAACCAAATACGAAAAAAGTTTTTTTTATATATTTTTCTAAATACGCCACGTCTTTTTCTGATTAAATAAAAACTACTAAACTATATTATTTCGTTTTATAGACTCTATCAATGACACATTATTAGGTAAGCAAATTATCTTTTAGTTTAGAGAAATGACCTTAAGTAAAAAAGGTTTACAATCTCTGCTTCCTAATTAAGTAACTCGTGATATAGCCATTATGTTAAATAGCCAACGATACGAACGTTAACTTTTTGATAATTATGCTAAACCTTGTGAAGCTATTTTACATTCGTAAAATAATCGAAAATCAATTATATACAATAATATGTTAATAAACTTTTATATATTTAAATAGCGACTTATTTAAATAAGTGAAATTATTTGAATTTAATTAAAACGAGGGGATGTGGTCGTGGTGTGGATGACTCTTTGGTTACATAAATTTGATTATCTATGTTTGAAATCGTATCTATAGTTACGATAGCTACACAAATTAAATAAAAAAACTAATTTAACGGTTTAAAATGGGATATCTGTCGCATAACTTATTATTAACAACGATCTGATCAGGACGAATAATGATGATGATTGCTGCAAATCGTTAGTAATAAGTTAAATAATATGCTTCGCGTTTAAAACCGTTAAATGTAAATATAGTCTGTAGTTTAAGCGAGTAGTATACATTAAAATAAAATACTTTACCGATTCAAAACGCGACATATATCTATTAGTTAAACTTATTTGAAAATTATTTTAACTAAGACCCGACGTTTCGTATGCTTTCGCTGCGCCGTGGTCATGGGGCAGCGTTCTGCCGTAATTAAAATAATTTTCAAACAAGTTTAACTAATACGTATCGCGTTTGAAACCGTTCAAGTGTTTTATTTATCGTGCCACTTATAAGTCGATAGCATTTATATCGTTTCTACTAGAAACTAATGTTAATACGAAAGTAGTTGCGTTACAAATTATTAATAATGTATTTGTACCGGCGTATTTTAGTTTTTAGATGCATGACCATTAAGTGGTAACACATTAGCCTTATACAAGCTTCGCTTAAAATGGCGGATAGATCTAGATAAGTCTTGGAGTGGAGAAAAAGCCGAGGAGACGTCTTGGTGATTTGAAAAGGAGATAACGTCATTTATTTGCAAATTACAACAAGGTGTTAGAACCGGATATAAGATTCACATTAGACGTGCCTTCCAATAGAAGCAATGTAGGACTAACTTTTAACGGGTTTTGGATTCGATTTTTACCGGTTCCAATATGTTTCTAAAAAAGTAAAATAATTCTAGGGATAGTCCGACTCCAGAACCAGAATCCACAGATGAAAATGCCGAAAATTTTAATCGCGTTTTGGTTTTCGTCTGTGGCTTTTCGAATGTCCAAAACATATATATATATGTAAATTGTATGTAATATGTAATAGCAGTATGTTGAATATTGTATTTGAATACTAATAATAAATAAATAATTAATAACAAAGTTAAACATTAATATGACAGCTTAACAGCTCAAAAGCGCCCTAATACAAAATGGCGGCGAAAGTCTTACACAATTTATATTACCTAATAATTGGTGTTGAAACTAGAAAAATGCCTCTACATTTTACCACCATAGACAATTAATTACAGTCGGAAGTTTACGCGAGTAGGACACATTCAAATAAGACACTTTAACGGTTTAAAACGGGTAGTCTTTCCACGGCAAAGCATCCGAAATGTCGGGCAGAAGTTAAAAATAATTATCAAATAAGTTTAACTAATATATATCGCGTTAAACCGTTAAAGTGTTTTATTTAAACCATAGACAATGTTAAAATATTTTTTGTCGTTGTGTGAAAAACATGAAAACTTCCTTAGTTTTATGTCGCTATTAAAGATAGTCTGGAATATAAATATTGTATGAATGTAATCGAATCCCAACAACCAAGAGATTTGTTATCAGTATCTATATAAAGATTTCAAAACATGATTTTTTAATTAGAAAGCCGTATGTATGTACTATCATTTAATGTTGACTTATCTTTGAATTTTACATAAAACAACGTTTAAGGAAACAGGTTTTCAGAATGGCTTAATTTAAAATGTTCATATTAAGGCAAATAGGCGATAAATCAATCTCTTTGCATCTATTTGAAGTGACGTTTAAAGGAATCGTAAATAAATTCTATAGCAAACGTCGTAAAATGTTTGAAATTAAGCTATAAAATTTACGTATTTTATGTAGGTTATAGCTTTTTAATATTTGTATTTGTAGCTATTTTATTCAAGCAGATGAAAAAAGTACAGTTGAATAGACCACTAAATTTCATATACCCAACCTTTTTTTATAAAACTCTTTTAACGCTTTAAAACACGAAATTTGCAATTACGCAATTTAAACCTAAAACGTGTATTATTTAAATGCTTCTCGCTTAAACTACAGAAAGAAACTTTTTAATGTTCTTTGGGGGCTAAAAAGCCCTGACCGCCTCTGTAGCCAAATGGTTAAACTTTGCCTAGCATTGCGTTAAGCGCGAGAGCTCCTGGGTTCGAATCCCAGGGAAACAGAAAAATATTTCGGTCGGGCATGGCACAGTGATCAACTTGCCTGTTAAATAATGGATCAGTGAAATGGGCACAAAAATGTGTTTGCCCCATGCCCTACGAAGGGTAAACGGGATTTCACTGCAAAAAGCCCTAATTTTTGACTCGATATCATCATCATCGATAATAATGTAGAGATTTAGATAGAAAAAGGGTTGCGATATGAAATATGTAGTACGGACTTGACGTGCACGAATCTGATTTTTAAAGGGTTTTATTTAGCTCGACCCGTACGGAATTCATTTATTTTCGTCAAAATTAGAAATTGAAATTTAAGTACCTTCCCGTTGTCCGATTGATCTGAAATTTGGTACACAACAATTCAAGATGGCCGTCGATACAAAATGGCGCCTGGCATATTTTTCCTTAACCCCCTCAACATGGGTATCAAATGAAAGGGCTACACGATGATTATGTCAAAATTTAAAATATTAGTAATTTTCAGTGCACACGAAATAATATCGTCAAACTAAAAAGATTTTTTAGTTGATACTTGTTTATTTTTTTACTCATGATGAAATATTGATCTAGTATAATTTAGAGACATATCGAATACGCCAGAGGGGAAAAAAGTGGGCGGAATGATTTATATCTTTGTCACCTACTATGTCGCCGAGGAAACAATAACTTCTCGATAACAATAAAATATACCCACGCGATGTTTCATTGCATTGTATATAAACGTCTTTTGTTAAATCTAGCTAGATTAATGTATATATATTTACACTTTGGGGTACAAGCCAGATAGGGTCTTCATCGAATTAATCGTAGGTTCGATTCTCACCTGGTCCAACATCTCATGTTTCTTAAAATCATTTATTCTTTCATGTTGGGTTACGTATGGAAATTCTTTAGCTATATACAGCAAAAGTAAGTTGTGTCTGTACCTTACGCGAGAACTACACGTTTTTAACATTCTCAAAGGCAATTTTATAAGTTATTTGACGTTAGGGATACCGCCCATCTTCATTTGCCCTGTGACCAAGGCTGCAAAGGATACGAACGTCCAGCCGTAGTTTTAATGAATCTATACTAATATAATATAAAGCTGAAGAGTCTGTTTGTTTGAACGCACTAATCTCAGGAACTACGGATTCGAATTAAAAAAATATTTTTGTGTAAGTTAGAGTATTTATCGAGAAAGGTTATAAACATCGCGCTGTGAAATACATATGAACAAACCGGAGAAATTTTTAATCCCTGTGGGTAATCTCGGTGCGTAGCGGTTCAAGACATCCAAAAAATATTTATAGAGAAATGATTCCTCTTTGAGTAATCTAAAAAAAATGTCCGATACACTATATGTGTATCTTTTAAGATTAACTAGCAAGAACAATGGGACCCGAACGACGGGTGCGACCGATGTCGTGGGCAGCTTAAATTCATAAAGATGTAAAGGTCTGCAAAAACATGCCTAAAACAACTAATCTACGCGGACAAAGTCGCTGACACAGCTAGTCGTAAATAAGTGAGCTTATATATTTTACGTTTTAACCGTTAAAAGTGTTTTAATGTACTACTAGTGTGTCACTCGCGTAAGCTACAGACAATACTGTATAATCTCAACAGTTTCCACAATTCATATAAATCTTTTGAATGTTTAATAGCTAACGGGCCACCCATTGTCTACAAAGACTTATTCATATTTAATTTCCATGTAGACTGTAGTCTGTTTCTGAGTCCCACTCACAGTGAGAATATAACGCAATAGAGACTTATAAGGGTTTATAATAGAAGTTATAATAGCGTAATCTTGGTTAATTTATATGTTTTTCTCCCGCTAGTCCTTGAGAGTCGATTTTATGGGAATATATTTGCAACAAGCTATTAAAGCTACTTCAACTGAAGTGGCTTATCTAAGAAATCTTAAAGCAATAAAACTACCGTCCACAGAAGAAAAGCCTTCAAGTTTGATCGCGTTTTGTTTCAGTCTGTGGATTTCCGAATAGTCAAACCCAAAATTTTGTGTAGATGTTGTATGACTGGGCTACTCACCTAAGGCGGGACCTGTATGCTATATGGCATCCGAAACGTCATCGGGTCGTAATTAAAAATACATTGTAAATAAGTAAAGTAATATATTTCGCGTATTAAACCGTTAAAACTATTAAGTAAAAAATACTAAAGATTACAAGAAAACTTTAATATTTTCACATGATATTGCACATGAGGGCATTATATAAATATTTAAATCGATTTTAGATTTTTTTTTAATACGAAAAAGGCGGGAACTGTGTGCTGCATGACATCCGAAACGTCGGGCCGTAGTTAAAATAAATTGTAAAGAAGCTAACATATATTTTTAAACATTGTGTTTAATTAAAAATAAGTTTTTTTTAATCAATGATAGAGAAGGATAGTCATGGCATACGGGTTCACTTGATGGTAGATGATATGACCCAGCCTATAGCATTTCAACAAGATGAGCTGTCGACCTTTTTTGGGTCTGGAAATCGGACTGAAACCCAAACGCGATTAAGCTTCACGGCTTTATCACCCGTGGACGGTTGTTCGTGACCCGGACGGAATTTACAAATTCCTACTACGCATTTAATATTCAAATTTCCAGACGAGGTTCAGAATGTTATCAAAAAATTATTAATTTCAAATATACAAACACGTTGGACGTGGTGGGGATCGAACGCTAAAAAACTATCAGTTGATCATTAGCGATACATTGCTACCATTAGACCAACTAGTCAAATTATACAACGAAACTGCACGAATGAGCTCACAGTTTCACATGCAACATTTGTATCGGCTAAAAGCTTAAATGACTTATCACATATTGTAAAATGAAAAAGTTGCTCTATCCCTCTTAATTAGGGCTTCAATTACTAAAGTAAATTATATAGTGACGGCACTTTGGACCGTGCTATGAATGGCATCATTTAAAGATGATTGTGTAAGATTGGGACTTTGAAGTCCAGTATAATATCCGTGTTAAAATAGTGAATAGCACGTGGTTGGTTAAGTAATTGGAGATGTACAGTAATAATTATTTAAAAAGCGGTTTGACACGGGAAATATTAGTAAAGTTATTTTTAACTACGATCTGACGTTTTAGATGGTTCGCTGTATAATTCTTTACCGAAAAATTTATGTTTACTGTAACACTATATAGAATTGCTTTTTCTGCCCCAATATACGATAAATCTTTTAAACTACGCAACGGATTTCGTTGCGTTTTTTTAATAGATGAGTCATTCATGAGAAAGGTATTTAAATAGAACGTTTATAGCTTTTCTGCAGTGTATTTAGTATCAGCATTGCACACGAGGGAATCCGGGCTGGATTGCTAGTAGTTAATAAAATAATAAGTCTATTTTTATTTTTACTCTATTTTCAAAGCTTCCGTGCACATTAAGACATAAGAGAAATCTAGTTTATTTTTTAAGTTTAACAATATTATGAGTTGGCTACTCTAAGTAAAGATTTCAGATTATAGCTTCAAAGTATTATGGATCGGTGTGATTAGGGACTCGGACATTCCTACAATTCATTTAATATCTATATTTTATACGGAGTCCAATATGTTTCAGAGAAATTATAAATTGATTAGAAAAAATGTTGGACCCGTTGATTATTAGCTATATCTAGCATTTGACTTACTAACTCGTTAAAAAGAAAGAACGAAAACGATCTGTTACTGGCCTATAACAGTCTACAACCTTCGAGCATCAAGTGAAAATGTGTTAATTGCTAAAACAATGGACTGAGCGCTTCACACAAAACTTTATTATGTTCTCTTGAGGTTAGTGTTTACTTGTCCAAATATACGTAAAGTAGAACGACCGAGTTCTGTTTCATAATGTACGTGGTACTAGTTCTTCTAGAAATTCTACCACGTGTGTACTAATATGATACAGCTGAAGAGTTTGTTTCTTCGACCGCGGTAGTCTCAGGAACTTCTGGTTGAATTGAAAAATTATTTTTGTGTTAAGTGGACCATTTATCGAGGATGGCTTTATAAGGCGAGGATACTACACATCAGGTTGCGACCAATAGAAACGTAGAAATTGAGGTAAATGTGAAAAAAAAAGAAAAGAGGAATTATCTTAGACGGCTTCCGTTGCTGATTCTTATTTAAATGATAAAAAAAATGTCCGCGGTAGTATATATGTCTACCTATTAAGATTAACTCACAAGAACGACGCGACGGAACGCGGACGACGTCGTGGGAGAAAGGCATAGTTTATAAATCTGAGGAGTTTATTTGTAAAAACAAGTATGATGCTAAAAATAACTATTCCGCGCGGATGAAGTCGCAAGCATAGCTAGTGACTTCATATTTATAAACATAATTTAAGTAATATAAAACCGATGAATAAGACTTTTTTTGACACAGGATAAGCATGGAGTTCCCTTAATGAAAGATGAAATTATATCAAAACAAGATAGATTCGCTTAGTCGACCTGGACCTATAAACAAGGCTTAGTGAAGGCCTCCTAAAATATCTATTTTTTTAGTGAGAACAAAAATTGGGCCAAGTCATATATCGACTAGGCCTATTTCACTTTGAAATAATTACTTTGACTACCTTCGAGTTCATTATTTCATGGTGAAACTGGGTCTAGACTTGGTGTATTATGTGACTGTTACCTAAGTACTGTTTGAGGTTACTGACCAGATAACCAGGAGAGGTGAGGAGGTTAATCGATTGTTCGAGACTTGCCAATAGGGATGTCGCTTAGGCATGATTAACGCAGGTTAACAATCCATCCAATATGACCCCTTTGGGGTGATAATAGCAAATAAAAACATTCCTAATCGTCCGCCATTTTCGCAAAATAAGGGTTAAGGGAATTAGTATTAAATATTACTTACAGTTTATTTAATACTAATTCTATTGCATTTGGCTCTTAAAATAATACTATTTGAATATTCTTGGACAATTAAAACTATACAAAGTTTTAATGTAAGATAAGACTGAACAAAATATAATTCTGTACTGAAATCGTCTTTCATTTTAAACAAAACTCTCATAACGGTTTGTAACACGAAATTTTTTTTACTGAAATATATTAGTAAATTAATTTTTACGGCCGGCCTGACGTTTCGGATTCTTCGTGTACTGGAGGAAAAGCTTCCGAAAAGCCGTAGTTAAAATATTTAAAACAAGTTGACTAATATATTTCAAGTTTTAAACCGTTAAATGTATTTGAAAGAGTATTATTCGCGTAAACTACAGACACTATTAAATTTCCTTCAATGGAATGCTGTTAGCCCTAGCTGGTCGCTCTGTTTGTGTATCGTGACTTTTACAGACACAATGTGGCGTAAATTGTACTATTGTTTGGTGATTTAGCTTGTGTACATAAGGTTTATGCATTAAAGGTTTGATTTACATACACAAGTTGACCAGTACCTAGAGCTCAAAAACCCTAAGAACATTCATTTTTTTTGAAATAATGTTAGCAGTCGTTTTATGTGTCTATTCTAGTCTAATGGTTAAGAACTGCGTGACAATTTACGAAAGATTCGTAAAGCATTGAAATTTTTTTTTTTTTTTTTGGGGGGGGGAAAAAAAAAAACCCCCGGTTTTTTTATTTAGGTTTTTTCTAATGGCTTTTTTGTGAAAAAATTTACATGAAATCCTGATTTCTCACAATTCACATTCATACATTAAATCCTGGCATGGGATTGATATTAAACTCATAAAAAAAAAAATCCACTTAGTAAAAACAATTATGTTAATGAATAAAAATCCCAAATATTTTACAGATTCAAATTTCTTTCGTTTCAATTTAATAGGATGGGATGTAAGTACAGTCAACGACAATATAAGGTAAATGTCACACTCATCCACGATCGCATAACAGCGTTACAAACGTCAAGGTAATAAATAAAACAGAGGTAAAAGATTCCAAAAAGAGGTCGTCTAAAAATAATTTTGAATATAAACGATGTTTCATCCCTGCGTCATCGGTGGCAACAACTTCTCTCTATAAAAGTTCATCACTTTATGGTTTGAAATCGGTCATATTTGTTGTGGTCTTTTGCCAAGTTGGAAAAAATACACTATAAACTATTTGATTCAAATTATACGTATTGACGTTCGCGGCGCCTATACGTTAGTCGGGCGCTAGAACGCTCGGTGCGTACGGGCCCTTAGAAGTTGAATAACAAATGTCACGTCACTCTAATTACTGAACCGCTTTAATTAATCAGAACCTAGTGGTTCTTTGCTTCGATTCGGGTTCACCGCGGGCGGCCCTTTGCTCCGGGAACCAATTAATCTACCTTTCTTTGCCGTCTGATTAAACAGAGTGGCTCTAGGCTGTAGCACCACAGTCTACTTATGATAGAAATAAAACTAAACACGGAAGTATGGCATAAGTCAATAAAACCAATACAAATATTACAATGGTGAAGAATATGATTGTTTGAACGCGCTAATTTTTAGCAACTGCAAATGGATTGAAAAAACTGAGAGAGTTATTCATCTTTGGGGAAACCATATTTTTTAAGATAAACTATAATCAATCAAAATACTTCTTAAGCTAGAAAAACTTTTGCCAAGTCAGTTAATGCTAAATTAAAGGTATATAATGTCACAATAGTTGAAATACTTCTTTACTACAAATACAATGTACTGTGGACGGTAAAAATAAAATTACATATTCATGTTAAACGAGTAAATAGGTTCCAAAGATTAGATAAAGTGTGTCCAAAGTATGTGATTTACTGGGTTAAACTATTCTAATGAGATATGAAAACATTGAATCACTTTTAGTGAGGGTTATAAATCCATATTGTAATTAATTGTATGACTAGTTTGTTTTCGACGACGGTGTGTGTGAGGGAACGGGGTCACATGTTTGGCAATAAATATTCTTTTCCATGTTGTACTTACTGTCTTTCTTCATCCTAAAAATTAGTGATATTAACTATTTATACCACAAGGAGTGTTTAAAGGTGGACATTAAAGGTGAAAACCCCTTCCTCCGTAGAGAAGAGGACACTTCATTTGATCTTTTAAGTCACATTCTTTTACTGGACTTTTATAGACTTCAAAGGCTAAGAACTGTAGGAGTTCGACTTCAAACTTGAATGTCTTTATTATTTGAAATTATAAGAAATAAATAATCATATTTTAGTCTATCATTTATAATTTATAGGATATTGTTTGAAAAAATCTCCTTATAAAAAAACACTTTAACTATTATTAAACTATCTTCTTCCTTGACTATGGTAATCAAACTGGCCATAGTGAAAACAATTTCCAAATAAATTTAACAAAGAAACTTAAGTTTAAATGTTATCTCTATAGTAGAAAAAAAATGTTACATAACTCATAGTGTAGGCGTATTTTCCAATTAAATATGTAAATAAAATAAAAGTGATAAGAATCTCAAATGCCTGGCTATTATAAATTTACACATGCTTTAGAGGTATCTGTCACGGTCACACAAATAATTGGGTAATTCGACCTTGTGGGCCCACTTTTAATTCTACGGTGCTCAATGTTGATATCAAAAACGTGAATATTTGCAATAACACTAATCACTATAACAGTCTATATTACAAATTAAATGTAAGATCAATTGCTTTACTTATATTCTTATGTATGACTACGAATGGAGACAAAGTTTACAATACATTTACATTAGAAAAAAAAAAACCTACATGAATAAATGATTTTTGATTTGACTTGATTTAATTTGATCTGCAATTTACACGGTTAACGGCTTAAAATGCGAAATGATTTAGTTAAGTTAGTTTATATATGATATTTTTGGGTTCTAACCGAAAATTTTTGGGTTTTGAACAGTTGAAAATAGTCACTTTCGTAACTTAATTTTTTAACCCGCTTAAATTTAGTTTCGACACTAAAATTTCTCTGGAAAAACAAATATTTGCCAAACCAGCGTATGTCTGTCATCTTATATACCTATATGTATGTACAGATTTCTCTATATCGTTCTACTAAACAGAGATAGCAAGTTCGTGTACGTATTGCGTGATTCGTTTACAATTTGTGTACTGTTATGTAAATATGGTAATTTGACGTTAAAAGTGAAAATACTTGTCACGGTTTTATAATTGTTTAACGTTTTCACATTGTTCTACTTAGTTCTTTGTGTATATATGTACATAAATATTTTTGTTTAGAGTTATCTCCCAAAAAACTGTATAATGATTTTATTCGTTTTCGTCTAGGTTTATTCTCATCAATACCACCTAATATTTTTACAGTAAATAATAACGTGTTAAGTACATAAAAAATCGTTGTTAAATAATACTTATCTTAGCTATTTTTCTGTTTTTCAGAATAATCGAATACTTTTAGTTATAATTTTTAGAACGTACATATTTACAACATACAAGGATATTTCGGTATTGCATAAGACATTTTATTAAATATTACTTGTTTTTTGTACTATAAGTATAATTATATAGAACTCATAAAAAGTTCTAGTGAGGTTCATACCTGACGTTTATTAAAGTGCTTTCTTTCATAAATAAAACACTTTAAACGGTTTATAACGCAAAATAAATTAGACAACTTGTTTAGAATTTATTTAAAACTACTGTCGTTTCGTATGCTTTGCAGCAGCGATGGTCACAAAGGAACTACGGGGGAATAAGTTAGGTACTACTCGCGTAAAGTACAGACAATACTCATTCATCAATCAATAAATTAAATGGAATTGTTAATGAAATATTTTTTTATTTATTTATAAACTTAATTAATTATCTTATTAAATAATTAAATTAATTTAAATAACCACACGCAAACTAAAAAACAAAGAACTGTTGTTTTAAGTGGTACTATCAGTAACTCCAATAAACAGAAGGGTGAAGCTGTTAAGTAGATTTTCCCACGTTTTATGGAAGGGCGCTCAACGCATGCATGTTTTCATCGACAGAAGTTCCGTTGTTGATAAAAACATGCAATAATTTGTAAACCATTTGACAGCATCTGTCATTTGACATGTACAGTCGAGTCTGACCATTGTAAGATGTGACTCTATGATGCAAAAGTTTTGTATCGTTTTATTCATCTTGAACGGTAAATAGTCCAATTTAAATCAACACTAATATATAAAGCTGAAGAGGTTGTTTGTTTGAACTCGCTAATCGTAGGAACTACTGGTTCGAATTGAAAAATTATTTTTGTGTTGGTTAGAGATCGAGAAAGGCTATAAAGCATCGCGTTTTTACTACGCGGAGGAAGTCATTGACACAGCTAGTAAGACATAAGATCTTACATTCTATAAACATTGAATTATATAAATTTTGTTACAATAGTTTTAATCTGTGACGGATTGAAGTGGAGCAACATAAGATGTTCGACCGACACCAATCAGAACCAGGACGAGGGAATTGTATCTGATATTTCGCGGTTTCCTTGGCTCGGGGTCGTTCAGCATACGTTTTGTAAGTAATGGATTATGATTTTAAATCTGTAAGTAATATTTGTCTACGATAGAGACACACAAGCACAGACAATCACGGGGTTTACTTGATGGAAGGTAGCCAGTAGAAGTATAACATTTAAAGGGTATTTTTTCTAACTTGACATTTTTGTTAAAAAACACATTAACATGAAATAGTGATTTTTCTCACAAGGTTTACATTGATTTGCACAAAAAAACACTTTAATACATTGGATTATATATTAAACTAATGTTCTACCACAAATTCACTTAGTAAATTCCCAAAAATGAATTTACGCTAATGGACAGATTAGGGTCTCTTTAATTTGGCATTTATATAAGGATGGGATGTAAGCAAAGTCACTAACAATAGACGGTAGAAGTCCCTCTCACCCATGATCGCTGGACAGTGTTACAAACGTCGAGTTGAATAGTAATGACATTAAATTTCGTGACCTAGATTGACATCAGTGTGTCTTTAATATATTATGCTTTGGATATTCCACGTCTAATATTTAAAACACTCTAACGATTTAAAACGCGATATATATAAACTTATTTGAAAATTATTTTAACTACGGCCCGACGTTTCGGTTGCTTTGCAGCAGCCGTGGTCACGGGGAGACTAAAGATTGAGGGTGTCATTGCCTTAAAAATAAAAACTGCTACGCCGGTATGCTGTTTTTTTGGCAGTCTAATATGTCAACACTTTGTTTATTGCAGATATTGGTGGCACAAACAGATTCGCTATAACTACGGGAATTCTTATCCATCCAGGATATGTAATTGCTCCCGCCGAAGACATAGCCAGAATTCAGCCGGGTTCCCTGATGTAAGGAAACATTTTAAAACTTTAGTATTGTCTGTCGTTCACGCAAGTAGTACAAATAAAACCCTTCGTATGAAAAAATTACCTTAACTTGACGTTAGTTGTTTTTATTAAGACGTGTCAAGTTAGTTCGATCTCTGTTTTTAGCAACAACACCCAGTTTATTATATGGCAAAGTGCAACCAACAAATATGTCTCACCCGTAACGGACTTTTTTTTACACCCCGAGTATGAGAAGACGACGTATGCTACGTTGGCGGTGCTCCAGATATTTACTAGGGGGGAGACAGGGCCAGGTAACCCTTGTTTTAGAAAGGAGGTACTATTTGAACGGTTTAAAACGTGAAACATTAACGAATGCTAATAATTAGAAACGCATGCCGTGTTTAAAAATGTGTTAAGTAATATATTTCGCATTCTAAACCGTTAAAAGTGTTTTATTTAAATCTTTCAATAATTTTGGACTGATAAAGGATGACAATAATTCCTATGCCTCGTTTAATGTCTAGCTTAAGCATATTACGGAAAAATTACATACCTATAATAAGAACTTCTTGGAACCGGTGGTTATTAAACCCACGAACCGCTTATCAATTTTCTTTTTACTGAAAATGCCTTAAAAATATTTCCTCCCTTTTCAGCGCCGGTGTTGCCTATCTGTATGCCTACTTCCGGTGGCGGGTCGTTTGAGGACTTTTTTGTTATCAAAATGACAGACGGTAAGGACAGCACGGTATCGCAGAAGAGTAAAATATTTTACTATTTTGTATATTACTGTTAAAGTAGAATACTTTTCACGGGTTCAACGCGAAATATATTAGTTAATTTACAATTAAATTTAAATGTTATCATTTTTTTTCTAATAATATTTTCAGCAAAGGCGGACTTGGCAAAGGAGTTTATAAAAATGAAATTCATGGATAATCAAGATTGCGAAGAATTTTATTTCAAAGCTCAGGTTTCTCTAAACTCTTACGATAATATTGTATTAAAATAATATTTAAAAACCAAACTGGCTCATTGGTTTAGTACTACAAGTAGCAATGTGGCTAATGTGGCTAATAAACAACAGTTTGTGGGTTCGATTTCCAGATTTATAATTTTTATCAAACGTGTTGGATCGAAATAGTGTTTGTTAAATGATATAGAAAGTCCAACACGGATGTTAAATGATATATGATAGTAATATCGAAATTCCGAACAGGTCACGAAAATTATTATTTTTTAAAGTTAAATTACAAGAAGATGGCGCCAGAGAGACCGATATGTGCGACAGCGGAATCCAAAACGGAATCTTGTTTATGGGATGCTGGAGCCGCTCTTGTCACCAGGCAATCGTGGGGCTTTTGGAAACTTGTTAGTATCGACACTTATATAAATTTAACTTATATATGATTAAAATAATACACTTTTAACCTTTTAAATAGTTAATTTATTTACAATCTATTTGAACTATGACCGACGTTTCGGATGCTTTGCAGCAGCCGTTGTCACGGGTGGAATGAAGATCGAGGGTATTCCAAATGGAAACCTGCTACGCTAGCGCCACCTGTTTCGTCATAGTTAAGGTAGATTGTAAATAAGTTAATGTGTTTCGCATTTGACCCGTGAAAAATGTGTTATTTAAACTTCTCGTGTAAACTACTGTCAATATTTAGTTATACATATTTGTGTAAAAATGATGCCACGAGCTGAAAAATTAGTCTTATTGGAAACTGGAAAATAATTTTGACTCATTAGTCAAGTATGTATATGCTTTAAGTTAACTAATGGATCGTGGCTTCAATTCTTACAGGGCGGACCATGTTAAATTAATTTCGGATTTCTTAAAGATGACTAACCTATAAAAATCAAGTCGAACGTCCACAGATGGAAAAGACTGTGTTCGCGTTTCGGATTCAGACTGTTTATATAACGTCGAAAGGGATAGAAAGTGGAATTGATGGTGTACCGTCATGAATATGCCTCTTTGCTTTTGATTCAGATTGGTTTCGGCGTGAGGGGCCCTGGTTGTGGAGCGCCATCTCGATTCTTGAACATCAACCACTACATGATGTGGATTGATGACGTCATATCGCAGAGTCCTAACAGGCAGAGGTTTGATGACGAAGCCATTATCTTCAGACGCGTCAATCCTTACAAACTCGTTATGTACAAAGGTAAAGAGTATTTCAATCAACTACTTAAATGATCTAACCTAGACTTAGACTACCAAGTAAATTAGAAAAGAAATATTTATTATTCGCTGTAATTAACGCGATTTATATAAAACCCCTTTGACGGTTCAAAACGTAACATACATAAGTTAACTATAACACGATCTTTAGGATTCGTATATTGCGCGATTTAAACCGTTAAAAATGTTTTGCTACACGATATATTAAATCTCACACACTCCTCATTGAAAATCAATAATTAATTGAATTTTAAATTGTCTTAGATGCCCTATAGTATACACAGGCGAAATAAAATTTGATATTCTTTGAAAACTTAATTATTTTTTACATGTTATTGCACATGAAGGCACTATATCTGTCTCTATCACTATATCTATATCCTGCCCGAGTCGAAAAAAATTTCAATTTATTTTCGATTTTTAAATTTGATATTCTTTCATATCACAGCACATTTAATTAAATTGTGACTCGTTCGTCTATACACTTTATATTCTTTAATAAAAATATACTTTGCTCCCATATATCGATAAATAGTAACTATAAATATATAAAAGTTATTATTTAGTTATATTAAATTCCGGCCATAACCCACTATGCGCGTGCCCCACTCGCACTTAGCCGATCTTCTTTAATACTGCAAATATTTACTTCATAGGAAAGGTTCGTCTGCCGAAGTCGTTTGGACAATGTGACAGGAAGCTGAGGGGACGTGTTATTTTCAAAGATAACACGGAAATTCTCGTGAACAAGAACTTCGCACAGGGGTTCTTTTTTTGTAAGTGTCTAATAGAGGGGAGTGGGGGGAACCATGGACAGCGGGTGATAACGCGTATGTTTAAGTATGTTATATATTTTCAAATACGTAGTCTCGAGATACCCCACTCTCCCCTAATCGTTCTTTTTACAACAAAATAGATCGGGGTTCACTCGATGAGAGGTGGAATACCTCAATCATATTACATCTTAATTAGATGCACTGTCGACCCATTTAAACTTAACTTGAACCCAAATGAAGAAGAAGAGACAAGCACGGGTTTTACTGGATGGCAGGTGATCTACCAGGACCATATAACATCTAAACAACTATGTGGACGATTTTCATGAGACGGACGGAATTCCGATATTCCTATCATCACTCACATCAAACAATCCGTTTAATGGATATAAGTGTCTCAGAAAAAATATAAATAGAATTTTAATAACATGTTAAAGTTTGTGAGAGTTGAACCTCCGGCCCTTTGTTTATAGTGAGCCGTAGTTACAATAATTTGTAAATAAGTTTACCTAGTATTTTTCGCGTTTTAAACCGTCAAAGTGTTTTATTTTAATGTGTAATACTCCTGTAAACTACAGACAGTATTTTATAGCGAGGTTGCAACTACTGGATCTACGAGACTTTTTATCGTTTCTGTCACCAGATGTCAGTGGCCCAAGCTATGTCGGTACACTGCGCGACTGTCATCCTCGACACGAGTTCCCGAACCAACGCGGCCATCTGGCTTGAACACCACTGTTCCCAAGAATTGCGAGGAGAGAGGACTGGCTTCGAGTTTAGGCAACTCGACCCGTTAGTGAATCTATCATCATTCACATAATCAATGGCTTGTAGAGCTTGCTGAGCCTTTGTGGGCCCTAGCCAAAGCCAAGAATCTTGTGGAGACGCTGTACGGCTGGGGTATACCCCAGGCTTGTCTGTCCTCCTCAATTTAAAAAAAAAATCCTGCCCTGTGTTTCTTAATATTAGTAAACTTATTTTAACTACGACTCGACTTTTCAAATGCTTTACAGCCTTACTAACAGGGAGACCATCAAAGAAAGTTTAGTATATTTCGTGTTTTGAACCGTTTATTTTTTATGATTGAAGAGGACAAATATGGGGCTCACTTCATGGTAGGTGAAATAAAAAATATATATAATCTGTTCAAATAATTTCAGAGATGAATGCTTCGTGTACTTCACTAGCGTCGCATACATCGAATTTCGGTTCTACTTCTCGTTCAAGGCAATATTGGAGGTCACTCTGTACGGCACAGAAGAGAAGCAGAAGATCAGACCGCACCCTTGGGGCATGACGGAATCGACATACCCCTGGTGGCCGACTGCGGGGAAATTCCGATATTACAACTTTGTACCCAAAGCGGTTTGGATGTACGACATATAATTTGTTTTAGGTTAATGAAGTTACAAAATATAAGCTTCACGTTTTAAAACTGTTTAAAAGCGTTTTATTTCTAGAAGTAGCTAAGTATTTATAACTACGAGAATGTGATAATTAGAAAGTTACGAACTGCATTCATTTATTTTTGTTACTACATTATGGTAAAGGTTTTAACCGACTTCAATAAAGGAGGAGAACATCGCGATTTTTTTTGGAAATAAGGTATTTCCAACATGGTCGCATTCTAAAATTTAAAAATTATGTAGTAACAATACCTAAAATTTTTTGAGATACTTTGTTTAATTGTTTATACGTTTTACATATAGAGCTTACAGTTCCATATAGGTATAAAATAATAAATAATTTAGTCAAGAAAAGTTCATACATACATATTAAATAAAACAAATAAAAGTATATATACTTATATAGAGGGAGCAGACTTAACTGAAAAAACATGTGCAGAATCCTGTGCTACTCAAACTGTGCTTTGTCAGAAATGCGAAATTATTCATTTCCTTTCTATTATATATTACTGTATATTAGTTTTCTCTGTAACGTTTTCCTACGTTCTACGTCGCTTCAAGACGAAAGACGGTCAAAGTACCTGTTCGCAAACTATGTTAATAGAGTACTTGATCCAAATGCTTTCGACTAATTAATTCAGTCGATTGTCGAATGATTTATGGTAGCAAGTATTTACTTTCCAAATTGGTTCAAGCGAATTAAGTACTTACAGTGATGTAGTAGGGCGTATATTTCTCTGTGCAAGTGCGTAATTCATTTCTCGACTACATACCTATAGGCTGGAAATCGCCGGACAAACGGACAAAAAACTGTCGAGGTGAAGGACCGTAATTCTGCTGGTATCGTCCAAGTTAATTTCAGGTGTTTTTTTAAGACGACAGGCTCGTTGGTGTAACAGTGGCAACGCAGGGCTAATAATCAACGAGTCGCGGATTCGGTCCCCACCGGGTCAAAATTTTTCTTCTAAATTTATAAATCCCGAAACGTGTTGGACATCGTCCTGAAATCTGGATGTAGGAAAAACCCGTAATGTTTAATCGTGTTTCAAACCTAAAATAGGTCGAGAGAACATCTCGTTTCAATGTCTTAGGGCTTTATTATAAAAAAGTAAAAATATACAAAAATACCAAGAGGGTCATGAATAAATTCATAGGTGACTTAGAGGAAGTCGGTAACTCAATTGGTCGGTAGTAGCACGCTGTGGTCAAGGGGTTCGTGTCTCGATGATTTTTTAAAATCTAAGATACAAAATACAATATACACTGCATCTATTGTATGTTATAGAGAGAGGTGCTGTTTCATTAAACAAAAAAAAAGAAAATACAAACGTTTTATTTACGTCAATAATTGAAATTTGATTTTAATACGTATATATGCTAGTAGTAGTACTATAGTAGTACAAATTCAAATTATGGCGCCGCGAAAAATATTTCGTTAATCCCATTTAGACTTTCAAAATAGTTCTTTATCTTTGTTATTTTATTATTTAGCTTTTCTTTTTGACCAAACGCCTCTCTTCTTGGTCATGTTTTTTTTGACAGATGGACTATCTACCAGGTTTGCTTATAAGTACATATAAAACGGCAATCGATAACCGAGTTAAATAAATTCTTGACGCGGTGGCATTAATACGTAAGTACCTAAATTATGCTAAATTATTACATACATTTCGCGTTTTAAACCGTTAAAGTGCTTAAGTAAAATGGTTAATAATTGTTTTTTTTCGAAAGTAATAATTACAGTTATTTGGCCTATTGTAGACACGATATACACTGATACTATTAAAAAATATAACAGGTATGGGCCGTGTAAAATCAAGATTGCTGACGAGAAGAATTGTTGAATAATTGTTGTTAAATAATTACTGAAAGTAATACAATTTTACTGTTTTTAAAAATTAATTAAATTACGCAAGTAAAAGGCAGAGTTTTATGATAATAAGCTGTTTGTTTATGAAAAGCGAAGCCTAAGAGTGTCCTTAAAAACTGAGAGACGAAAAATTAATCTCCCTAAATGAAACATCAATTATTTTAAATATCTTATAAATTCTAAGAAACCAACACGAAATGATGTTATAATTTTCTTTGCAACCGGCGTACAAAAATGTCGCTATAACTATAGATCTTTATTTCACGGTCATAAGAATCATTTCTCCTTATTCACATGAAGGCTATATTTTAAGCGTCTAATGCGTTTTATGGTCTCGCGGGACGTTTTCATGGCTTCATACAAAGGTTTCATTTTATTGGTGCTTTACGACTGGTTAATACTGGCTGGTTATAAACTTATAACTAAATTAGACGGTTAAAAAGAGTTCGATATAATATTCATAAACTGCAATGTGTAAGTTTTATTTGGAAATAACTATATTTACAACTCATAGTAGAACACATTTAAATAAAACACTTATAACGGCTTAAAATGCTTATAATGCTATAGCTTGGACTGCAAACGATCTAAAATGTGAGACCCCAGATAATGTAAAAGTAATATAAGTCAATAAATATATTCCTCGTTTCAAACCGTTAATTTATTTTAAAGCTATGTAGTCACTTAAATAATTAAAAATGGCACAATATCTCAACAGTATCATTTATTTAAGGATAACTATGGATCTAGTACAACTATCGATCGTGTTTTAAACTATTTTAAGTAATTTTAAACATGTGCCACTCGCGTAATCAACATGTAATACTTTTATACACAATGCAATATTATTCGATTCATGTGAAGTGTAGTAATATATCATCATTTACAAATATGTTATCAAATCGATGATACGTGGTGCAGACATAGATATATGTTCCTTCTGATCCACAGGGGTCTGTGGGATTTACATATAATACAAATACATATGTAAAAAATTTAAACTTTTAAAAATCAAAGTTGTAATATAATCTATTTGAAACCACTTCACACTATACACTGTGTGAAGTTAAAGCAAAGATGTTGCGTGAAGAATTTATTCAACGCGTTGATGTCTTTTATACGATAAATCCGACGCCAGTCTGTCCAACAGAGAGGTATAAGTCGTAATGTATAGATTATTATTATCCAACAACTATATTAACCATATTGAATAAAAATACTACTTATTTGATATATGTATTAATTAAGATTCAAAATGGGATTGGTATACGAAAATACACAATATGCACTTTTGTTCATTTTTATTTCCTTTATATATTGAAGAACATGTGACACAGATGAGAATCGAACTCACGACCTACTGCTTTCTACTGATTCGGTCCAATTTATTAATAAAATCTTAACTGTTAATACTCAAGCAATGAAACAGACACAGAAATGTGTTCGCCACCAGTGCATGGGGAAACGGGCTTTCACTCATAATCTCACACGCTTAACTATTTAGAGTTCGTTATCGTCAAGACTTTATTTCTCAGTCTAAATGATTAATGATGATTTTTATCATGGGCCGCCTTAATGATTAAATGATTCGCGGTGTTAATAGTAAGTGCTCTTGATGTACTGGCCCCTTGCGAGGTGTTTTAATTGTAGAGTTAAGAGGTTTATTACAATCATTGTAATTAACAAAAAAGTCTTTCTTGTTTACTCAATATTATAATTGTTATAACAACTCTCTGAGGTTAGGTTTCAAAGACCTAACGCTATCAAATGGTATAATATTTATTTTATAAGTATATATTCAAATGTAATCATTAATATTGTTTTGTATTGTAAGTTTTTTTTAACTGACATAATTATGACAATAATTAGCAAATTGTCATTAAACCTAAAAATTAGTGTCCACTAATCTGTTGTATATAAAAACAAATATGCCGCGGAATGCGACATGTATAAAAAGTTATCCTTCACTATTAACATATAATAATAGTGTGTCTCACCTCAAATGCATCCAATGAAATTGAGAAGTTATATGAAATAAACACACACAACACCAAAATTTACTGTAACATGGCACTAATTTGCACTATCACTGCACTGAACTAGAATACACTATTTAATATTTAACTTGAAAAGACCATAAAACAACGCACATCGACAAAAGGTTTCCCCGCACTGACGCGAAGCGGCGCCACCAAGTACCACGATCCACACATCATGTGCTACCTCGCTCAGTCCTATGCGATTGGAGAGAGATGGACGGCTCAAACGAAAGCTCTTTTTTGGCTTCGAAAAAGTTGCCGCGTTACGTGCTGTTATATAAAATACAGCAGCTGTACTCATTTAATTTAGTTCTGTTAAACGTTTTGTAATCTTTAAGTTTGTTTCACGTGGAGATCGTAAGATTTTAAAATGGCAAAGGATAAAAATATAAATAAATTTTACCTGGATGATAGTCATCGTATGAAAAAAAATGCCAGTAATATTTGGTTATAAGTTCATTTAAAAAATGTTTACTGCGCCCGGAAAGATAAACATTGATGGACAAACGTGTGAAGTAAATCCACCGGGCTTAATTACTTTTATATTTACTGAATTGTACTACTTTGTTCTAATATCTTAAACAATACAATTTATAAATTTTAAACCAATAAGTTTAACGCGTCAAATATTTTTTTTATTAAGGTTTCTATGTACCAGCCAGTTCGAAATTTAAATTAAACCTTTGATAAGTTACCTCTTTGGTCGCCATTTTGGGGAGAAGAAATTTAGATTCTATGGAAATACTATTAATATAGATATAATAAATAAATTAATTAAATATTTTTAATATTTAATATATATAACCGTGATGTACATATTACATAATCAATAAAGCAATACTGTATAAGAGCGATTAATTTATTGCTGTGTCTCAAATGTATTATATTGTATATGTAATACATTTGACACACAGTTTAACTTAATAATTTTGCGTCCATTCTAATTGGACTTCTACGCCGTTCTCTACCGATATTATCATATCTTCGAGACCACGGTTGCTGCAAAACTTCCAAAACGACGGGTCCTACTTAAAAATAAATAACATATCTCTCGTTTTAACCCTAGTTTTAAGGAATTGAATTCGACGCAATGATTTAGGTAAAGTGAAATCCCATATCCGCGTTGTGGGGTATAGGGCGACTACTTTTATGTGTCTGTTTTACTGATTAGTTTTATTTACAGATAAGTATTAGACTTCTGTGCCCTGCCCGACCGATTTATTTATTGATCCTGGATTTCGAACCCATGAACTCTCGCTTAACGCAATCCAACACTACTAGCTACAAACTTAGCTACAAAGCCAGGCGAATAATGATATCGTAGTACTCCGAAAATTAACAAAGAGGCCGATATCACGCGCGGCAAATCAAACGCACTTATTAATATTCAAGAGCTATATGCCTGACCCCCGGCGCGACTCCACTTGTCAATACGTGACTGAGTGCTTGTAAGGGGCTCGCAAAGGACTTGTTTAAGGATCGCTAAAGGAGCCTTCAATTTACAATAAATCCTTTGTACCACGCAAGCGTCTCTATACCTTTTTAGGTGTTGCCTATACTAATATTATAAAGCTGAAGAATTGTTTTGTTTGAACGCGCTTATCTCAGGAACTACTTGTTCTAATTGAAAAATGTGTTGGTTAGAGCAATTATTGCGGAAGGCATTAGGTTTTAAAATATTAGGCCGCGATCAATAGCAACAAAGAAAGAGAGGGAAATGTGGAAAAAGAGACTTTGAGTGTTTCCGTGGGGTGCGCTTCGAAAACTCTTCTAGATACACAAAAATATGTATGAAAGATTGATTTCCCTTTAAATCATCTCAAAATATATCCGCGACAGTATATTACTATTAATTAACGAGTTAAAAAACGTTACATTGAAGATTAAAGAATATTTAGTTAGTAGTACTCCATTTAAAAGAGCGTGTATAATAGCTATAAAATGGCACTCATTAAATTGAATCCCGCGCATGTGCACATTGATATTAAGTCATTTGCGTTGATCGCGCAATTTTAGTAAAAACGCGTCTGATAACTGCCCGTTGCTCTCGTTATAAACTTGAAATAAAATGCGATCTCTTTAATAAATACGAGTATAATTGAGAGCAATAATGATTCTTTATTCTCTGGATAACAGATTATCCTCGAGACTTTAGCACTTAGTCAAGCTTTTATGCTAATTATTGTATGATTATACTAATACAATTTTAAATGCTGTCTGTAGTTTACGCGAGTAGTACACATTTAAATAAAAGACTTAAACGGTTTAAAACGCGATATATTTTAGGTAAACTTTTGAAAATTATTTTTGTTTCGGATGCTTTGCAGCAGCCGTGGTCACGGGGAGACTTTAAGACTGTTAAGCGTTTTAAACCGTTAAAGTGTTTTATTTAAATAATACAATTTTTTCATTAAGTTGTATGTATATATTTCCAAGGGTCAAACTTACGGCTTTCTTCGTTCAATGGAAGCTAGCGTAAATAATTTTCAATTTATGAGAAATATTATATTGTTACTTTTGTGAATTGGTTAATGTTACAAACAATGTTTAAAAAAATGGTTTGTAGTCAGTCATCTTTAGTCTAGTTTTATTTTTTTGTAAGTCTTGGGTCATTTTGAAACATTTATATTTTGCACATGATGCCATTGTATGAATAAAAAATCGATTGTTTATAGAAAAAATTGCGCGACGTGTATCCATAGGTAGAAAAATCGACGATTACGTGTAGGACGGGGGCTCAATTTGGAAGATTACGGAACGCGGTAGATGCCGTTCAAGTCGTGCCCGTGTGGTATTTTTTTAAAACTAAATCGATTTTAATATATAGACATTTTCCCAACAGCCAAAAAAGATCAGGTGTCACTACAGATTTAAAAAAAAAATTTTCTTAATGTTAAACAATATTTAGATTCGTCACAATTTTTTTTGTTTGTCTGTCTATTCGTCGTGATTCTGCATAATGTTCAAATGAGCAACATAACTGTGTAAGAATTTTTTAATATGTCTTATAAACTAATAAGTACATTGTGAATTTACTAACTTAGGAGCAAATTATATTACTGCCAGGCGGTCTTGTCATTAAAGAAATCTTTAACAATAATACGCCTTCTAAGACAATCTAAATTTTATAACTTTTTTAAATTTATTTATAGATAAATTGGACACCTCAACTGGCAATGAATTGTACATACGAATTCAATTCCCCGCAAATGAATTAGATATTTTATGGAGCCTATATTTGGGGATAGCTAGGTTATCCTTTTTTCTTAAGTTTCACAAATTGATTTAAGACGCAATATGTATATTGCTATACAATAAAAAGTATATACTTACTAAGTAATTGTATATATATAATAGTTACTAGTTACAATAAGTCTTATAAATAATAAGAGAAAAGGTTGGTAGTACAAAGTAATTCCGATGTTTTTCGAATAATTTTCCAAGTTATCAAGTCTGGCAATTTGTGTGTCACGCTCATTAGGTCTCGATTGAGACAGACGTCTGTCAAACATCGTCGGTAATGGCCCGTCACGGTGCGTTGCTGCTATTATCCGGGGCAAACTGTAAATTGCGTGACGTTTCAATAGAAACTTTCGTTCGAATAAAACGCTTTTAACGGTTGAAAACGCGGAAGATTAGTTAACTTTTCATCAGTAACCCAACGTGTCGGACAGCAGCAGCCGTGGTTCCTATGTAATGTAAGTTAACTAGTGCATTTTTGAGCGTATTGTAAAACTTTAAACAAAACATTTTAGACCCCGCGACCACGGCTGCTGCAAAAGCATCCAAAACGTCGGCCCGTAGTTAAAATAATTTCCAAATAAGTTTAACAAATATATATCGCGTTTTAAGCCGTTAAAGTGTTTTATTTAAATGTGAACTACCTGCGTAAACTACAAACAGTATTTAAACTTTACTTTATCTTAAGTTTAAGTTTTCCTAATTAAGTATAGCTTTGTTTAAAATTGATGGCACAAATATAGAATTAATATTAAGTGTTACACTTCATATAAAAACCTTTTACCAGTATAAAAGACAAAACAAACTAAAATTTAATTACACGGCTTCTAGCACATCGCTAATTTTGTATTTGAATAAAACATGTTTTGAGCAGTAGATCGTCCAAATAACGTATTGTAAAATCCTGTTTCCTTTGTTAAACGGACATACAATTGTGTCGGCAAGGAGTAAACACAATTGCGTGTCCGTTTCGCATACCGATTATACACAGGCAAATCATCCAGTCATACGTGATCGAAACTATTTATCGTTTGCCCGGGATTTGAATTCATTACCCCTTCACACAATGCAACGTAAATGACTACTGTACTGGGGAGAAACAAAACGTATGCCCCTGTTACATAATCCAAAACTCTATATTATTATATCGTTACATTATTCACCTTTATTATTATAAATTACCTTTTCATGTTTACTTTTCAATAGCTCATAAACCATACTTTTCAATATCTCATAAATAACATTGTTTAACTTAGTTCATGATTACTTAGATTTGTCGATACCATTTCTCACACTCCAAAATCCATGTCTACTTTTCAATGTCTCATAAATAAATTGTTTAACTCAAAATCCATGTTACTTTTCAATATCTCATAAATAATATTGTTTAACTCGGTTCATATTATTCTCATAAATAACGTTAGTTAATGACTTTTTTGTTACCATTTCCCACACCCCAACCGTATAAAATCCTGTTCCTTTTCCAACCATATTCATTCTTACTTCGAATCTCGTTCTATATACATTGTATCTATTTAGTCAATACTTAATAAATAATTTTTTTAAAAAGTTTTTTGTGTGGGTAACACCCTAAATAAAAACGTTAGAATAATGACCGTAATTAATTACGTAGCTGTCGTCTAGCTTTCTAAGAAGTAAGGAATGAGATTGATTTAAAAGCTAAAAGCGCTCTAAGTTTCCTTTGTAGAAATACAATATGAGCCGTTACTTTATCAGTAAAAAAAGATGGGAGCAAGCACACGTCACAATGATTAAACGCATACACATTTGGGTTCAACGGTTTGTGAGGTAGCCGCTGACAAGTTAACAAATTGATTTCGATGTGGAAAATTAGTTTTGTATCTAGACGGTGTATTCTACCGATAACGAGTCACAGTGTTTTAATTGAAAAGATAAGCAATAGATTATTGTTGCTCTTTTTTGTTTGTTCATGAAAGAAAAGCACCATTCGCGTGATGTAAGGTGAAATACTCCAGGCATATAACATCTAAACATGCGCTGACGGCGTATGTTGGCTTTGGATTTTCGAAAATCCAAAGGCCGATACCGAAACGCGATTAGCTGTGGGTGGGATTTCAATATTTCTACCATCCATTTAATATCTAGACGGAGTCCAACATGTGTTGAAAAAAAATATATATTTAATAGAAAAGTGTAAGATCCGAGATAAGACAAAAATAGAGCTAATTCTGCGTAAATAATCCACGAGGAAGTATCATGTAATATTTGAGAACCACTGATCAAATGGCCAAAAGGAATTGATTTACAAACTTACACATCAACGGGAAGTAGATAAGTCACTTCCAATTAACAATAGGACTGTGCCCATTATTTCAAGTCACTATATGATATTGAATTTCACTCACCAGTGGAGAGAAGCCTAACAAGATTAATATTTTTAATGTCAGGTAGCCAGGTTAAGGTCAGGTATACCGCCGTTAAACTCGACACGAAATAATTAATTATCATAATAAATATAGTTTATTATATTATAGTTAATATACTCTTAAAAACGATTATTTCTTCGTTGCCGCCTCCGTAGTTTAGCACAAGAGTTTTAATACTTTTTAATATACAAACGGGTCACTCCCCGTGACCATGGCTGCTGCAAAGCATCCGAAACTAACTAAAATAATTTTCAAATAAGTTTAACTAATATATATCGCGTTTAAAACCGTTAAAGTGTTCTATTTAAATGTACTACACGCGTAAACTACAGATTTGTTTGAGTATAATTTTAAGGTAAATTATTTCAATTTGAAGAAACATTTAAAGACATAACCGAACACTTGTAATCTGAACAATATACGGATTTAAAGAAAAACCTTTTTCTCAAGAAGAAATGCGAGTTGACAAACACGTTCGTTCAACTAGAAATAATTTCTAGGAATCCAGACGCAGGCCGGCTAGACCTGGCTAATTGTCGCCATATTGGAACCGATCTGGTCGATAAACACGTCTACTGTTGATTCTTTGATAATCACACCTTTATGTAGTAGGTTCTAAATTGAACGGATTAAAACTATTAAATACTGTCTATAGTTTACGCGAGTAGTACACATTTAAATAAAACACTTCAACGGTTTAAAACGCGATATATTAGTTAAACTTAGTATAATTATTATATCGCGTTTTAAACCGTTGAAGTGTTTTATTTAAATATACATTGTTTCGGTTTTGCCTCGCGAAGCTACAGACAATACCTGACACTTCTACTTGACGTTACTGTAGAGTGTACCGTTGGTCTAGTGGTAAATGTCTATTGTAATGCACGAAGTCTAGATTTCAAAATCGGGGATTTTTTCGACTTCTTTTTGAGAATAATTCTGCTATCAGGTCGATTTAGCTCGAAATTAACGAGCAATGATTAAAAAATAAAATATATTTAACATTTCTACCGACTTAGAAAAATACATGTGAACCACTCGTTCGTGGTCTGTGGTAAGTGTCGGTTGATCAAACGTTCTGGCAATTACAGAAAATTGCTTTTACGACATAATATTTTATCTGTGGGATGAAGATTGTTCGAAAGCTGTTGTCTTTCTTGGTCAACAGTTACGTTATCTTTTGACAGTTTTTATGTGAAGAACAAAAAGCTTGGCACAAAATCGAAGGTCAATTATTTTTATTGCATTTAATTGCCCTCCTTACGGGACGATTTGGCATTTTTTAATTAAACAAATGAATTGTTGGGCAGTATTCGACGAGTGAGTGACAATACAATGTATTTTAAACTTATATAAATTAATTAGCTCCGCGACTTTGTCCGCGTGGAACAGTTATTGGGTTATCATATTATTTATTTTGCGAAAACCTATTAAAATTACAATTTACTACGAAATCTGGAACATGTTTTTAGATTATTAAAAGATCGATATTTTTTTGTTTTCTTAAAGCATTTTTGCAGCACACGCAATGAAAACTCAAAGATCTATTTTTTTTATATTTTCCAGATTTTCCTCTGTTTTTTAGCTTCCATTGATCGGAGCGTGATGTTTTATTGCCTTCCTCGATATATATCCTAACCAATACAAATATTTTTTCAATTCGAACCAGTAGTTCTTGAGATTAGAGCGTTCAAACAAACAAACTATTCAGCTTTATAATATTAGTATGAATTTGTATTACTTCCTATAAAGCGAAGTATGCTTACAATTAGGAAAAGACATACTTCTATACCACACATCAGAACAGTTTAACACACCGCACTCCTTGCATATAAAACAAAAGAATACCCAATCTCATGCAAGTAAACTTCTCATATTCCTGTCTATAGTTTACGCGAGTAGTACACATTTAAATAAAACACTTTAACGGTTTAAAACGCGATATATTAGTTAAACTTATTTGAAAATGATTTTTAACTTCGGCCCGACGTTTCGGATGCTTTGCGGCCCCCCTCAGGGGAAATACAAATGCTCACGTCAGGGATTCGTATCAGTTTGTAGAAACTATTAAAGGTCTAAAGGTAGCGGACAATGAGGTTATGGTAAGCTTTGACATCACATCACTCTTTACAAACTTACCTATAGCTGATTGTATCAAAATTATTAAGAGCAAACTTATTAAACACAACATGCCTATAGAATATGCGGATATCTTAGAACATTGCTTGACAACCGGGTACCTACTTTGGAATGGGGATTTCTATGTTCAGGTAGATGGGGTAGCATGGGTTTCCAGTTTCACCCTTAGTTGTGACATTTTTATGGAAGACTTTGAGGAGAGAGCCCTTGCTTCTTCCCCGGTTAAACCTAAGCTTTACAAGCGATACGTAGATGATACCTTCACCATCTTACCCAAAGCACAAGTATCTGCATTTCTTACAACCTTAACTCAATTCACAATAAATTAAGTTTACAATGGAACAGGAGGACAATAACAAACTACCTTTCTTAGACATTTTAGTAATTCGTGATGAACACGGTAATATTGGGCATACCGTCTTTAGAAAAACAACCCATACAGATAGGTATTTGAACGGTGACTCACATCACCACCCCAGCCAACTTAGTTTGTCGGAGTATTTTGTTTCAGAGAGCCCGCCGTCTCTGTGATGTGCCCACTTAAATGAGGAGTTACAGCATGTAAGAGGTCCTATGCAAGAACAAGCTGAGAGTCCCTCCGAGATCCCAGGAAAGGAACAAGCCACCCAAGTCAAACGTCAGCCCGCCTACCTACCATATGTGAAGGGAGTTACAGATAGAATTAGAGAGTCCTAAATCGACTTCTATTGACACAATTTTCAAGCCGACAAGAAGATTCAGCAATTCCTGAAACCAAGCAAGTGTACTATCCCTTTACAAGATGCAGCGTTTAAGACTGGATTTATTGTGGCTATCCTACATCGGCCAAACAAAGCGTAGCATCTCAAACAGAATTAAAGAACACGTCGCGGATATAAAACATAAACGTCTCTCCAAATCTGCGGTATGCCAACACTCATCAGAAGGGCCCAATCACTACATTCGCTTTGACCAACCAAAAATCCTCGCAAAGGAGAGTCGATTTTTTCCAAGATTGGTAGCGAAGAATTGAAATCAAAAAACACCGAAATTTCAATAGGGAGGACGGCCTCAAACTATCAAACACCTGGGATCCCATATTAAAAACTCTGATCCCAATAAACAGCATACCAGCAAACGCGAAGACACTTAGTCAATTTGTAAGGACCCGGCCAGTTTCGCCAAATACCAACTTGAGGAAAGATGCCTAGCGTAGCAATTCTTTACTTTGACGTCTGAGACATCCTCCATTTTATTCCGTACCACGGCTTGAAAGATGATGGGCGAATTAAAAATCATTTTCAAATAAGTTTAATAATAATCGGTTTTAAACCTTAAAGTTTTATTTAAATTCTCATATTCCAACAATAATAACATATTAATACGTAAGAAATGGTAAACACACTCATTGCATACAACAGAGCTAGGTGTTTCAAATATTTATTACAAGTTTTGAAAATAAAACAAAACAAGATGGGGAACGCGAATGTGAGAGTCTTTATTCCCGTGAAGTAAAGTTTACTCTCACGTAACAAAAGGCTCTTGGGTTTCAGCGAATGCTTTGCGCGTGACATCTGTATGGAGTCTACTCGAAGACAGGTTTGGTCTGCATTAAACTCGGTACAGTATTGTCTTGCTGCATCTAGAAGTTTTTGCAATCATTGAAAAGTACTTTATACGACGTAGACTAAAGGACGGGTACATAGCACTAGGCAAAGAATTTAATTAACTATTTTATCCATCCATTGAGCAGTTAGTAAAAAGACACTATTTTTATAAAAGATTGTTAACAGACTGGGGTCACTTGGTGGAAGGTATCAAACACTATAACGTGTAACAAAATATGCTTTCGACCTAATTTCCTAGTCTAAATTTCGTTCACAAATCAACAGCTACAACTAAAACGTAGATTTTCACTCCACTGCTTTTAGGTCCGCGGACTGTGGTTTGTGAATCGGAAATAATCTTTATTTTCCTACCTATCAATGCACAGATTCGCCAAATGAAGATTATAATATATACATAAAAACATGTTAAAATTATAATCAACTATATATACTGTATTATATTGTATTTGAAATATATTAAGTATTTTCTTTTGTTTACACAAGTAGCACAAATTTAAATGAAACGCGTTTAACGGTTTAAAGCGCATTTTATAGTAGCTAACTCTTTTTAACTACAGCTCGACGTTATTGATGCTTTGCAGTTAATACTTACAATTAGGTTGAGTAATGTATTTCGCATGTTTAACCGTTACGAGTGTTATATTTAAATGTAAATATATGGTTAAATAAACCCAATATTTCATATTTCTATTAAAATTGTTTAGATGTTTTTTCTAAGAAATCAGATCGTAATCTACAATCCAGGTTGAATTTTAACAGCTTATTACGAACTTTAGTTCATCAATATATTAACATAATATTTAATGTTATAGCTTAAATACTGTCTTCAGTTTACTCGAGTAGTAGACATTTAAATAAAGTATTTTAATAGTTTTAAACGCGAAATATATTAGTGAAACTTATTTAAAAATTGTTTTAACTATCCCCCCGACGTTTCGGATACTATACAGCAGTTGTGGTCACGGGAAGACTAAAGATGGAGAGTGTCTCTAATGTGAAAGTATAAACTACGCTAGCGCCATCTGTTCCGTTGAAGTTGACGTTTGACGAAAGTTGCCGGGCCTTGCAGAATTGACTATGTCTTCGCGTTGGCCAGTATGCTATTTCTTGGAGTGTAGAGTTTTAAATACTGTATATAGTTTACGCGAGTAGTACACATTTAAATAAAACACTTTAACGGTTTAAAACGCAATATATATTAGTTAAGCTTATTTAAATTACTTTAACTTCGGCCCGAAGGTTCGGCTGCTTTGCAACAAACGTGGTCGCGGGGAGGTTAAAATAATTTTAACTAATATATATCGCGTTTTAAACTGTTAAAGTGTTTTTTTTAATGTAGAGTTTTTTTAAGAAAAATACAGTTTCTTTCTATCACTAAACGTGTCGACATTTGCGCGAACAAACGCATCAGCGTTTTTTTTTGTTGAAACGTCTACAGTCTTTGAACCAAAACTAAATATACACGATAACGTGTGCATTTACTTCTAATGAATAGCATAATTAACGCAAACATACGGCAGCTGTACAAAGCGCCGTTCAGTCGGAAACAGATGTTTTAACTACAACCTTTTAAGGTCTGAACTTTGAACAAAAGCCTTCCTCGCTTCACTCACTACCGTTCCCAACACACAGGACTGAAGAGGTAATGTAAAGCTTTGTTAGAAGACGATGAATGAACGTTTGGCCTTTAAAAGATTTGTTTGAATGTTTACGCAGTACGTTTACGCATTATATTTTTTCATCATTCAAAAATTCCGACTTAGGCAGGAGTTGAACCGACATCCACAGCGTTCAGAGCAACAGCACGGAACGACGTGAATGTCCCGTTTTAATCGTAGCTTTTTTTCAATTTATAATCCATTTTTAATTTATATAGTGCTAGTAGTTTTGTTAATATATATTGCAATAACGTGAAAAATATTAGACTTTTCAAAGATTATAAGTTAGAAATATCCTATTCTTATTGTGTACTATAATTGTATATTGGGACAGTTTTGTCTGTAGTCTGTAGTTAACAGTTCGAAACTCGACATATTATATTAATTAACTTTTTTTAATATCGACCCGTTATAAGGGGGGACCAAAAATGGAGGACATCGCTATTCGCTAATGTCAAAGTCAATAATGCTACGCTAGCGCCAATAGTTCCTACTGATTGATGATTAGAATTTGAAGAAACAAGCTGGATTCCTACACAATGATTAATAAATGTCCTCTTGTTTATTGGTTTGCCGTTTTTAGGCACCTTACATAAAATTCAGTCTAGTCTTTTACTAATTCCGGGTGTTTTATATGTTTTCACAATAAAAAAATTATACAAACAAACTTGCTAAGTACATACAGTACAAGTTGTTGTCATAGTATTGTATATTTTATCAAGAATTTGGAATTCATTTTCGTGAATTCGTTGTTCGAATCGTGACTCGTTAGTAAGCTAAAAGCCGCGCCCGCGCAGAGACCGTTACCGTTCGAAATTCGAATGTGAACCTGTCGTTTGGTGCTACGCAGTGTCGGAACTTCCACATCTTTCCACTAACCGTTTTTATTTACAGACAAACAGTTCGGATTCTAGTTGGCTGCTTTACTGCATACTACTTTCCCTAAGTTGCTTACTCCGTGAAACCTGGTGAAGTTATGTTATGCCAAAATGATTTACTATACCAAATACACATAATTTATGAAACTGGAAGACAGATAAGCGCGGTATTTATTTGATAAACGGTGAAATATACTGCTAAAATGTACACCCAAACGGGATACACTGTCAGCCTATGTTGGTTTTGGACTTTTTCGGGCTTGTTAGTATAATGGTAGCATTGTATGGCTAATTCACAGGTCCTGGTTCGATGCCCACCGCGTCCCACGTGTTGCTACTAAATTTAATTTCCCCTTAAATAGTTTCACAGATGAAATTGAGGTTTACAAACTTATGTATACTAATATTATAAATGCGAAAGTAACTCTGTCTGTCTGTCCGGCTTTAACTCCGAAACTACTAAACTGATTTAAATGAAATTTGGTACAGAGAAATTTTAGAGCCTGAAAGGACATAGGCGACTTTTTAATGCCAAAAAGGGTTGATAGGGGTTGAAAACAGGGATGAAAGTTTGTATGGAAATTCGTGGTTTTTGAAGCTAGAACAATTAAACTTTCTTCTTTGGCTTTTGGGGAATAGGAGTCCGAGTGGGCCTGGGCGTGGGTGTAGGAATGAGAGTGGGAGTTAGAGTAGGAGTGATGTGAAGTGAGAGTGTGGCAGCAAAGTAACACTTACCATAGATTAGCTGCCTTAAATGCACCCTTCCATAAATTAATAAACAGCCTAAATTGTTAAAAATTCTACCCCAAGTCAATATTCCACGCGGACGAAGTCGCGGGCACAGCTAGTGATGTATAAAATTATCTTTCTTGTCGTCAATATGGTCACCCTATCTTCTCGTGCGTTTGTGCGACGTACCGTTGCTAATGGTATCTATATCGATACCTCAACGATATTCGAACCCGTGATTCATATCGCTATAATACTTCGCACTTGCCATTTTGATAGCACGCAACACGTTTATACGCGAAGTTTATTGATACCTTATTATTTTTCGTTAAAATTCAAAATTGTCTTTTTAAGAACTAGATTTTCAGGCTATATTTGTTTTAAAGGAACTTAAATATTTTTCACATGTTAATGATAGTATGTACTTGTATTCAGATAAAGCAATTCGTGTAAAATGATTCCCTAACTATTTAATAATAATAATAAAAATGTAGAACCGTAACATTTAAGTTTTATAGTTTATAGACGGTTTAAAACTTGTTAACTTATCGTTTATTTTTAATATTATTATTATATTTTTTATCTTATCTTCAAATGTATTTTAACTGCACCCCGATATATCGGATCCCGGTCACGGGAGGACAATAATACTTAACATATATATAATAAAACGGGTATATATATCGTTATATTATATCTAATAGGCAATATCTAGAGGTGTGTTCGGAATCGTAGAGAATTTGTTTCGATAAAAACTTATGACAGCTTGTTAGTTTCACGTTTAATTTGCCGGGGAAAATTTATACCTACCTTCGCACCAATAAGGCTGTGTTACAACGAAATGATATTTTATATAATTTTTCAGCTTTTACTGGTAAAAAATCTGGCTTGTACAATTTCTTTACTTATATATTAATTTTAATCGATTTAAGTATATAAGATAAAAGATTTAAACACTTAACATGATCACGCGACCACAGTCAGTTGCAGTTTCAGTCAGTTGAAATAACTAATTAATACATTCCGCGTTTTAAACCGTTGAAATGTGTAATACTCCCTTAAACTACAGACACTAAAAATAAAAGATGTCAGCATTATTTGACGATATTTTAGTCTCCTGTTCTCTAATCAGCTATAATATTTGTTAAACTATAAATAATAGAGAATATAGTAATGATATTTGATAGCTACGCTTCGTCTTTATAACTCAAGTATTAAGTTAACGATTTGTAACATATAAGGACGTGAAAAGCTCATGTCAGGCCATTTGTGTAAAAGTTGTGTTAAGTTTTGATGTTATCTTCGTTTCTAGCGGTTTACTTTAAGTAGTATTAGTGTTGCCTTATGCGCCATTTTGCTTGCGCGAATTTACATAAAAATATATATGTATAGATATGAAAATTAAATAAAGAGTTCAGGTTAAACTAGAAGAAAAGTAATAATAAAAAAAAGGAATTTATTTGTCTAAATGAAATTTATTTATACAGGGTTCTGCATCACACAACTATTAAATGTACCACTTATGGACTAATAACTAGATACACTTATGGACGTAACAAAACTAAAGAATCTAACTCTACATTTCTCAAATCAAGGGCGTAGAACGAACGAGAAGAACTGGCAAGAAACTCGCCGTAATATGTGTACATGAATCAAAAACTAAATAACTTGACTGACACCGTGCAAGGTGTTGCAAAGAAACTCAGCAGTGAAGCAAAAGCGGTCCAAATAAATACATTCCGAGAGTGCATCGACTGAGCTTTGGAAAATATCTGCGCAGTGTCCCCGGGCGATGCGCACGGCTCAAGATATGAGCGGGAGCGTTTTTGCACTGGTTTTAGTTTTATTATGTTTTTAAGTGCTCTTTTTACACAACATATTGTGTGTACAGCTAATATGTGTATAACGAAAACTCGAACTCGAACCAAAATAAATCATTAAGATTCTCTTATATACCTATCCCTAGTGTAAAACCAAACAATTTGAGTAGTGTATAAGAGTAAAAAAAAAAAAATTTTGGTATGTTGGATTTTCTTTTTTGTAACTTATAGTAACGTATTATTTACTTGCCTTTTTATCTAACTCTTCCAAAAATTTATTGTTTAATTACAACTTGAAGAAAGAACAACCAAACTTTTGCATTAATAACATTAGTGGAGTTTACACGTCGCAATTGCTAAAGTTAAAGCGTGAAATTACGATTTCCTGCATGTTGGGTATAGAACAGACATATTTTAATGTCTGTTTCGTTGATTTACAACTGTATTAATTACGTGATTCTGTCTCACCAGACTTCAAACCCCCCTTTTTTATTATCGATATTTTCCTTTTATTGGATTTATTTTCTTTCCTTTGGGTACCGTCTCCTATTGCGTGATCCAAACAATCAACCCAAACTATATACCCTGAAGGTGCATCCTACCATGACACTCCTTAATAAGACCCCATCGCATACCTGTCGTTACAATGCCGATTACATACGACATTGACAGAACTCTTTTAAGATTACCCGCAATGGATCTACTCCGATATGATAAGTACTTTAGACCAAAAATTGTTTAATGCAACTTAAGACAATTAGGTTTAAACAGGTTTTCGTGTAGGATATTATGCTTGTTAAGTATATCTTTGCTCTTTAACTTTTAGTAACTTCATCGATATACAACAATGTTTAATAATTTCTATTTGTGCGTTACGAAAATAGATTTTTCGTAACGCACAAATAGAAATTATTAAAAACTGTTATTATTTAAAACTGTAAATTATAGATTATCTTTACTCTGAACATACACATATAGTAGTAAGTGGAAAAAAAGAACATTTGTGACAGTTTAAATAATTTCTAAATAACTTTAACTAATATACATCGCGTTTTAAACGGTTAAAGAGTTTTAATTTAATGTGTACTATTCGCGTTAATTACAGACAGTATTTTACACTTGTGACAAGTTTCATTTGGTAACTTTTTTAATTGGCAACACAAATACAATAAAATATTATAATGATTAAACATGGTTCATGTATATGTTGCATATATTCCAGATATTACGTTAAGCTGTCATTTGCGTTATGTTATTTCATTTGAGGTATGTTGTCATACGATGTTTTATTTCATAAATAGTATAACTAACACTTTCTTTAATATATTAACACTTAAGATGCCTACTGTTATAATTGCGCACTTTGAGTTAAGTTTAGTGTTTAAAACGAAATAAAATGCGTTGCTTGGTATAAGTAAAAGAAATTTCAATCGGCAATTGTCTCACTTGGCAAGACGAGGCCAAACAGGCTGTATATTACTTAATTGAGTTTTAAACGTGTCTGCTATAGGTTGCAAGGAGTTTTTATATCTTAAATTAAATTGCCCTGCATCATTGCCTTAAACGAATTTCGAGTTGAATATACCTTTAAATAAAACACTGTAACGGTTTTAAACGACAAATATATTAGTTAACTTATACGCAATTTATTTTAAGTACGTCCCAATGTATCGGATGCTTTGCAGAAGCCGTGGGCACGGAGAGACTAAATATTTTGGAAGGTGCCCATAATGTCAAAGTCAAATCTGGCACGCTAGCGCCATCTTTCGGGGAAACTAGCTGGGTCAAAGTAAATTAAAAAAGCAATTATTGATGTTTGAACCCACGATTTCAAATCCAAAGGACCTCTTCCTTTAAACATGGTAAAACCATTTAACCATTGAGCCTTAGAGGCGGTTAGGTAAATAATGATATATTGTATAAAACTTACCCTATTTAAAAGTATTGAATATCATTGAGATTAAAACTACCAAAGGCTTCTATTCTAATATTACATGGGGGTAGGTTTTCCATCAGCTTAACTTGAGCTAAATTGTAAACTTATACGCTAGATTAACGATTTACGCATTGTCCAATTTTTGGTTGTAGCATGTATCATTAATAACATACGAAAAATTTTAAGCGGCTACAAAATGTATGAAACACCGTCAAGTGAAAAAGAAATATATAAATCCATTTTGGTTTATTTCTGTCCTTTATAAAATGTCCTTAGCCAAACTTTTTATTCTCCATCAAGCGATCTCCACGCTTCCATAAACGTACTTAACTTATAAAAGCAAATTAAAGGCAAGTACATCTCAGCAATAATAATTAATCGTTGGTTAATTACAATTTCTAGATTGCTTTAAAAAATTTATGGGGCCGTTAATAATATATCGATTATAAATCGATATTTCTTATCGAATCGGATCGATTACTGTACTAGTCGCACAGACCATGCTAGGATATTGAATTCTGTCTTGCGGAGTAATTTATTTTTGCTCCGTACACGACTTTGGTCTTAGCTTTCGAAGATAACAGGACGGAGAAATTAGTTAATCTTATCTTTGTTATAACATTAAAGGTTTGATCAATATATTACTTATAATTATCGATGATTAATGACAGGTGATACTGAAGAAAATTGTATATATACTAAATACTTTTAAAAAGGCTCAAAAAACTAGTAACCCTTTACAAGGACACATGGCCTTTAAATAATTTCCAATAAAATGTAAGCACTGTCAATTAATAATTATTATCGTATGTAAAGCAAAAACATTTTGGTATTATGACGTAAATCAAGGTTTTTTTTTTCAAATTATGAGTTTAGAGGGTTAGTATAGTCTATGCTCGTCGTTGTATGTTGTGTGTTGTATAATCTGTCGCGTGTACCACAGACAGACAAGCTTGATGAAACAAATGTAAGTTGTCAATTGCATGTTCGCGCGTTTTTCTAAGAGAACAAATGACAAATTCGCTCTATCACGAAAAATAATATAAAACCCTTAATTTGAGATCAGCATATCATAATTTTTCGAGCAATCTAGGAGTTAACATCTCCTGATGATGCCGTCCGCACGTGATGGCAAAACGTCGAGAACCTCTTCTCGCTGAGGTCGATAGGCGAGTAGAGGTTCAGGAGAAGACAGTAAAATGCACCACGCTTCGGTTTCAGTCTGTGTGTTCAGGCCTTCCAAATGTCCAAAGCCAAAAAAGGTCGACAGCGTATAATTCAACTGTACACAACATGAATTATTCACCAGCCCCGCGTCAAAACAAATAATACGCTACTCCATTTAAAGACGATTAATATCGAATAATCGTGATAATAGCCACAGTAATGCGATTACCCCCGGCTCATAATGAAGTTCTGACAACGCGGGTGGTTTCTCATGAAGAGTCGTATTTCCTTCGGTGACAAAAATAAGGCCAGCTATATGCAAGACCAGTAACAATATTATGTAAGTCTAATTCATTCACACGTGTACGTATTTTATATGCATTATTTCATAGTTTTTATTTTGTTTTAGTTTTTATTTATTTTAGTTTATTTTTATTTTATAATTTTATAGCCTATAACCATTTTCGATAAATGCACCAACCAGCACAAAATATGTTTTTTTAATTCAAACCAGTGGTTTCTGATATTCGCGCATTCAAACAAACAAACTCTTCAACTTCATAAAATTCGTATAGATAAGAATAACTGTAGTCTTAGTGACCCGAGTATATATTTTTGAAATTAAAATCTCACCAGAAAACTCAGCAATAATTGCTTAAACACATTTGATGACACGGACGGGACTCGAACTCCCGATCTCGTCGGTTTACATAAACCAATGCGTTATCATTGCCTTATTCATCTCTCGCGCAAAATATATATATGAAATACATATGGTACGAATCTTATAAAATAACCGAAGATGGTAGATGATGAATTTAACGTTGTAAGAATATATTATTTTTCACATGTTATTGCAAATTATGACTATATAAATTTAAGCAAAAAATAACAAAGTTCAAATCTATCTCATAAGTTTAACTATAAGTAACCTCATTTAGATAGAAACAAACAATGCTTGCAACATTGCTAAATAAGGGGCAACTAAAATTTCCGTTTAATTTGGTAAAATAGGTTTTCGAAAGTTTCGTTGTGGATACGAAATTGATGTATTTTACATTACGTAAAAAAATCGTTTAATAAACATCATTAAGGTTTCGTCAGTAGACAGCCTAAATTACATCTTATTTGTATTTTAAATTTATTTTATAGAACGTTGGGTTTATGTGATACTTATTTATGTAACGAAGCAGTAGTAAATATTGATACTTCACTTGAGAAAAGAGATCATAGCAATAGTTTTTGCGATATACCTCGACGGCATAAGGAAAACCGAACATAAAGAGGGATGATAACTTAACATACGGAGTATAAAAAATAAAATACATTGAACTGTTTTAAACCCAAAATATATTACTTAACTTATTTTTCTGTTGGTCCCCCGTGATCAGTTGCAGCTGCAACCTGCAAACCATACAAAACATCGCTTCGGGCGGTAGTTAAAATATATAAAAAAAAAAATGTTTCGAATCTCAAACGCAGGATGGGCGTTTTATGTTAAGACATTCTATGCATGGTTTGTAGTATACGCAAATAGTGCAGTTTTTAAAGGTTTAAAACGCGAAATATACTACGGAAGTTATAACAACGTTTCGACGTTTCCGACGGGGGACGTTTTTTTTACTTAGACGACTAACTTATAGACAGCTTCTAGTCTTAAACCGCTAAAAATTTTATTGACATTACACCTGCGTCATTTATCTATTGACAAGAGAGAATACAAAAGATTTTTCAAGTTGTTAAAACTTCACAGAAACGCGAATTATTCCAGTAATAAAACAGCCGGCTATCAAGCTACTACTTGTTAAAAAATTCATCGAACCATGATTTACGACATACATCTTCCGAGGTATCGTAAAATTCATTAACAAGATGCCTATAATTTGTACGTGAACTTCAGTTTATGGAGCTTTTCAATTTTATGAGAATATTAAAAGATAAAATGCCATTCATATTTACAGAATAAGAAGCTTTTAACGGTTTAGAACGCGAAATATATTAGTTAACTTATTTGTAATGTAATTAAACTACGACGCGACGTTTCGGATGCTTAAGATGGAGGGTGTGCCTAATGTCAAAGTCCAAGCAGCTAGCGCCACCTGTTTTGTCGTAATTTATTTATCATTATTTATGTACGAGCTGACCTGGCAAAGGTTCGTTTGCCCTATCAAGTATTTCGACCAAAATTTGATTACCAAAAAAACGGTTTACTGTCGTGAATATTTTTTTAGATCATTTAAAGAGAAATTTTTGAAAATTTTAAGAGAAATAATAATTCCAATCACTAGAGGTACGTAGAAATGGTGCACTGTTAATATACCTTCACAACTTATTAAATAATCACATTGTTTGCTCATCTCTTCTACAACATCGGAATTTACGTCCCATATTACCTATAGTCCTCTGCACACAAATTTTCAAACACCTGGGATCCCATATTAAAAACTCTGGATCCCGATAAACAGCAATTTTTTACTTTGACGTCATAGACATCCTCCATCTTTAGTCTTCCCGTGACCACGGCTGCTGCAAAGCATCCGAAACGTCGGGCCAAAGTTAAAAATCATTTCCAAATAAGTTTAACAAATATATCGCGTTTTATACCGCTAAAGTGTTTTATTTAAATGTGTACTACTCGCGTAAACTATAGACAGTATTTGTGTGATTTTGGATATCTGGAATCGTTTTAGCAGCGCACGGAAATCCTCATCCTTCTTCCACATTTCCCTCTGTTTCTTCGCTCCCATTAGTCGCAGCCTGATATTGTATAGCCTTAAGCTTTTCTCGATAATTGCTCAACAACCTGCAAGCTTTATTCTTAGTAAAGATTTGACAACTAGTTTCTCTAAATATCTCTCAAATAAAATTTTATGTTTTAAGTACATATACTATCACCTGAATCGATTACACTTGTTCCCAATATGGTGAGTGAAAAATGAGAAACAAAAGTGCGGTTTTTGCCTCGGTGTTTACGGTTCGCGGTCCGTATCTTGGAGTCATATGACACTTGGGCGCCGTGGGCCAGAAAACGAACGATTTTACAAAAAATACACGACACGGGCAGGACTTGAACCGGCATCCACAGCGTTTCGTGCTGCTTCGTGTTGTTGTTTGGGAGCAAGATTTCAAACATTTTTTATTATATGCAAGATTAAATACTGTCTATAGTTTACGCGAGTAGTACACATTTAAATAAAACACTTTAACGGGGAGACCACGGCTGCTGCAAAGCATCCGAAACGTCGGGCCGAAGTTAAAAATCATTTTCAAATAAGTTTAACTAACATGTATATCGTGTTTTAAACCGTTAAAGTGTTTTATTTAAATACGCAAGATTGATCTTAGTTTAAGGAAGTGTCTTGTGTGTTTTGACCGGCTCGTTGGTGTAATGGTTGCAATGTACGGCTAATAATCAACGGGCCGCGGGTTCGATCCCCACCGGGACCAACATGTTTCAAATTTTTCAATTTATATTTGTTCTGAAACATGTTGATTTCGTATGAAGATCTGGAAAATGGGTTGTAGGAATATAGAAAACCACTGTCCACAAATGAAAAAGCCGTGAAGCTAAATCGCGTTTCGGTTTCAGTCTGTGGATTTCCGAATATCCAAAGTCAAAATAGGGTAACAGCGCATCTTGTTTAGATGCTATAGACTGGAGTATATCACTTACCATCAAGCAAACCCCATGCCTGTCTGGTCTCCTCTATCACAAAAAAATATAACTTTTTACTCGCTCTTTTCAGAGCCGTACATTTTTATCGATAAGCTGACAGCCTTCGAAGTGTGGCGATAATCCAGTGAAGAAGTGTGAAATACATCGACCCGACGCGTACCAATGCGATTAAGTACATACGATATTTCATAATATTCCCACTTGAGATAAGAGAAGAAATGTCTTTAGCTTTGATACAGCAAGGCAGGGAAAGAGATTAGTGCCGTGTTAAGTAAAGAACTAATTTTACACTCGCGCATAACTAGCTGAGTCAAGCGACTTCGCACGTGTTGAATAGTTATTTTGGGTATCAATTTTTGTTTTTGCAAACCAAGTTGCAGTTCAACTCTATAGCTGTAAGCTGTTACCCACGACGTCGTCCGCGTCCCGTCGTTCTTGCAAGTTAATCTTACAAGATAGTCATATTCGCAGCGTACACAAAGGAAACCCACAAGGATGAATAATTTTCTCAGTTTTTTTGACATTTCCCGCTCTTTCTTCGCTCCTATAAGTCACAGCGATGTTTTATAGCCTAAAGCCTTCCTTGATAAATATTCTAACAAGAACAGGAAGGCAAGATATTATAAATTTAAGTAAAACACTTTAACGGTTTAAAACGCGATATATTAGTTAAACTTATTTGAAAATGATTTCTAACATCGACCCGACGTTTCGGATGTTTTGCAGCAGCCGTGGTCACTTTTCTTTTATATGCATATTATTATAGATTACAATCGTTTTAGTTTGACGGGGTCGTTAGTATAATATATAGCATAGTAGGACTTATAACGGGTTTGGAGTTCGATTCCCACCGGGTCCAGCATGTATCTAATCAATTTATAATTTCTCTGAAACATGTTGTCTCGTCGTTGAATTTCAAAATAGTAAATTTGATGATGTTAACATTGGAAATGTTTTTATTATAAATGACTAAGAAGGTTTATGCTAAAACTATTGACTCCTTAGTAACACTTAAAATTTTATCAATCCCAAAAACCCGATAATATTTTTGAACTGGTTCGTGAAACTCGATCTAGCTTCGTGATCTTCGAACTGGGATCGTGATAAAACTACATTTACGTTTTATAGATTATATCTATGATCCTAACATTATCTTAGAGTAATGACTTCTTTCAACTAAGCTCTAGATCTGGTTAAAACATGTATTTAGCTCTGTTCGAATTAAATAATCATTTTCAGATTTATATGATGAAAAAGTACGATTAATTAAATTAAAAATAAATTACTACTGACTTGATTATATTTGTTTTAATGGTGGTTAATTATATAACGGTAATAATAAATGGTAGTAAGTGATGGAAGCAAATATCTACTTTAATCCCACCTGGCTCTTGCCAATTTGTTTAAAAATAAATTGAAAACATTAATATTGTTCACATGTTATTGCACACGATGGTACTGTATGATTTAAAAATTGATAAATTAAAAATTTAAAAAATTACGACTCCGACAAGACTAGAACCGGCACCCTCAGTTCCGTGTTGTTGCTCTAACCAAAAAAACTAAAAAAGTCCACGACTGTATGTCTGTCTTTTGAAATTAACATGCAAGAACGAAGGGACGCGGACGACGTCATTTATAAAGATAAGGAGGAGGTTTGCAAAAACAAAATTTGATGCTCGAAATAACTGAACCACGCGGACAAAGTCGCTTGCACAGCTAGTATAATATAAAGTACACTTAACGGCATATGTTTGTTAATTTATCAAGTTGCTACAGGCATTCTACGTTCATCTTCTCCCTCAAATCCATTTCTTACTGCGATCGCTATGCAATTTGATACCACTTACGACGAATTTCTGTTGGTGAACATCAATAAGTAATTTATTTGCTTGCAACAATCTTGATAACAGTGTTGACAAGGAAATTATACCTCGGTGTACGATTTTATTTATCGCTCCTAAACCTGTCCCATTCTTGAGCTAAATGTTAGTAATTTATTCGAGTTTAAATTAAAAGTAACAGTAGTTTCAGTTCGTCACTTTATTTTATTTCTTGCTATACCACTACATAGTATAAAACAAAGTCGCTTTTTCTGTCAATACGTACCCTTAAATCTTATTTACATCTTGGATTTTTGTAATTTGCAATCGGGAGTACTTCATTCTTTTGAAAACTACAATATTTTCACATGTTGCACATGAAGGCACTATATATTAATTACTTCATTCTTTCTTTCTTTTTCTAACCCCTAGACTCTGGAGTCTAGACCAACGTGGCCAAAAGAATGTATGTTTTATACAACAAAAAAATAGAATACTATTGAAACAAGAATCCATAATTATACATATTTAATATCCAATTGCATAATAACATAACAATATTTTTAAGCTAAATGGCTCACAGTAAGCCTATGTAGCTCTCTCACCAAACAATTTGTATCGTTCTTAATAATGTTACTCTTTAACAATTGCGAATTTCCCGCGTTCGCCGCTTGTAATATAACCTGTACACTGTCTTTTTCTTTAAGGCTTTCACTGGATTTGCTAATTATGTTTACAAATTGACGCTTATGTAAGGACTTAATAGCGCTTTTACTTAATAAGTTATAAAGTTTAATATACATCGTGACCTCATCGGAATCAAACGCGTCAATATTATGTAACAATTCGCAAATAACACTCAAAACATCGTGCTCCGCGTTGACTCTACTTTTCGCATCGTTAATTTTATTGTGCTGAACATTTGGCACGTTCATACTAATTACTATCGTTTGCAACAATTTGAGGGTAGTCTGTATAACGGTCTTATCGTCCTTACCTATATAGCGTATAATCGAATGCATCCAAGATAGAAAACTATAACCTTCTACCAAAATTTTGAACGCTTTCGGTATCGCCACTAACGAAGTCATCAGATTTAAAATGCTGACTTTAGTCCTCCTATCGCACAATACTGTCGTAAAGAAGTCCATCACCATTTTCAGACACATGGTTTTAAAAACCACGTTAACATCAGTCATAGATCTGGTGCCGCAAGCGATTATGTCTAGAATCCAAAGCCTCCTGTCAAGGGTTTCGACTTCGTTATCGTGGAATAAACTCAGGAAATCGGGAACTACCGTGAAGTCTACAAATTGTTTAGCTATTAAGAAATTGTTGACTGGTGAGTACATCGGATCTGACGGCGCCGTACAAACGGTCAATGCTGAAGCTAGGTAAAGGGCACCGACCACCGGTAGTCTAGGGTTCTTCAGAGCTCCAAATATAGCGTCTTCTGTGGGGTCTACTACAGCTGATCTCAAACTTTGTTTCAACGTAGTGATAAAGTCTGTTAGCAGCAACTTATCATTTTTGTGCCTCCTGAAAGTAAAGAGAAAGGTTTCAAGACTGAATATGTAAAAATAAACAAAACAAAGTAATTCTAACACAATGTAGAGCTAAATGAAACTTACGTCTCCAATTCCAGAAGTAAGCAGTACCGATGCAAGACGTGATATGCAGCTGCCCGCATCATTGGGCAATTGGAGCTCAGTCCCATCACAGTTACTGAGAGAAGACCCGTTCTCATGACCTTGAAACACGAAGCCATAGAACCCGGAGCGAGCAAGTGGCTTAACAAAGGAAGAATGAATGCTGGGTCATAAATCACACCACCATCATCTCTATGTGACGTTGTAAGCATATCGACATTTATATATTTCTTTAATAATGCTTCCCGTTTCTCATGAGAAAGTATTTCTTCGAGTGCGGATTCATTATCCCGACGCTTTCTAACTTTCATTTTCACTTGAAGCGCCTCCTCCATGAAGGTTTTCATCGTTTCACTCGTAAGAGACTCACAAGAGCTAGGCAGAACAAAACGATAGTCCAGCTTTTGGTTAACGGGAAAATTCCTGATTGATTTTTCAACGATTTCTCTATCAAACAAATTCAGAACTTGGTTTGGCGTAGGATGGCTCCAAAGAGACGCAGAACGCTTCTTTCGTACAGCATAGTAGTTGGCAGCTGTGTCTCCCCATATGTAGGGCTTGTACTCGTTCACGGGTAATCCACTGGACTCGTAATACTCCAAAATTGATAGAATTAATCTATCACTAGCGCTCGTTGTCGCGTGGTACGCACTCAAGAATACAGGTATTTGTTGAGGTTTCATAACAGTGTTATTTAATGTTATTAAACAGAGAAGAAACTGCAGCAGCCTCGCTTTCATATCTAAGCTGTGGTAGCTCAACATAACGTTTAGGAATTCCGAATGAGATGTCACCATGTCGAATAAAGCGATAATGTCTTCGTGATCCTTACTATATAGCACTTCGATTAAAAGTGTCAAAAGACACAACATTTTAGGACCAATGGTATTATTTTCATCCGCAGTTTCAATTCGCAAAGCGTTTTTCAAAATAACCTTACAAAAGTTCTTCCAGGTAGCGCTATCTATGACTTTCTTGTAATCGCCTTTGGTGTCATTTAACTCTTTAATCTTTATGATCTGCATCGACTTGTATGTAATAGAAATTGCTTCTTCTAAACTGTCGAGTTTTTCCTCTTTAACGCACGATAATACCAGATGCATTATAGATGAAATGTAGTTGCAGAAATACTCAACCTTCTCCTCATGTCGGTTTACATATATCTTGAATAAAACATTTTGAAACAGTATAATGTGATTCCTATCTAAAATTTCAAACTTATGTATCTTTGACAATAGCTTTTGGCAATCGGCTACAGGCATAAATTCGATTATTAGTTTTTTTAACAATCGCCACCCGTTTACGTACACTTGGCCAGCTTTGTGAGGTTTCTCTAAATACTTGTGTATGTTCGTTTTGTATTCTTCATACAGTTTCCCTAAGAAGTCCTGACCGCTGCTTAGTTGGTCGATGTGATCTAAAACTGCGTTTCCGAGAGGCAACGTAAGTTCACGCTGACTTAATATTTCTGGTCTGTTTGCTTCTTCTTCAAATACTGCAAACAACTTTGCGTTTAACTTTAGCATTGTTGCGGCCAAATTTGTTGTTGTCTTTCTTAATGTATTAGCTTGGAAGAACCTTCGAAAGTGGTCCTCCTTGATGCATATCACTTGATGGGGTTTGTTGACAAAGTAGTTAGTAAGTGATATCTCGAGGTTAGTCAAATTTGCAGTTACATCCTTATATGTCAGTATGTTGCAATATAATTCTATGATTTGATGTACGATATCTGTATGTAGCTCCAGTGTTGCAGTCGAAGAATATTTGTCAATTATAACTTTTAATACTTCTAAAACAAGGCTAGGTTCTTTGTCATCTCTCATACACGATTCTACTTGTGTGCTCAGAATACTTTTTAAAATTCTAACATCGTCATCTTTAGACAGGCCAACAGTTTCTAATACCTTGATTGTATGATCACAGTTAACATTTTTTCTTTTACTGATCTTTATAAAGGCTTTCATTAGCTCATTATATGTTTTGATTCGATAAGATTTAAGTAGAAAATGCTTTTTATCTAAATAAGACATAGTTTCCTTGTTCTGCGTAATAATCTGGAGCATCAAATCAGTTGCAATTATGTAGGAACTCTTGCTTGTATCAATAGCTCTATAAATTTTTAAAATATTTGCATTTTTAAACAAATTTAACACAATACTTCTGTATATACCTATTAAATGCAGCTTCTTTCCAAGACTGAAAATAACATTTAAAAGTACCAAAATTTTCTTACTTCTTTCTTCGGTCAACTGGTCAAATTCTGATAGCCTGACAATGCAAAACATTAAATATTTAGACCATATTATCAATTCGGAACCATCTACAAATTTTTTAATTGTTATTTTGTAATATTTGTTGTCTATGATTATATTGTTTTTGTCTTCAGAACCATCTTCTATTGGTGTTAATATATTTTCAAAATCAGCATTATTTATAATTGTGTCTGAAATTTTTAAAAGAATATCATCTTCTACTGGGGTACCTGTTAAAGTGACCAGGTTTGACATAGAAGCAGTAACATATCCTCTAACATCTAATTTTGAATCTCCAATTAGTACCTCAGATAATTCTGGTGAGTAGTTTGAATGCAATAAGTGAGAGATATATAAAGACAGAAAGCTTTTTAGGCTCTTTTTTGCTTCCTTATTTCCTTGAATATACTGAATGCATCCAACTATAAACGGTGACGGCATTTTATTCTCCAAAAACATATTTTCACCGGAATTTTTATTATTCATTAGATCATTAAATAATTGATCTAAATTGGATTCATTACTTTCATCTTTAATCTCAAAATTAGACATCTGGGTGCGCATATAGTCTATTAGTTCCTTTTTATTAAGTAAAACATATTCTACAATGTCTGCGACTAACGATATTGGTTCTACTTTAGCATTCCTCAAGGTGTACAACATCAGATGTATTTCGTCCTCATCCGTTTCATAGATTTCCGTATTTTTAAGAAAATCATATAATGTGTCCTTAGCTTCTATCCAAGTATCATCATCCACGCTTGTAAAAACTTCTAACATTATAAGGAATAAACTTTTAAACAGAGGATTTTTCAATGAAAGCACAGATTGATCCAGAGTTTGCCAAAGTAAAACTGTTTTGAATTTCAAAAGTGACATCTGTCCTGAGGTTATTGTTTTGGTAAAATCCAGAATAGCTTTCATATCAATGTCACTCTCTAGGGATTGAAAACATGAGGGATATGTTGTATTATACAACAATAATAGTTCAATCAAAATGAGCAGTGAGTCACTTGTGTCTATCTCCGGAAGTTTATAATCTTGAGATGATTCAGTCATCTTATTTCCACTGGTTACATCATCTATAAGAGAAACTATCACGCTCGGTGCTGGCACATGCTTTGGAAGGAAATACTCCAGTTTACTTTTTAATTCAACCAGCATTGCATCTGACTCTTCCAAACCAAGTATAGACATATACTTCTTAAGTGATGATAACATTTTCACTAATACTTTAGCACAATATAAGGATATTGTTTTGTCTGCTCCAATATTTGCATGCATAAGCTTCAACAGAGGCACAGGGAGGGTTACAAATCTAATAAAATTAACAGTTTGCATTGTATTTAGTTTCAGCAGCCTTGGCAACATATCTTCAGCTTTTAATTTGTCTAAGAGCTTAATGGTAAACTCAGTGGCTCTCTCCCATATAGGAGAATGTTGAGGTTGAAAACTTGTTTCGATCACATGAATAACTGCTCTATGTAAATCTGGACACATAAGAATAATGTTCAAGATAGTATCACACTCATAACTATTCTCCCATGGCCGTTTTAAACTAAGTACTGCTTTGTAGAGATGTTGATTCTTGTTAGTGTCACCAGTACCAAAATATGGATCTACAAAATATAGACCAACTTTGTGTGATGTGAACAAAGTTAAAATGATATTGGAAACCAAAGCTAAAATGTCAGGCCTCGCCTCATTTCTTGCTTCATTGCTTAACTCTGGAGGACCCTTCCAATTGAACACCTTAAATAAGTTGTGAAGAGCCTGATGATTGAATGTTTTTAATTTTAATGTTTTTGATATCAAATTATTTTCTATTACATTCTTTTTCAATATGTTTAAGAACATGATCACGGCTTCCGATTCATCTTGTACCAGTCCTGGTATAACTAAGGGCAGAAGACCTTGCTTCTCTAATAAAGCTTTGATTAGTGGAAAATTGCCTTCAACAAGAAAAGAAGTTATAAAGTGTACAAATGCAGTGCGCACATTGTCTTTTTCTTTGTAATTTGGCTTTTCAACTATGTATTGTAAATGTTTAGGTGTCAGGGGTACTTGATTCAAAACTTCAACACCTAAGTCTGCACTGAGCGTTACCATAGATGTAAGTAAATTTATTATTATTTTCCTATGTCTAGGTCCTGAATTTTCACTAATCATGATCTCAATAGTTGGAATGAAGGTATTCAGAAAATAACGGGATGCTTCTTCAGTGATTGCTATCATATGTGGCATTGATGATTGAACCTTTAGAATAATAAGGTGGAAAATATGAAATGCTGGTGTGGCCAAAGGCAAATTTTTCCTATTCTCTGCAGTTATTTGTCGTAAGATTTCATGAGAGTTGCCACCAATTCTTAGGTACTCTGCTAAATAGTCTATTTCACTATCTGGATTCAGGCAAACTTGTAGAAATTGTGTTAAGGCTGAAATTGAAAAAGTAATGATTTTTAGATGTTGATGAGTAACTAAAAATGTGTGATGCCTAAAAAATATACTACTGAAACAGGTTTGGGTTAACACTTTAGAATTATTCCTACTTAACCGAGGACTTTACTGTACAGATTCTTAAAAAATGTAAGCTTTATAATAAATAAAAATAACCTCAAATTATTTTTTTCTTATAAATGAAACTTAGGCCTTAGAACCGAGAAATGTTTAATCAAGACAAAATGATTTCGAATTTTATTGACGACGAATCGGATAAGTAATAAAAAATAATTTGAACATGATTTATTACAAGGGAATCTTACCCATGATTTGTCCCTGTTTTTCTGCTAATTCTTTCCGAAAATGTTTAATATCAAAAGACAGTGTCTTCCCACTGTGTAATTCTTCATTTTCTTCGTTGCATTCTTTAGCATTTGCTTTTTTAAGTCTTTTTGGCGAATCCCTCGTATCATCGTTATACTTTCTTTTTCCCATTGTAAAATAAATAATATAAAAATTATTACAATATGCTAATGTGAAGCGTTACAAATATGAGATATTATTAATACATAATATTTGCTACAATATTAAATTTTTATAACACCATGTGCCTTTGTTTTGATTCGTTTCACATGGAATATTTGTTATTGACAAATGACATAACAGACTATAGATATATACTTTTAATGGCTACTATAGTGTCATTCATCCATATCACAGATTATAGACAACCAACCGCAGAGAAAAATATTTCAATAATCAAAACAATTATATTTAAAAACTTAATCTTTGCCCGTATTACTTGCTCGCAATATAAAAAGAAACTATTTATCTCGCCTGCCCTCTTTCTTGTGTAGGTTTGGCGCGGACCGTTTGGCCTAATAAAGCAAAAACGCTAAAGGCGAACTATTCGCCGTACAATATCGGCTGCGACCGGACGCGATAACAATTAAGGATGGTGTCGCATGACGCTCTAACTATTCCGGGGGAAAGGGCCCTCAAGGAGGAAAACCAACGCCAACCATTTGAAGAGAGCAGCTTCTAACTTAAAAAAATCTTTAGTTATGTAAATTAATGTAATTCAGTTTAAGTTACTTAAATATATATTTTTAAAATAATAAAAATCACTTTATTTAGCATTCATTTTGTACAATCATTAGACGTAATAAAAATAAATGTAATTACAATAAAAAATAAAAATACTACAATATTAAATTAAATTTTGTTAAAAATGATGCCAAAAGGGTCTTACGTCAGCATAAGTTGCAGCACGTTTCGTTTATTATGCTACAACACTGATTTTCAGAAAAAAAGCGTTCTACCATAACTCTTTGAAAAATGATAGATTATTCAAATGCTATATTATTTAAATTAATAGATGTTTAAATTATATAGTGCCATCATATGCAATAACATTAAATTTTTCAAACGTTATAACTTTGTAATTTTATCTTCAGATTCACTTAAGCTTCAAAGCATACAACATTGAACCTTGATTCGTAAGTATCAAGGTTGAAATTATATTGCGCGAGAGGTGCAGTACAATAAGTTGAAAAAATTCAACGGTGTAGGACTCGGTAGCTCAATTGCTAGAGCAACAGCACGGAACGCTGACGATGCTGGGTCAAGCTCTGCCCGAGTCGAAAATTTTATCAATATATATTTGATTTTTAAATTAAGATTAGCCTATTTAATTGACAGTTACAAGATTAGTACTGTGACAGAATAGTGGTCGATTGCAACTATATACTTGGTACTAGAGAGGGTTAGGCTGACTCCAGCGGATTAAAGTTAAAAATTTAAATAAATCACTTTAACGGTTTAAAACGTGATATATTCGTTAAACTTATTTGAAAATGATTTTTAACTTTAGCCCGACGTTTTGGACGCTTTGCAGCAGCCGTGGTCACTTCCCGTCAAACTAACAAGTTTAACTAATATATCGCGTATTAAACCGTTAAAGTGTATTATTTATATGTGTACTACTCGCGTACACTATAGAAAGGATATAATAAAACACACTAATTTTTTTTAATGTTTATTTTGATTAATAAAATAGATCTCTAAATCTAAACAAAAACATCCTTATTCTATAGCAACCATACATTTACGCATAACAGCAACTTTCTTCCAAAATCATTTAAAATTGTAGTATTAAAACTATTGACATACATCGGTAAGTGCCGTTACACAAGCAATAGACAATTGTTCCATAAATGTTAGTATTTTAAATCTGTTATTTTGTTAATTATAATATCTATTAAGATACCCTATATTTCAACAGATAATAATTAAATTATGGTAATAATTGAACTAATACTACCCTGTTTATCTGTATCAGACTAGTTCTTAGGAATCTCAATATTTAAGTAGTATACAAAACAACCGCAGCGCTATCCTTTTGAAGGCGCCCATAAATTTATCACTAACTAAATAATAATTACAAAAGTAACGTTAAGCTTAACAATTCTTCATGTTTTTTAAATAAGGGATATTACTTAAAAGGGACAAGTAAAAAAGTGGTGTAGGGGATTTGTATATTTTATCATGTGGTTACTTATTGCTGAGCTATGAACTTTTAAAAATGTACAAAGAACGAAGACACAACTTTTCGAACGCTTATTGTATTTATCAAATATTTTGTAAAAGAATCTGAAATCTTTTGGTTCTTATGGGTAAAAAGGTCAGAATTAAGTTTTTAAATTTTCTCGCGAATTTTAAATTTAAATTTTCTTAAGTAGAGCTTATTCACAAGACGAAGAAATATTATTCGTGACACATTCACATAATATAGTGTTAACCTATAATAGTGTAATTGGTTTAAAAATTGAGGTAAACATTGCTTAATAATTATGATAATCAGTGGTCATGGACTTATTTGGTTAAAAAATTTAAAAAAAAAATGTCAGTCGCTTATTGGTTGTAGTATGTTTAGATCAGACAATTTAATTTTTAATATACATATATTATTATATTTAAAAAATAACAGTTTAAAATTTAAAATGCAAAATATATCAGTTAAAATATTTTCAATGTATATTAGCAGCCATGGCCTGGGAGAACTGTTCCTGCTGCAAAGTTTCACAAGCGTTGTGCAGTAGTTACAATATATAAGTTATAATATATTTCGCATTTTACCGTTATATGTGTTTTTAAATGTTTACTACAAGTGTAAATAACAGACAATGTATTATTGTATCAAAAATAGTTTCATCTTATAGTAACTTTTAAGAAATAACGTCCCAAAGAGTAGAGATTCTTTTTAAAAAAAGCAGAGAGTAGAAGATATAGTATACTACCTACTAATAACACTTTCAAAGTCTGGTTCAATTTTCTCTATTTCTTGCAGAAGAACGTCAGCCAAGTTAACATTTGGATTGGTATCTGAAACATTAAATATTGCCTGTTAAGAAGGTACATATCTATACTTATATATGAAGCTGAAGATTTTGTCTGTTTATTTGAACGCACTAATATCAAGAACTACGCGTTCGAATTGCAAAATTATTTTGTGTTGGTTAGAATTAGATTTATCGACAAAGGCTATAAAACATCGTCCTGTGACTAATACAAGCGACGAAACAGCGAGATGTGAACAAATTTGGAAAAAATATTCATTATTATGGGTTTCCAAGGCAAAAATGGGTTGCAAAAGCGGTTCAAGATACCCAAAAAATATGCATAAAAGAATCTTCTTTATATGACCTAAAAAAAGTCCACGACTCTATATGTCTATCTTTTAAGATTAACTTGCAAGAACAACGGGAAGGACGCGTCCTATGTCGTGGGTATATATTTTGGATATGGAGACTGTTAAGTATCAATCAATAAATAAGCAAGTATTAATGACATAAATAAATGACGATTAAAAACGGTTAAAAACTGAGAAATAAATCAGTAAATTTTATAGTAGTTAAAATAAAGTAGAAATAATGTACCCAATGCATTGTGCGTTTTGAGCAGTTAAAAGTGTTTATTTTCACTGTGCACTACTCAAGTAAACTACAGACAATACTTAACAATTTCATTGTTTACTTTTAGTAAGCTTCTTACCATCAAAGTATACAAGTTGACATTTGCCCTGACACTCGGGATTCTTTCTAATGACAGTGTTAAGGGTAGTGCAAAAGTCTTCCACCACCTGATCCACATTTATGTCACAAAGCTCTAAAAGATACAGAATAGATAATCTATTAGCTGTGCTTTTTTTCTAGAATGGATAAAATATCAAATACTAGTATGTTACCTCCATACACAGAACAATTCTTTAAGACTCTATGCAAAGTGTGTAGTGGTGTGGCACACTCAGCAGCAATATATACTGGTTGGCCTTCCTTCCTATGTATTTTGTATGCACTATTTCTGTAAATCCTGTTCTTCACACCGGCAACATCTTTCTTAACATCTTCAAAAGACTGAAACACAACATTAAGTATAATTATTATTAATCTGTTAAACATATTTCTTTTGTCTTGCAATTCATAATTACACATCATATGAATATACTGGAAGCCAAATCTCCTATTTATTAAGACAACTCACTAGAGAGGCGATCAATAGGCTAGATGTAGTCTGGCCTATCAGTTGTAATTTGTAATAAAATCAAAAAGACAGGCTTGGTGGTATGGTATGGTGGTAAAGTATGGGTTAACAACGGGTTGTGGCTCGTTCCGCACCAGGTCCAATGTGTTTCTTATTCAAATTTTTCAATTTATAATTTCTGAAACATGTTGGACTTTGTCTGGAGATTTGGATAATAAATATAGAAATTCCATCAGGATTACAAACCACCATCCACAGGTGAAAAAGCTGTGAAGCTTTCTCACCTGTGTTTCATTTCATTTTCAGTTTGTGGATTTCCAAATATCCAAAAGCCAAACTAGGTCTACCACCCATCTTGTTTAGATGCTATAGCTAGGGGTATATCACCTACCATCTAGTGAATGCCGTGCTTGTCTGTTTTTCTGCTTTATTAAAAAAAAAAGACAAATGTACCAGTGAAATGCAGAATACTAAAACTAATGCAATGGAGTGCATAATAATTATCCCAAATAATACATAATTACTACCAGACAACCTGACATGCTTCCAAATAAGGAAATTTCTTCCTATTAAAACCCTTAAGGTTTGGTGGACAGTAGAGTGACTTCGTTATTATTATAAAAAGTTTTTGGACTGGAAAGACAACCCGTTCCCTGTTTTGATACTTCTCTATATTTTCTTGAAATCCCACAAAATCAGCTCCGTCACTTGGAATGATTTGGGCTAAGTATCCCTCAAAGAAACTACATGCCATTCCAACTCCGTAAGTGATAGATGACTTTTCCTATGAATTACAAAAGTTTTGTACATTTGAAATTCAACTATAACTGCTGCATATAAAAATCTTATTTTAGATTCCTAAAATGCATAGTAAAATATAAAGTAATGTTTTACTTACAGTGTTGCTAAACTTTACAATAAAATGGGCGATGAACATTGTGACTAAGTTCATGCTGAATGGATTTTCATTATAATGCAGTAAAACCATACTTGTAGCTACAAGTACTATAAAATAATTGTAATTATTATTAAGTACTGCTTGAAAACCCAATTGTTTCTCGTCTGTAATCATCTTATATCCCAGAGAGTAAACTTTATAAAATCCGGCTATAAGAAGTATATAAAACGTATCTCTGGCTGAAAATTTTAAATTGCAAAATTAAATATCTTCCACAATAGATATTCTAATGTAAAAAAGATAGTAATACCAATGTTGATCTTAACTTACTAATAGAAACAATATACTGGTTAAAATTGTGACCAAACATAGTAACGACTTGTATTAAATATATCTTAGACTAAAATCTGAATAAGTTCAGTACAAGAAATATTCTGAATTTTTATTTTATCACTGAGATAGTAAATACTAGATTGAGTTTCTAATAAAATCTTATCTCATGCTACCCGTTACCGTTAGTCGTTACCACAAGGCACAATACCATACTTAATACTATCACAAGCCGAGAAATATCAAATAACGTTTTTGTTTAAGTCTTAAGATTAGCAGTGACTGTTCACAGTTTATGCAAGGGCCCTCGTGATAAAAACGAACTTAACACCACAGATTATATACATATCAGGAAATACACACACACTCCACTATGCTTTTTAGTATTAATAATATCGATCCCAAAAAAAAAAATATTAATCATTCATCTGCTCGAACATATCAATAATATAAAAAGGAGCTTCGTCCTCGCTGTGGCTACTCCGTCTCCTGTATCGCTCCTACTCAGTCTGTGGTCTAGACCAGATACTGTGGATAGCTAGGCTAATAAATGTTGTCTTGCTACTTAGTATTCACAACTCCTTGGTAAAAACTTAAATAATTTTAATAATAGTGCTATATACATCTAGGGTCTAGTAATGCCTGAGTTGGAAATAAAGCGCAAAGCTGATGAATACTCAGTGGTTCCAGCGAAGAAAACACGCCATGAAATCTCTGTGGCGGGTACTAGAGAAAAAGCCGTGGTTACAGCAACCGTAAGTGTAAATACAGACCTAAAAGTTGTTAGTTTAATAACTGAGAATATTAAGCAACCTGACTATAACAATAAACAAAAATACGGCCTATACGTAACACCCTTTTGTAAATTTTACAGGTTCCACGTACATCAAATCTCTATGCGCCAATTATGTTATTAGAAGGGCATCAAGGTGAAGTCTTTACTGCTAAGTTCCATCCTGAAGGCAAACATTTGGCATCTGCAGGCTTCGATCGGCAGATATGTATGTACTGTACATTAAGTGTGTGTACACTGCTATTGTTGCTTGTTGAATTATACTTAAATACTGTCTGTAGCTTAAATTAATTCTACTTGATTTGAATATTTAGATTAATAAATAATATTTCTGATATTAAAATTTGATTTAAATAAATATGATAAAATTACTTGAGTACCAAACTTAATGTCTCCAATGTGTAAATAAATAAATTTAATTGAAACCTATAATATAATAATTCTCTTATTTCAGATCTTTGGAATGTGTATGGACAATGTGAGAATGTCATGGTATTAAAGGGACACACGGGAGCTATTATGGAGCTATGTTTCTCACCCGATGGAGCTCACATGTACACATGTGCAACAGACAATACTGTGGCTGTCTGGGACGTACCCACTGGGACAAGAATTAAAAAGTTAAAGGGCCACTCTAACTTTGTAAACTCAGTTTCAGGTATGAAAGTTATAAAATATTTCTTTGCAAATTGTTTAGACAACATTTTCAACATATTAATTTTTTTGCCTAGAAATCTTTACTTTAGACTGCAAATTAAAAAAAAAAAGACTAGCACACACTAAATGTGAGAATATTTTGCTCTAAGAACAAATAGTGGTCACAGTGTTACATTAAGCTTGTAATAAAATGAATGAATGTCAAACTATTTCAGGAGCTAGAAGAGGCCCAGAACTACTCGTATCAGCATCTGATGACAACACAATAAAGTTATGGGATGCAAGAAAACGAAATCCTATATTATCGCTGGATAGTGCGTATCCAGTGACGTCTGTACTTTTCAATGATACTGCTGAAAAGATTATTTCTGGTGGAGTAGATAATGTGATAAAAGTATGGGATATTAGAAATCAACAGATTGCTTATAAAATTAAAGGACATACAGATACAATTACAGGTATTATAATTGAAACACTTTATATAACATGCTTATAAAAATGCAATCCCGGGAGGTCTGGAGTACTTGTTCAGACTCCTATGAGGCTGATATGAAAATTATTGTTTTCCTGAGATTTGAACCCTGGTACCTTGTGCTAACTCAATGTTATTTAAGTTTGACTGCAGTGCCACTATTGCTATGCCAATATGGCTTCCATTTCCATTTTGCCCAAGTTTTGCTGATACACATGCAAAATTCAAAATTCTGTATCCAATGACGCTAAATAGAAGAGATTAATTTATTGATACAAAATGCGACATAAAATAAACTAGATATTTAATATACAGCGTTTGGAAGTGACACAGTCTGACAATAAAAACCATATTATGGAGCACAACAGTATAGCCTCACAAGGGTAGTTCTTTACAAAGACAGTGACAATACTGTAGCAATAAAGAAGGAAAACATGTGATAACAGTGCTGAAAATTGTTTTTGTTTTTGTAAAATTTTAAGAAATACTATTAGGAGATATCTAGAAGTAGATTTTACATATTCTAAGACTATTATTGTGTTTCAGGAATGGCACTTTCATATGACGGTTCCTACTTACTCTCAAATTCAATGGACAACACTCTGAGGATATGGGACGTGCGGCCATTCGCACCTTCAGAAAGATGTGTCAAATTAATGTCTGGACATCAGCATAACTTTGAAAAGAATCTGCTCAAGTGTGCCTGGTCTCCAGATGGTTCTAAGGTATGTGTGTAAATCATATAGTCTTTCGAAATATTCCTGGATAATGTTGCATAGTAGTTATATCTAAACTGAAAACTGCTTTCTGGGTTTCTCATAAACCAAAAACCTATATTTACTTTCACTAATCAATTTCATTTACAAGCCAACGGACTGAAACGATCACAGTGAAACCTGGTGAAGTGGGACCTGCATAAATGAGAAATCTCTAATGTTGAGAATTGCAATGAGGTCCCGGTTTTTTCACTACATTACCTCTGTTAATAGAATGTTTTGGACCTGGTTAAAAGAGATTTGAAGACTTTTTAAACATTTACCTCTATAATTGAGCCTCTGTTAAAGTGAGACAATTGTAATTTGAATCCTACTCTGCAATTGGAAAACAGGATTATTGGACCCTCAATAATATATCTTGGTCCCTTGAGAACCCAATTAACCAGGTTTCACACTACTTGTTTTACCAATATATGAATCCAGGACCTCTCGTTCTTAACACAGTACAATATACACTAATTTCTTCTATTAAAATAATTTGAAATACTTTCCCCGTAGGTGGCAGCAGGTTCAGCTGACCGTTACCTTTATATCTGGGATACGACGTCGCGTCGTGTCCTTTATAAGCTCCCTGGACACAACGGATCTGTCAATGATGTGCATTTCCACCGCTCAGAGCCAATTGTTCTTTCAGCATCTAGTGATAAACAGATTTATCTTGGGGAGATTGATAATTAGTAAATAAATGATATTTAGCCATAAGTGTCAGTGTGTAAGTTACTGAAATGGTCATAATATTTTCTTTGAAGCTGTGATTCTTTTTAATTCATCTCAAGAATTTGTTTATTTGAGCGCGCTAAACGGAATACTAGTTCGATTTAAAAATGTCTTTTTGTCCTGGTTAGACGCGATTGCGATGCCACTTATTGGGGCGAAGAAGCAACGAGACATGTGAAAAAAACGGGTAGAATTATTCATTCTCGTGGGTTTCCTTTGCGTACGCTACGAAAACGGTACCTTTTTAAATTCTCAAAAAATTAAACTTACAAGAACGACGACAAGAATTTATAAAAACGTGGAAGTTGGCAAAAAAACATTTTTTTACGTCCAAAATAACTATTCTACGCGGACAAAGTCGCTGACACAGCTAGTTTTAAATGAAACAACAAAGTACTTAACGGTAATTGATACCTTGATAATTTCTTAAAAGAGCAGTAAATATTTGAACATTATAGGATTTCTACTAAATGAAATGGTTGAGCTTTGAATGTGACTTTATCATTTTTAACTAAATACACAAACTGTGAGGTGGTGGCAGCTCTGGTATAAAACCTAATTTGAAGTCTGAACTATTAAACGCTTCTAAGTCTGATGGTGAAAGACTTTCAATCTTGCTGTATACATTATCATCATCATCTGGTGACTGTTCAAAAGCATTTTTGGTGATACCAAATATTTCTGCATTAGTCCTTGTGATTGTGTTTTGTTGTACACCAAAAGGGTTTTCTGGAGTTTTTGTGAAGACACTTTGTTGTTGCTGATTATTTGCAAAAACATCATGTGACACTTGGTTGGTTGCAAAGATATTTTGTTTCGGTGGACTTGCTGTGAATACACTTTGTTGGTTGTTTGTGAAAACACTTTGCTGTGGTTGATTAAAGGTGTTATGACTTGCTTGAGCAAAAATTGATTTCGCTGTTGAATTATTTTGTAGAGGTGGTTGGTAAGCTGGTGGTGGTTGAGAAGGCCCAAAAATGTTGTGTGTCGCTTGAGCAAATATTGACTTAGGAACATCACTTGCATTGACATTTTGGTTACCTAATCTTGAAAATACAGATTCTTTTGTTTGGTTAAAAGGATCGCTTTGTACAGCACTTCGAAATATGGATGTTGCTTGTGACCCAAAACCCTGAGATACCTGGCTCTTGTTTTCGAATGGAGAACTTACAGGCTCACCTTTGTACAAACTTGTTAGTACTTTAACTATAGAAGGAGATGCCTCAAGAATCTGTTGATATTTCTGCTTATTATCATTATATAAACTGTTCATATACAACATCTGAAAACAAACAAATTAATAAATATATAAATCAAATACAAAATAGTGCCATTTGTGAGTTTCAAATACTACATATTGAAAAGAGAGATAAGCAGAAGAATGAAGATTTTTTTTTCAAAACATAGACATATTATTATACTAACTGTTTGGTCCAAAGTGTTATTAGCCTTAGCTTCATAAATCATTAGTCTAGCTTCCTCCTGTGAAAAATTATTTAATCCAGGAAAGCAACCTCCCTTGAATGGGGAATAGTAGCTTAGTATCCATTGACCACCATACAGAGATTCTTGGATATCAGATTTCACTTGCTGGATTACTTCTTGGTCTACGTTTGCTGTAGGAGCTGAAATACCAGATTATCAATCTATTCCAAATAGTTACAGAATTGAAATGACTATGAATTACGTTATCTACCTTGATATGAATATTTGGAGCTATATGTATGTTCAAATCTGCAGTTTTGCCCGAAACGACAACTGCCTTGCAAAAAATATCTACACACAACCATCTTCCTAAAACTTATTGTGTACTTCAGAGAAATCACAATTCATAAATATAATTTTTTAATATTTAGTACCTAACTTTAAGACAAAAATTAGATGTAAACTTGCAGTAAAAAGATTATTTAATATATTTTACTTAAGTAGGTTTCTCTTTATTCGTAAATAGTAATAAAACCAAAATTCTTGATTCGTTAAAAAGTAAATGTTTATCATTTGGTACATATTTTGACATTTCACTTTACCACAGTTGTTAGGACGAAGCAATGTTAACAAAAGATATGACCACAGAGCACTTAAGAATCACGATCACCATAGCAAATGACAATTGACACTAGAGTGCGAAATTTAAAAATTCTAGCCTAAAATTTATAAACATTATTTGAGATAATTAATAATATGAAATTATGAGCTCAATTTCTAATAAAAATGTGCAAGCTGCAGTTGTCATTAGCAATTATAAAACCACATGCAGTGAAAAATCCCGTTGCGCTTTCATACATCAGAAATGTTATAAAAAATAAGTTCGTTGTGGTGAAAACAAAAAGAGTTACTTTGGACCAGGAAACTGCTGGTAACTTTTACATAGAACACGAAGAGAAATTTTTCTTTAACAGGCTCGTCACTTTTATGTCCAGGTAAGTTATGAAAAAAAAATTGAAAAGTTTTCATCACATAACATAATTTTTCATCTTGCTTTTAGTGGCTACATAGATTTACATGTACTTGGGCACAGAAACGCAATTCAGTTGTGGAGGACAATGCTAGGTCCTACTAAAGTGTTCAAAGCACAATTTGAAGATCCATACTCTTTAAGGGGCATGTTTGGTCTCTCAGACACAAGGAATGTAGCACATGGATCAGGTAGGTATGGATTTTGGATCTTTTATTATTTTCACAGTATTGCCCATGCTTATTTTTACCTTTCAGATTCGATAGCATCAGCGGAAAGGGAAATAAAATTTTTCTTCCCAGACTTCTCTTTCTATGAATGGCACACAAACACTGAACAGCTATATAGAAAGGGTCCCATTATATTCAATAAACATTTGTTTCAACATGTAAGGAAATTGTAGAAAAGGTTTCTGCCATCATTGTATTAACACAATGGGTAATAACTATTTAGTCTTTTGTAATAGTGTATAATAGTTTTTATTAGTTACTTCTTCCTTCAACCAAAGAATATACAGGCTTGCAATTGTGAAGCCGGAAATAAAGTTGTTTAATTTCTTGAAAATCATATTACTATAACCCAGTTGTTCACTACAGCTCATCTAGCTCATACTGGAAGGATCTTACATAGAAAAATTTCAAGTGATAACAAATAAATTGGAAACAAATATTATATAATCAAATTTCCAAAAGTTAAAGACACTGTAAACATACAATTCATGTTACTATATTAATTACTGGAGCAAAATATACATTAAATTAAAACTAAATATAATTATGATAGGTTACAATAACTATTATGTTACATGAAATTTTTTAAAATACTGGAATTTTCTAATTTGTACCACTTAATTTATTATGTAATGGTGAAAATTGGCCTAAAATGTCTTCGACAACATCCTCAAAATTAACACACAAGAATATTTTTTAGAAAAGTATTCATGTAAGATCTTCATAGTAAAGAAATGGTGAACGAATTTTAAGCCCTATCGCCTCCAGGTGTTGTTTTGAACTAGTTTACTCCCCAATCTTAACAAAAACCTTTGGTCTTGAAAACACTTTGATGCCCTCCTCCAATTTTGCCAGTTGCTTTTCCAATTCCATTTTCCTATTTCTCATTCTGAGTGTATCTGTTTTCACTGGCATCTTGTTTAATTCGCTAACAAGTTCTGCAAAACCTATAACACATAATATGTTGACATTATCTGAGCAACTTGGACACTATTGAAATTTTAAATAAGTTGTGTCTGTAAAGTGCTGTAAGTATAAGCATTCTATCAGAGGGAAACAATAGCCAGACAGGGCACAGAAGTCTATTGTCTGTAAGTTGTCTAAATGTCTGTAATAAAACCATTCAGTAAAATGGCCCCATTAATAGAGGATTTCAGTTTAATAAATAACTCTCAATGAATGTTTTATAGTATTATCTAAATACATACTGTTTCGCAACATACGAAGGGTTTCTTTCCTTTCGTTATCAGGCAATGTGACATGACCAGGCGGGCAGATGACATGGTCGTCTTCAACCGTAACTGTCTCTTGCTCTTTGGCAGTCTGTTCTTTTCGCTCACGGAGATACTTTGGCAAAACTCCTTTTTGATATCCTAAATATTTCATAATGTAAAGAATTATGGTTTAGAAGTGTTATAAGATATTAATATATATTAAATGTTACCTGATGGTAGATAGGGATCCTTATTGTCTTTCTTCTCTAGAATAGAATTAAGTTTAGAGCGATGCCTTTCATCTATCAAATCATCTCCAGCTCTTCGAGGTGTATGAGCCAAAGAAGAGGGGCTCTTGGTTCTACCACTGTCACCACTTGCCTTTATTTTAGCCTCATTATCTTCATCTTTAGGGTATAACATGGTTAACTTAGCACTCTCGAGTCGCTGGGAAAGATTTGTTTCAATGGTTTGGCAACCAATGTCTCGTAGGCGCCCAGAACTATCAGTGGATCTGACCTCGTCATCGGTATCCTCTAGGGCATGTGATTGCCTTAACTCTTTTCTTTTTAAAAACTCAGCCATATCTCCTTTCTTAATCCTGATATCCTGTCTCCTTCGGCAACTGGATGCACTGTTTTTACCAACATTTAGTGTCACTTTACCACTTTTACTGGATGGAGAAGATTTCACTTGGGCTAAAGTTGCTGATGCAGCTAGTGAGTTAGGAAATCTTGTTGGTTGTCCAGTTTTCAAAGTAAACTTGGGATCCTTTGGTGGTTTGCCTTGGATAAATTTTAATTGTTTCATATTTTCTCTTATAAAGTTCTTTTTTTGTTCCTTTTCTGAAAGTGTAAACAGGGAATAATATAGAAGTATAATAATTAAATATGAATGCATTTGAAAAATCAAGTAATAGTAAAAAACAAACAAACAACAGATTGGTACTTACTGGGTTCAGGAAAAATACCCTTTAAAGTGTACATTGTTCTCAAACGATAGAAATGAACATCAGAAAATATACACACATCATTTGCGCACGAATCAATTCACTAAATAATATAATTTTTTCCCATTTTACAAAAGTGATATTAGAAAAATAATTTCGAAATCCGCAACAACAGCTTGCGTTCCGTTTTTGTCACTTTTATTTTTCAAACAGCTGTCAACTGTTTGATTCATAGACTATGGTTTCTGGCCACCTATATTTTTGTTTATAAAAGTGAATTTTCTCCCACGAAATTAGGTTTTATAAATATGTTTTATCCATCAACTTCAATAATTTTATATAATATATTACATTACTTACTTAATACTTTTATATTGGAAAACACATTCACATTCAAAAATAAAGGTTTCATAGGAACTTTTTTTTGTTATTTTCGTGACCTACAAGTTTAATCCGATTAATCTATTGATTACACCTCTCTTATCTGATGATAAGCTTTCTATTAACAACTTGTAACCAAAATTACACTCTAATTACCAATAGTAGCGATGTATAAAACTAAAACTTGGATTACAAAAGAGGCGTAGAAAAATCTATATAATTTAAACCTATGGCGGCTTAATTATATTTAGTTATAAGGAATTTTTGCTTGGTTTTCATAACATTGGATCAGACAACGATATTTACTTTACTTGTCATAATAGACACACATTTGTCATTGTAATTTTGTCAATAAATAATTTTTAGCGAGTATTTTTGTGTAGTAAAGTTTTGTGCATAGCCGAAGTTGTTTTTTTCTAAGTTATTTTTGAAGAAATCAAGAGTACAATCATGTTGAGTAATGCTGGTGGAGGTGTTCCTGATAAGAGCAAATATAAATTGTCTAGGAGGGGAAAGAAACTCCTAATGGCGGATGACCAGAGAATCCTGACAGCACTTCCTAAGGACGTGCCTGAACGTATTTGGTAATCTAAGAAATTATTAAATTAGTAATTATTATTATAATTCATAAAATCTCTGATGATCTAACTGACTCAGCAAAAAGAAAACCTGCATGACACGGAGGATACAAATACACTTGTTATTTATGATAGAAGATATATATTAGAGAAGAACAGATAAGGAAGGGGTTTTGAAGGGGTGTTTGTGGGTGATATAACCTATCCATATAATATCTAAACAAGAGGCGCTGTCGGTCTATTTTGGCTTTGCATATTCGGGAATCCACGGACTGAAACGTAACGCGATAAAACTAGATGGCTTTTTTTCTTGGGGCGGTGGTGCGTGACCCGGGTGGAATTTCCATATTCCTACCATCCATTTAATATCCAGATGTCCAGACGAAGTTCAACATGTTACAGAAAAATTGTAAATTGATTGGAAACATGATGAATCCGGTGGGGATCGAACCCGTTTATTATTAGCCACACACTGTTACAGCAGTTACGTCAACGAGCTGATCAAATATGTAGTGTGTTTATCTTATTGACTAACTGAGTTAGCGACTTCGTCGAATAGTCATTTTGGACATATAATTTGTTTTTCATAAGTCCTCATCTTTATAAATTATAGCGTCGTTATTTCTAGTAAATCATAAAAGATACACTGTCGCGGATTTTTTTAGATCATTTAAAGAGGAATCATTCTTTCATAGATGTTTTTTTGATATCTTGAACCGTTTTCGCAGCGTACGCAACAGAAACCAACAAAATTTTCCCCCGTATCGCTGCTTAGACATGGCGCGAACGATTATAGCGATAATTTCAAAATGTAAACCAGTAGTTCCAGAGATTAGCACGTTCAAACAAATATACTCTTCAGCTTTATATATTAATATATATTCGATTTTATTTCAGGGCTGAAATTCTTCAGAAGGAGGAAGACGATCTGTTGATACTTGATATACGCGAAGAAATTCTGGAAGCAGCATTGGCCGTATGCTTTGAAAAATACATGGAGCGTCAAACCGCGCTCTTCACAGCTCACTGCGCGGGACAAGCATGGCTGAAGCTGATCGACTGGTGCTTCGTAATTTCTTCATATCTTCCGGGCCCTGACCAAATTTTATGTCAGGATTCAAGCTCAGGACCTCTCATGTGGTCCAACATAACATTTAATATTATCTATACTAATATTATAAAGTTTAAAGGCTTGTTTGTTTATTTGTTTTTACGCGCCAATCTCAGGAACTGCTGGTTCGAATTGAAAAAATATTTTTGCGTAGTAGAACATTAATCGAGGAATGCTATTAGGCTATAAAACATCGCGTTGTGGCTTATAGGAGCGAAGAAACGGTGGGCAATGTGGAAAAAGTGGGGAGAATTATTATTCTTTGAGAGATTCCGTTGCTTGCGCTCCGAAAACGGTACAAGATAGCCAAAAATATGTATGAAAGAATGATTTCTCTTTAAATGGTTTAAAAATGTCTACACATTATATGTCTATCTTTTAAGATTAACTTGCAATTTATAAAGACGAGGAGGTTTTCAGAAACAAATTTCGATGCCCAACTATTCTACACGGACGTCGCTGACATGGCTAGCTACGTAATACGTTTAATGTTTATAGGCATTTTTATCGTCACGACCCTGGTGAAGATCCAAGCGCATACCCACCTTGCTATATACCAAAGAGAACCGAATCATGGATACCTGACGATTTACCAGACCCATCGCCAAAGGACACCTGGTGCAAGCAAGACTTGATCATCCAAGAGGAGTGTCAAGAGGAAGGCTTGAAGAAGTGGCCAAGTAGCTCCTCGTTGGATATTCCCGCTGTTGACGAAATACCATCTGAGTATTGGTGGGATTTGTTTTATTTAGTCTCTTTATTAAGGCATAATAATTTACAAAGTACTTATCACCATTAGCCTTTAATACTGTCAGTAGTTTACGCGAATAGTACACATTTAAATTAAACGCTTTAACGGCTTAAAACGCGAAATATATTACTTAACTACTACTACTAACTAAACTTGTTTGAAAATTATTTTAACTACGGCCCGTCGGTCTCCCCGTGATCATGGCTGCTGCAAAGCATCCGAAACCTCAAGTTAAAACAAATTTCAAATAAGTTTAACAAAAATATATCGCGTTATACATCGTTAGTTGTTATTAAAATGTAATTATAAATAATCAGAACTTTGTTTCTATGCCTTAAATATTTTTTGTACCGTATGTTACAGGTTCCCCGGTAGAGTGAATATACCATGGGCAAAGGAATCGGAACATTATGCGAAAGTCTTAAGCTATGTATGTATGTTTGTAACATTAATTGATTTTGTACGATAGAGGAAATGCACTATCAATTTATTTTAGTTTTGTATATTCTGAATCCACGGACTACAACCGAATCGCGATTAAACGCAACGGCTTTTTCAAATCTGGACGGTGGCTCGTGACCTGGAAGGAATTTCAAAATTCCTTTTAATGTCCAGATTTCCAGACGAAGTCCAGTGTGTTACAGGAAAATTGTAAATAGATGAGAAACATGTTAGAGATAATATCGAAATGAATCGAGATCACGACCCGTTGATTCGTAGCTATACATAAGTACCATGTTATACAATTAAATTGATAAGAAGTGTTTTTAAAGCAGTGATTTAAAGAGGTTTATATCAATTAATATACATATTTGGAAATCGAAAGAACAAACGTATTTTTTACTCAATATTAATATTTTATTCGCACGACCTGCACGTTCCCATGTTATATATCCTATTTTATTTTCAAACAAACTGAAAGAGATCGCTCTAAAGCCATAAGGCCGCGTATTCTATTAGTGTTAATATATTTTTTCTTTTCCCTAATATTGTATTTTTGTTTCGTGTATGTTGCAGTAGAGAGTTAAATAAATAATAAAAAGAATATCAATTAATGTTATTTGTGTCATTTAATTGTACAATCTTAGTCTGGTTTATTATTTCACTGATGGGATCTTTCAGGACTCTAGCAGCATAATCAGCGAACCCAACATTGGTGCGGAGAGTGAGGTGTTGCAGAAGATCACAGATTACAGCACTGAAGAGTTGTCTAATAAGGTTGTCATATCTAATATACTTACAATTCTCGTGTCGCAGTGCCAATTAAACACTAACCTCCGAAACGGCTCGACCGACTTTTATGAAATTTTATACGCCTTTAGTAGATCTGAGAATTAGTTTAATATCTATTTTTCATACTATAAGGTTATGCCTTAATTATTTAGAGTCAATCATTTGGCAAGTCATCAGCGAGTTATATATAAGGCATTTCATTCTTTAGGATTCGACGTATAGCGCCTTGAAAATGACGACCCCCGTTGACGGGTCGCTGCAGGGGGCTGGTGATTCAATCGTAGACCGGTTACGCCCCAAAAGGAAGACGACAGAGAAAAGCAAATTGTTTAGTAGGGCGAGGTAACAGAATACATAATTATGAAGTACTAGCTGTGTCAGCGACATTTATTTTTGCAAATCTCCTGCTAGAAAAAGTTCAAAGTCTGAAACTAGATAAAGTTAAGCTGTTACCCACAATGTCAGATACGGACATTTTTTTAGATCGCTTAAAGAAAAATAATTCCTTCATACATACTTTTGGGTAACTCGAACCGTTTCCTTAGCGTACGAAATCCAAAAGTGATTTGGCTCACTTGATGGTAGGTGAATTCCTACATGGACATAAAACCGATGACTGAAACGGACACAGTAATATGTTCGCCCCATGCCTTTCACTGTTTTTAGGACAAAAATAATTTCAGCATGCTCGGAAGATCGAAGAACTCGTTGCCACCACTTGATGGAGACTCTCGATCCCGGATTAGCATTATATCTGATTGTCGTTTGAGGAATCTAAGGTATGTCTAAAAGTTTTGATAAAAAATCTCTTTTAAATAAAACACTTAACGGTCTAAAACGCGATATATATTTGTTAAACATATATGGTACCACGGTTGTCTCCCAGTGTGTTCCCCCACGGCTGCTGCAAAGCACCCGAAACGTCGGGCCGTAGTTAAAATAATTTTCATATAAATTTTATTAATATACATCGTATTTTACATAAAACACTTACACACTTGTTAAATTTATCCAACTCTTTCTAATTCTTATTCAAACTTTTTCTTTCCTTGTCGCCCTTTGTTCTCGCTTCTCTATCGCTTTATACCTTCGTGGGTCTCACGCAATGTTCTTTGTCATATAACAATTATCGTTCAAATGGAGCCCTCATTTCTATTTGGTTTCCATAGAAACGCATGCACGTGCAAAATAGTGGCCGATGCCCCCTCATTTATATTAACAAGTAGATGTCCATCGACCTCGTACTCTCCGTATTGAAATGAATCCTGGGGCGATATGAAGAGTATACAATAAGCCGTAATGTGGCGTATAATGCAAACACTTTGAATTTGAGTCAGGGTTGTCACAAACGAGAAATTACAAGTCTTTAATTTTTATATATGAAATCTTGATCTCCTCTACAGCGCAGTTTTTTTATGGTACATGAGCGTGGGGATCATTTGATGGTACTTGAAATACCCCAACCATATAACAACTAAACTAGATGCGCTGTCGACCTTTTTGGTTTTGGATATTCTTTAAAATACAGACTGCAACCGAAACGCGATTAAACTCGACGGCCTCTTCATTCTCTTAGGTCGAATGGAAGCGACTTGTGGCTAATCAACGGGTCTTGGGTTCGAACCCCACCAGATCCAACATGTCTCCAATCAAATTATATTTTTTCCGAAACACGTTGGACTTCGTCTGAAAATCTGGATATTTAATGGGTAGAAAAGATTGAGATGTGAAGGTTAATCGCGTTACGGTTTCTTATTCTGGAATTCTGAAAATCCAAAATAGCAAGTTAAAACAGCGCATCTTGTATATGGCTGGGGTATCTTCTCATCTCACATCTTCCATCAAGAAAGCCTTACTTGCCTCTCCTCCATAAAATGCCAAAACATCACCTGTGCCAGCCCTTGGTGAATCAGACACCTGGTGCACCGGTCACTGACCTATCGTGATGCCTATAATGCTTAACTATTCAGCCCTGGACTGTACAGAGAAGCATGATTTATTTAATCGATTCGACTTCATGATAGAGCAAGTCAACAAGAAAGGACGCCTAAGTTCTAAAAAGGCTAAGAAAACGAAGAACTTCCTGTTATGTGACAATTGAAATTCCTAATGACTCAGTACTGTCTGTAGTTTACGCGAATACACATTTTAATATGCTTAACGGTTTTAAACGCGAAATGTATGTAACTCATTCACGTCGACGTCTTCCTATGACCACGACTGCTGCAAATTCGCAAACGCGTCGGGCCGTAGTTAAAATAATGGTACATAAGTTTAACTTATACACTTCACGTTTTAAACCGTTAAGTAAGTTTTTTTAAATTCTTAATTGCTCGTTAAATTGCCTGATTGATTTAATATTCTTATTAAACAACGTTAATATCGCATTCAGTATAAAATATGTTTCCCATCTAAAACGGCTGTAATACATAAGTTTAGACTCGTATGAAACCGAGCGTAATAAAAAAAAAGTAACAATTGATGAATTTAATTTTCCATTCTATAAAACAGAAAAGAAAGAAGGAAAGAAGTCTAGTTTTCAATTTAGTACGCGAGACTTACAGTCTGTAGTTACCGATGCAAGCTGCTGTAAGGCATCTGAAACGTCGAATCGTTGGTGACAACTGAAACATATGGCGTTTAAAACCGTTAAAGTGTAATATTTGTTCTAAACATAAATCTCTTTATCTCTCAATTCGCCGCTTGATATTAAAAAAACACATTTACAGGTTAAAAACGCGAAATATATTAGTTAAAATATTTTTTATTAATTTTTAACAGCGGCTCGACGTTGCGTAGGCTTTGTTATAGTTTCAACCGTTAACAGAGTTTTGTTGTAAAAAATTTTACTACTCGCGTAAACATTCAGACAATGTTTCTAGATGATATTAGACGAAATTTCAAAGGTGGTATAATCAATTAATGTAATATTTAGCTGGTAGCTTGACTTAATTGTCCCCAAAGCTATTCATCAAGACCAAGTGGATATACGAACAAAACCTTTTAGTGGCACAAAGGAACCGCGTGCGCCCTTTTATCGTGCCATGTACGACACTACACCGGCCTATTATATCGTTGAGAATACGTCTTAAGATTTATTTCATAGAAATACGTTTATAGCGATTCAACCACCACCAGGAAACTTTAAAACTAGGTACTGTCGCGAAAAACGAACTATTCTATGTAACTGTAATTGTGTCTTAAATACTGTCAATAGTTTACGCGAATGCACATTTCAATAAAAAACTTTAACGGTTTAAAACGCGATGTATATTAGTTTAAATTATTTGGAGACTATTTTAACTGATACACATAATGTATTAAACCGTTTAAGTGGTTTTTTTTAATGAGTTATGTATTGCCCTACTTGGTACATGCCCTGTAATTCAGATATTCTAATTTTCTGGTCTCTTCAAATATAATGTAATTCTAATTCGTTGCGTCTTTTTTTTAGTAACGTCAGAAGCTTTATTGGACATTCACTACTCATATGTACATCTCTTGAAATACAAACATAATAACATAGAAGGTTCCAGTAAGGGACTGGGTGACTGACCTCGGTCATCTGGGTTCGAATCCTGACCCGTATAATTTTACCGGCATTATACGAGGACCCGACTTTTATTAAATAATTAAATACTTATTTTAAATAAACCACTTTAAAGGTATACCATGTGAAATACATTAGTTTACTTATTCTAATTAACCTACGCCCCGATTCGGATGCTGTGCAGCAGCCGTGGCCACGAGGGCCTGCATATGGAGGGTGTCACTAATGCCAACGTCAAATTTGCTAAGTTAACACAACCGCCGTAGTTAAATAAATTAAAAAGAAAGTTTACATTTCGCGTTTTTAACCGTTAGCACTTATCACGTTTATTTGAATGATGAGAAGCACGTTGGACCCGGTGGGGATCAAACCCACGGCCAGTTGATTAGCAAAACATTGCTACGTTAGACAAACGTGTACGTAGGAAATACGTCTGCGCCATGAAAACTGTTTGCATCGGTAAAACGTAACTATATCGTTCGAAATCCCAAACGTGGATTATGCATGGATTTCAAAGAATTGTTGTCTACCCGCATTTATTAGCATTTCACCTTCGGCTTTGCCGGTCAACCGCCTCACCCGGCCGCCCAGAGATTGTAAAATGGACTTTCAAATATTCGATTTCCACGCCATGTTACATATTTACAGCAGTTTCTGGGAAAGTATTACATTTTTATGCCTCTTTAAACTTCATAAGTTTAGTCTTAAAAGATTTAAACTTTTTGTAAAAAACATTAATTTATGTAAGACGGTATATGGACGATATATTGAACCAAGATTCTTACGCGAGTAGTACACATTTAAATAAACCACATTTAACTGTTTAAAACGCGATATATTAGTTAAACTTATTTAAAAATGATTTTTAACTTCGGCCCGACGTTTCGGATGCTTTGCAGTCGTCGTAACGTCGGGCTGAAGTTAAAAATCATTTTTAAATAAGTTTAACTAATATATCGCGTTTTAAACCGTTAAAGTGTTTTATTTAAATGTGTACTACTCGCGTAAACTATAGACAGTATCACATTTAACTGTTTAAAGTGCGATATGTATCAGGTAATTAGGTATAAACGACGGGCCCCAATTAAAATAAATTTTAAACAAGGTAACTAATACATTTTATAGCGCTCAAATATTAATATTAATAATTATTTAATGGTTCTTCTGTTGTACAAGTACGCGTCGTAAATTGTAGACTTTTCGCTACAGTCTAAAATGTATGAAACTACGATTCCTTCACGCTGGACGGACACAAATCTGTGTCTATTTTACTGATTTTAATTACAGGCATTTTATTTAGTTGGCGCTGCTTTACCGAAACCTTTTTGCGATGACTTTACTATTTTATGTGTCATCTACTTTATCACAACTCGGCTGGCCAAGTCGGTCGATAGCCCTAGGAGCTTTACAAAATGGCCGCCAAAAGTCATACCATTTCTATTTATACTAACATGACATAACAAAAAAAAAACATATAAAGCGAGAGAAATAGAGGAAGTCTTAATAAAGGTACTAATTTATAAATAAAAGGCCTTATCGCTAAGCAGCGATTTCTTCCAGGCAACCTGTAGTACGGGAGAAAAGAAATAGGGAAAGACTTAAGTGGGTAGGTGTAAGGAATAATAAACAAAAGAAAAGGTATACATAGGAAGTAGGGGAGAAACTAACTGAAGAGCTGGAACGGTATAACGTGTAGAGCAAATTCTTAAGAGAAGGGAGAGTTTGAGCTTTGATTGGTTAGTTTTTTAAATTTTTTATTATTATCATTTCGTTTCAGGTTAGACACTCAGTACGAAGTCACATCAGAGAAAATCGACACACCCCCCGGTGAGATAGTAAAACGGAAATAGGTTTAATATGTACAGTACTATCCAATAGCTTTTATCCGAAAAGATAAAATTGGACGAATGTTCTCGAAATTACTTTAATTTAGAGAAAAATCTAAGATGCACAGAGAAGTATGTCTGTAGTTCTTGCGAGTAGAATTCATTTACATAAAACACCTCTAACGGTTTAAATCGCGAAGTATATTAGTAAACTTATTTTTTATTTCCACTACGACTTAAGTTTGGGGATACCCTTCATCTTCAGTCCCTGCGTGACCACGGCTGTTGCAAAGCATTCGAAATGTCGGTCTGTACTAAAATAAATTAAAACTAAGTTATTTCGCGTTTTAACTCGTTGACAGGGTTTTATTTAAGAGAGTTTTCAACAATTCTAATGAAGACTGATTGTTATTTCATATTTTTCGCCCGAGGTCGCGAGCCTCAGTCGTTTTAAAAGCTTTTTCAGATTTCCCTATAATTTACTTTCCTTTCTAATTTTTTGTATTAGTTCTATAACTTATGACATAATACATTATTTAATAGTTTAAAATGCGAACTATATTATTTTATACACATTGAACTTATGACCTACGATTAAACTACGTGGTTCGTGAAAAAGTACGTGTTTTGTATTTGTTTAAAAATATTTTATTCGATGTCTACCACTCGCAAAGACAGTATTATTTTTTCGATTCTATGTTTACTGGAATTTACGATTCGGATAAAAACTATTGGAAGAAATTTTAATAATTGTTTTAAACTTTTGTAGTAATTCATTCAATTTTTATTGACATTGTCTCAATTCAAAGTTATTGGTGTAATAAATAAATACAAAATTAAATTCATACCTGTTTTTCTTGTGTATTTCTTGCAATTTAAGGATATTATGATCTTTAACCTATTACTGTTTCAATGCATAAAACCTCCTCAGTGAGTTATTGCTGTTACCCACCATGCTTTTCCCAAACGGGTTAGCAGGCTTCGATGCGCCACTAAAATAGTGAACATTACTTATTGGCTTATTATAAGAGCCATCTGTCTTAAATTAGAAGTTGATAATTCAGGAGACGAAGTTACTTCCCACAAAAAATCTTAAGTATCGAATACCGACCATAACGGCGCCACAGAATCGAACTTTGTGATTGTAGTCGAGTCCCTAGTAACTATTGACTAGACCAGAAGTTAACAATTTAAATCTCCATCTAATAGGTGTTTTCATGATAAAAATAAAAATAATAAAGTGCTTGAAGGAAACCGCACAACGAGGAAAATTATGTACTCATTAGGTGCGTAAGGAATTTTTTCACTCGTGACCCGGGCGGAAATTCGATATTCCTATCATCCATTTAATATCCAGATTTCCAGATGAAATCCAACAGTTAAAAAAAAAAACTAATAAGAAAAATGTTGGACCCGGTGAGGATCGAAGCCACGACCCGTTGCTATCATTACACCATTGACGCAGTCGAACGTCGTAAAATCTGAGAAGTAAGGCTGGTGTACAGTTTCCCATAAGAGCGTGTCTCATAACAAGTAAAATATACTCGGATGGCATCGCATCGCTACGATTAACATAATTATGCGCATAGCAAAACACCAATAAACTAAGTTATTATAATATTATGGCGCTCGAATAATTTTTGAGGGAATATTGCGTTTTTTATTACTTGACAAGAAGGGTGGTATGGCGTATTCTCTATAAATTATGAATGATACAATATGACAGCTGAAAAAGTAACCACATATATTAAGAAGCGTTGAATTTTTATATTAGACTTTTACTCTGAAAGTAAACAGGTTACAATTTTAAATGTGAACGTTTTAAATAAAATAGTGTCAATTGTTGAAAACGTAGTTACTTAATTTAATTTAACGTTTAGTGTTTTATTAAATGCGTCATACAATAACGCGCGTAAGCCATAGATAATATTTGAAACGTTCCCAATAGATGTATATAAATTATAAATCTATCTAAGATGGTATAATTGGTTTACATTTAAATGTAACACTTTAATGTTTAACGGCTTAAAACGCGAAATATACTATTTAACTTGTTTACATTATTTAATTACGATCCGAGTTTCCGGTGCTTTGGAGCAGTCTGGTCACGGGGGGATTATTCAATAAATAACAATCTATAAAAGATTTGTTTTTTTTACCAAATAACAAGAAAATCTTTATTTACTTCCGCAGTAAGTGATATGTTAAACGTATTTCCCTACACTATGAGTAGATAAAAATAGATGGCCGTCCGAACACTGTAACCAGCGGGATAAAATAAAATGACCTTTCCGAAACACCCCGCACAGCATTATTTTTGCGCAAATTGCATTTTACATACGAAATATCCCAAAAATGGCGTTTTACAAGGAAAGCCTTTCATAAGTTCATATAAGTTGAGAGGGAAACGGCGAAAATTTCGAAAAGGGACGCTTTTTACATTGATAAAAGGTCCGTTTGGGGTGTGGCGCGGACCTCGGGGGTACAAATCTATTGTACGCGGGCTCCGATAAGGCGCTATATAGATATCAGAAAGATACTTCAATTTAGATAGATGTCCCGATGTTCGTTTATAAAACCTCCAGCTTTTTCTGGGTTCGCAATAAAATGAGGGTACTTTGGACCAAGTAAAACGAAAACGGAAGTTAATCTCAAATTCTGATCAACGAGCACATCGGTCTAATGGGCCGTGGGTTCGAACACCTCCAGGAGCAACGTGTTATCGACATCATTTTAGACTTTGTCTAGTAATCTGGATGTTAAACGGGTGATAGGAATATCGAAGTTCCATCCGGGCCTCTAACCATCGGCCAGAGAAAGAGCCGTGAAGTTTAATCGCGTTTCGGTTTCAGTCTGTGAATTACTCAACATCCAAAGCTGAGGGGGTATTTACTTTCCTCTAATCCCATGTGCTCCTCTTCAAACAAAAAATTCGGTTTACGAAGCGGGCAGGGCACAGAAGTCTGATCACCTATTTGCCTCTTAAAGAACGGATCAGTCAAATGGACACAAAAATGTGTTTCACCCCATGGCCTGCGAGGGGGAAATGGGATTCCACTACTATATTTCTATAAGGAATTATTTAGAAAGCTACAAGCTCGGTGCGGCTTATCACAGGCGTCTTACACTACAATTAAGGGGCTCTACATAATTATACTTTAGTACGCCGGAAAGGTCATGTGAATAGACACTTCCTGAAAATACGGTGGAATTGCTCCCCGGGCGCCCTTGTACCTTAATTACCCCCTGAATGAGCCGGCTGTATTAGTTTCGCCCATGAAAGTTGAATGGTGTTTAAATATTTTGTTAGAAAGGCATTTTTTCGTTTAATTCATATATAAATAATTTGAATATTTCAGTTTAAACACTAAATTGTATTTAGTGTTTAAACTGAAATATTCGCGAGAGGTGCATGTATCAATAAGTTGAAAAAATTCGACGATGAGGTGTAGGACTCGGTAGCTCTATTGGTAGAGCAACAGCACGGAAAGCTGACGATGCCGGTTCAAGTCTTGTCCGAGTCGAAAATTTTTTCAATTTATTTTCGATTTTTAAATTATATAGTACCTTCATGTGCATATAACATGTGAAAAATATTAATGTTTTCAAACATGTGAAAATATTAATGTTTTCAAACTTGTGAAAAATATTAATGTTTGCAAACATGTGAAAAATATTAATGTTTTCAAACATGTGAAAAATATTAATGTTTTCAAACATGTGAAAAATATTAAATTTAGAGTTTGTTATTCTACATTTTTCTACACAAACAGTTGTACAAATCCCTTTACATAGCCTACATAACGATTCGCTATTCTATACTACCTCATAAATCAAATCTAATTATTTATTAACACTCGGGCGAGTTTTAAGAGACGTTGACAGATCAGACCTTGTGAAAGCCATCAATTAATTAAATATTTAATTAAATTCCGCCTCGCTCCGATTTCCGACTCATTTTTGGGAAAATATTCCGTTTTCATTGCTCCCAAATCTCAATTCGGTTTATTTCGCTCTTGATAATAAAGGCTTATCTAAAATACTGTATTTAATGTTGAAAATTTATGTTATTAAATTACTGAGAGTCGTTGTTTTATTATATATGTATAATTGTGGATGCTAGAACTTAATAAGTAATAATTAAACTGCCGATGTACGTTGAATATTGTTGTCTGAAACTGAAAATATACTTTATTCTCTTTAAAATTTTAAAAAATTGTTTAGATTCGTCAAAAATGTTTTGTTTGTCTGTCTGTTCGTCGTGATTCTACAAAGTGTTCAACAGAGCGACATAACTGAGAAGAACATCCAAGAAACTCAGTCTGTGGCCTTTTTTAACTTGTCTTATAAACTAATACATTGTGAATTTATTAACCTAAGGAGCAATTAATATTACTGCCAGGCGGTCTTGTCATTAATGAAATCGTTTAGACAAATGATTTAGATATTTTATAGAGACTATATTTGGGGATAGCTAGGTTATCCTTATTTCGTAAGTTCAAATTATGTTTGAAATCTCTCGAATCGAAATCTCTTGGAATTCACGAGTTTGTTTTCCTCCAGCGATCAAATAAATTGTCACCGTATAAATCAGACGAGGAACAAATACTTCGCTCCGGCAATAAAACCTAGTGGTCATAAAAGAGCAGCATATTTCCAAGATATTTTCCTAAATGCCGTACGTTTGTGATGCATAGTTATGTCGACCTAGGGAGCAATCGTAAAATCCCGATAGGAGATTCCCGTAGTGATGTAGCTTTCTTATCGATTGTTTAAAGAATATATTGTTTCTCATCATTTTCTTATAGCTTGGAATATTATTTATCTTTTAAATAACTTTAACGGTTTAAAACGCGAAATGTATTAGTTAAATTCATTTGAAAATTATTTTAACTACGGCCCGACGTTTCGCATGCTCTGCAGTAGCCGTGTTCACGGGGAGACAATATTCTAATACTTTAATGGACTCATATATATCGCGTTTCAAACCGTTAGTGTTTTATTTAAATGTGTACTACTCGCGTGATATAAAAACAATATTATTTATTTATGAAACATGTTAGGTTTTTTTCTGAAAAATGTAGTAATGAAAAGGTTGTATATTTTTTTATTTAGAACACTTTTAACGGTTAAAAACTAGAAAAGTCTTTGTTTAGTTAGTTATTGTTAGTATTTAGACATTATTTTAACTACGATCTGACGGTTCGGATGCTTTGCATCAGCCACGGTCACGAGGGACTACAGATAGAAGGATGTCGAAGTAAAAACTGATAGCAGTTATTACTTCGACATCCTTAGCATAGGCTAACGCCATCTGTTTCATCGTAGGTGATATTTTGGGAAACTGGCTGGTAATTTTTTTTCTTAAATTTTACGTTGCCTGGAAGAGATCACTTGTTAGCGATAAGGCGGCCTATTGCACTCCATTCTAGTATATAAGTTTTATTTGTATAATTTTTTATGATATAAAGAATCAATAAATGTATGTTTACAGATGAAAAAGCCGTGAAGTTGAATCCGCGTTTAGCTTTCAGTCTGTAGATATGAGAATGTCTAACCCCAAAATAGGTCGACAACATATTTTGTTTAGATATTATATAGCTATATATTCACTTTTCATTAAATTATCCCCATATATGTATGTCTTCTATCTGTGAAAAAGTACAGCCCTGTCTAATTCACAGCGATGGCTGTAAGAATATGTTGGATGGCATGAAACATTTTGGATAATGTACAGCCTTTTTTACGAGTTCATTTTATCGTTCTGTTATGAAGGATTTCACTATTGCTGATGTAGTGGCGAAAACTGCTAGTGTTCTTGACATCTATTTCTCGTAACAATCGTCATAAACTCTGAAATCGAAATACATATTTTAATATGAAGATTCGAGTATCACCCTTTAAACGGTGTAAAATCTATACAAATATATAAAGCTGAGTTTGTTTGAACGCACTAATCTGAGAAAGTATCGTTGAGAATTGAAAAAATATTTTTGTGTTGGTCGAAGACGGCGTTATATATATTTTATAACATCACGCTGCGAATAACAGGAGCGAAGAAACAGCGAGAAATGTGGAGAAAACGGGGAAAATTATTAAACTTCGACAGATGCCGCTTAGCGTAGCAGTTTTTACTTTGACGTCAGAGTCACCCTCGATCTTTAGTCTGCCCGTTACCACGCCTGCTGCAAAGCATCCGAAACGTTGGGCCGGAGTTAATTATTTTTTTTTATTAAAAAACCCGCGATATATACAAAATATGTGAATTCCTTTTCATTAAGAAGTATATTATATTTCTACCTAAGTGCCGTTATGTGAAACGTAAGCAAAACAATTATTTTGGGGGCACATACTATTGTTACGTAACGCGTTACACCGGCCATCTGTAAACTTAGTACAGCATTGGGCTGCTCGAGTACTTTTAGCTAATAAATAAATACAACTTTAGCACCTGCGCCATAAATAAAAGGTCTTAATCAAACTGAAACATTAAATTTGGATGGCATTCGCGTTCCGTGTTCCGTAGAAACGCGACGGTACTAGGTGTAATTTTAAAACTACCCCCAAACTGTTACTTAGCACGCGATATCGCCTTCGCGGATAATTATATTTTGTGTTGATTAAGCAGTTGTTTTCTGAAAATATCAAGTAACTGAAAAGTGAACGTTTTCAAATCATCCTGGCATTAGTCCCAGACCTAATCCATTTTGGTCCCACTTATCATCACTAATTTTTAAGATACTTTTAATCTCGCTACTATGCATTGTAGAAGCATGGTGGGTTAAGCTTCTAAACCCTTCCTAAGAGAGAAGAGACTTGTAGTAAACAGAGACAATAATAGTTGTAGATTAATAAGAAAGAGATAGCAATGTGTGGCAGTAGTTATTTTATAACATATTGTTGTATAATGGGACGCGCTTTGACAGCGTTTAGTGGACTGTATGATAAATTAACAAAAGGAAACGACTCACGCAGACTCCTGGTACGCCCTGGGTCATCGTCTTCCGTTGGGGCGGCTCCAAATACCATTCTTTACAATATAATTTAATGGGAAGGAAACGAGACACGATTTTCATAGCGACAGCAGAACAGCGGTTAAATAATGGAAAGACATTTAAGAACTGTGAACGTCAACATGACAGTTATCTAATAAGATGGCGGGGGATGACTAGGGATATTGCAATCTGTGCAGTGTTGCCATTTATAAATATAAATTTAGCATATATAGTTATTTGTTCATTACTAAATACTGTCTGTAGTTCACGTGAGTAGTACACATTTAAATAAAACACGTTACCGGTTGAAATCGCGACATGAGTTAACTTATTTGAAAATTATTTTAACTACGGCCCGACATCTCGAATGCTTTCCAGCAGCCGTGGTGACAACGACTAGTTAAAATCATTTTTAAATATATATATGGTTTAAGACATTTATTTACGCAAGAAATACATTTTCACTTAAGCGTAAACATAATATTATACATTACATAATATTATATGCGAGTAGGTACGAATTTACAATTATAGTTGGTTTGAAATACATCTCTGGTCTATTGAAAATATAAACAACAAATAGGTAATATATATCGCGTTTTAAACCGTTAAAGTTTTTTATTTTAACTTGTTCATTAATATTAAAACCTACACTACACACTAACGTTTTTTAGTTGTATTTCCAGTACTAATTGAAGAAACCTAGGCAGGTACCAACTCATCTTCCCAAATGAGCAATTTGGTACCTATTCTATAAGTACCACAACATATTTTTCAATGCAATATTATTTCCTTTGTGTTTTGTTCCCTATAATAGTGTTTTGCCTTCTTTTTTTTCTAATACCGATAATAATGTTGCTCAAACCAGCATTTGAACCTAGAAGCTTGTCATCTGTAGTTAAGTTTGTAAGCCACTTTTCTCTCATTCTTTCAATTCATTGTATTACTGTGTAAGCGACTCCGTTCGCGTGAAATAGTTATTTTGAGCGTCCAAACTTGTTTTAGCAAACCTCCTCTTCAAAAAAAAAAAAATTAAATCGAACCAGTAGTTCCCAAGACTAGCACGTTTTAAGAAATAAACTCTTCAGCTTTATATATTAGTGTAGATTTGATGTTATTCTAGCAAAAGTCAGCTGCTAAAGAAGGTATGTTCTGTCTCTCTCCGTCCTATTAGCAAAGTGCAATTTCGTAGGCACTTACATTAAGTTTCATATGACGTCAGAAGGCTGTATACAGTAAGTAATCCCTCAGCCGCCCTCATTACTAAGAAAACGAGCTTTCTACAGTCTGTATCTGCGATGCGAGACAACTTGACTCTCTCCGGATAAAAACTTGTACAACAAAGGCAAATAACGTTAGGGCTTGCGCGTTGCGCAGGTTCTGTATAAAACAATAAGGGTGGCTTTTGAAAAGCATCTGAAACGTCGGGTCTGTGTTAAAATTTAATTAGCTTATACTTTGCGCGATTTATACCCTTAAAAGCTGCCTGTATTTAGCAAGAGTAGTACACAATTAAATAAAACATTTTTAGCTGTTTTAGAGGGACGTGGGGTCGCCGTGAAGCATCTGAAACGTCGGACCGTATTTAACTAAATATATTGTAAATAAGTAAGGTTGGTAACAATTGGCATTTTAAACAGTTAAAAGTGTTTTATGTAAATGCGGTTATTTAACCTAAATTAAACTGAAATTTTAAACTTTTAAAAAAGGAACGCATATTTTGTTTGATAAAACAATCATACATTTGTGTTGCAGTTCTATATTAATTTTTGTACAGCTTGGTGGTATATTGCAATAGATTTTTCTACTTGTTCGTAAATATAATATTACTTGACTTTACGGAACCCTAAAGTTGTAAAAGCTTTATTACTTGGAAGCTCATTTGATCCGGGAAGCGCTGGGCGTCTATTTATTTCAGTACAAATAATATTAAAACTCCGAGCGGTCCGTAGGGCGAAAACTTTTGCGCTTTTTCAAGAGGAAATTTGTGTTGTTTTGAAGAATTCTCTTTTAGAATTTCCAGAGTGGGACACGAGACGACTTGAATGATATTTTTATTGACCCCTCGCAAGTAGAAGGAGGTTTTCCTCCGTCTTTATTCGTCCTTATGCTTCATAAGAATGGCGTCATATTATTAACGTTTAGAGACGAAATCGCATTACCATGTGGGGCGAATAGGACGAACACACATCTGACCTTCACTGATTGAATGATTAACAGACAAATATTTGACCAGATCTATGTCTCCTTCCCGACTGAAATAATTTATAGTTTCCCCGAGAACTTAAGTCCTCGTTTGATTTTTAAGCAGTTAATTAAATAATCATAAAAATGTTAAGTTTGCATTAACGACTTGACATACCTAATACATAATACACTTTTAACGGTTTAAAATGCAAAATATATAATGTAGGTACAAATAAATACAAGAAAAATTATCAATAGTTCAGTTCAAAGACAGTAATTCATTTATTTACACAGGGTAAATTATTGTATTAGAAAATGTAAATTAATGATTTTTAATGTTTGTCTACTACTTATATAAATATTGTCGTGAGAATTCACTTTAACATGAGGGACAACTTCCATCTTTAGCACTCCGTGACCACGACTACTGCTAAGCATTAGAAACATCTAGCTACAGTTACAATATCCAAGATGTCTAAAATATTTCCCGTTTTGAACCGTTAAAATTTTAACGTTAATGTTGTACGTCTAATCTCTGAAAGCCATTTCATTCAATTTTCATTAGATCTCAACTGTGGGATCACATAACACAGACGTTTCGGTGTTATATAACTCCGTATATCTCATTATTTTCTCGGAAAACATATCGAATGACTTTGATCGCTAGAGTGTTATCATTCCCTTTTTCCCGGTAAAAATTCCCGAAACATGAATTATTAATGATGTTTCGTTTTTGCTGAAATATTTATAGGTAAATAATTAAAAATAGCTAGTCGAGTAACCGAGAAATTGAGCTGACGTTTGCTCAGATGAATAAATCAAGTTGTGAATATTTATCGCATCATAAACAAGGGTTGAAATGATGGTAGAATACGAAAATGTATAGACTAAATACTGTCTATAGTTTACGCGAGTAGTACACATTTAAATAAAACACTGTAACGGTTTAAAACGCGACCAGCCGTGGTCACGTGGTCAGTCTCCCCGTGACCACGGCTGCTGCAAAGCATCCGAAACGTCGGGCCGAAGTTAAAAACCATTTTCAAATAAGTTTACCTAATATATCGCGTTTTAAGCCGTTAAGGTGTTTTATTTAAATTTGTAGACTAGTTGTGTCGGCGACTTCGTCTGCAAGTATCGTTATTTTGGGCATTCAAATTCGTTTTTGCAAACACCTTTTTCTTTATAAACTTAAGCTGTTGCCCACGGCGTCGGTCGAATCCCTTCCCGTCGTTCTTGCGTTAATCTTATAAGATATAAAGTCGCTTTTTTTAGATTATTTAAAGAGGAATCATTCTTTGATACATATTTTTTGAGTGTTTTGAACAGTTTTACAGCGTACGCCTACGAAACCCATAATGATGATAATTTCCCAATATTTTTCACATATCTCGCTGGATCTTCGCTAGTATTATTCACAGGGCGATGTTTTATAGCCATAAATATTTCAATTCCAACTATTAGTTTCTGAAATTAGCGCGTTCAAACATACAAACAAACTAACTCAATAATAAATAAACTAAATAAATAAATAACTCTTCAGCTTTATATTATTAATACTAGTATAGATATAGACTGAACCATCATTGAATTCGTGTTCGCGAATTGGGAAAGCAGCAAGACCCACCGTTGCTGTTTGGAACTTACCCTCATCCCAAGTAGATGGCGAAGCTTGCAAACGATTTGGATTGTACACAAGATGTTTGATATTTTCACAAACTATTTCAGTTCAATAGCAAATTTTAACTCATTGGTAAATTGGTTGTAATGTGTTGAATAATCTACGGGTAGAAGTTACGATCTCTACCACGTCCAATGTGATTCTAATAATATAGTTTGGTGGAAATATCAAAATTCCGTCCAGATAACGAACCACCATCTAATGGAAAAGTGAAATTCAATCGTGTTTTTGTTCCAGTCTGTGGATTACCGATTATCTATAGTTAAAATAAGTCGACAGTGCGTCTTGTTTAGATGTTAGTTAAATGGTGTATTTTCACCATCCATCAAGCGAACCTTACGTGTTTCTTCTCTAGCATATAAATACTCTTAACGTAATTGTAAATATTAATTTTAATTATAATAAAAAAAAACATTTATTCTCTGTATACTTCATTACATTTCTAATGAATATATTTTCTGTGGAAATACTAGTAAACAGACAATGATGTTTTTCTTATTGTTATGTGCACAGATAATACTTCGCCAGTGAATATCTGGAATAACTTTGATGTGTCTGCGACCTTTTACGACTTGCTCATGTAATTTAGCTCCCTATGTCACATCAGATTGATTTTACTAATAATAATAAAATCTGCAAGTACTCAACATTGCTATTTATTTATTTCAGGCGCTTAGTTTTCTTTAGTATTTTTTAAATGATAGAGGAAGATAGACATGGCATACTACAAATACAAATAGTATGTATATAGACGTCGTCAAAATACATATAGATCTTTCGAAATATATTTTATCTGGTGGCAATCGAATCAACGTCAGTTATTAGCCACACACTACTATCATTTCACTAAGTTAGAGAGTTAATATGAAAACGATAATAACAATATGTATTCAGAAATGTCGCAGTGTTATACTCCATGATTAGATGTATACAGAGTGTAGTTTACGGCAGTGTAGGGGCGAGATAAGGAAAGTTAGGGTGTTGTATTATTCAAGGGCACTTCGCTGTGGCTTCCGCCTACTTAAGAGTAAACTTAGCGTGTAAGCTGCTTCGTTCGGGACAACACTGACTCGGCATTTATTTATTATTTATTTATTCTGAGAAATCTTGTAGTAGTTCCTTGTTGGATTAGTGGCTAGTGCATTTAATTGCATCACGAGGTCTCGGATTCGAAACTCGTATCAGAACGACGCGCTGTTGGTCTAAGGTAAGTACTAATAATTGTGGGTTGACTCACCGAGTTCAAAAGCAGTCAGAGTTTGTTCTGGACACTAAATATGCGATGGGCATATCGAAATTCCGTCCGGTTCACGAACCACTGTCTGCGAATGCTATGTATGTATGATATGATTGAGACATCTACTCAAGTGAGCCACCATCCTGGGGTTAGTATAGTAGTATTAGTATAGTATCACGTTATGTAGATATAATAATAGACTTTCAAGCGAATTAATGAAGGTATAAATCTAACACGTTTAGCGGCGCAAGCGCAACGGAACTCTACAAATTGCCATCACCGGTCCTACTGCCTTTCTAATGACAGCCGGCGCCTGGAAAGTGACCACGCCACCTCACTGTATTACTTAATCGATACTCAATGGTCACCGCAGACAAAGACGATATCAAATAAAAATATAATATTATAAAGTTGAAGAGTTTGTTCGTTTGAACGCGCTCATCTTAGGAACTGCTGGTTCGAAATGAATAATTCTTTTTGGGTTGGTTAGAGCATTTATTGAGAAACGCTTTAGGCTATAGAGCATGCTGCAACTGATAGGAGGCATAAAACAGTATAAAAAACGGGGAAAATATATTTTAAGATTAACTTACAAGAACCCGTTTTTATGGTAAACGAATTTTGGTGAAAATATCATATGCCAAAATAACGTTTGCCAGGTGAGTTAGATATAAACATAACTATAAATTTAAGTTTGCAATCTAAAAGAATTCATTATATTAAGATCTATTTAGGTTGTACGAAATAAAGCAACTATAGTGGTCCATTTTTTAAATCTAAATAGATACTGTCTTGTTTAGCGCGTTAAAGTGTTTCCCTTAACCACGGCTGCTTCAATGCATGAAACTCGAAGTTAAAAAATCTATTTTCAAATAAGTTTAAAAAATATAGCCTCGCGTTTTAAACCGTGTAAAGTTTTTTATCTAAATAGATTTTATATTTTACGTATATATACTGTATAAAATATTAAAATTTTCAAAGAATTATTTATTAAAAGTACTGTTTGCAGATAACTCAAGTAGTACTCATTTGAATCTTCAAACGGTTTAAATTGCAGAATATATCAGTAAACTTATTTTGTATATTTTGTAACGGGAAAGTCAAGTCAAGTTATGAATAAGTTACCTAATTTATTTCGCGTTTTAAACTATAATTAAAGTTTTAGCACAGGTAGGGAGAGACAAAAAATTTAAATAAATAAATAGTTGGTTACATGTCATTAGTTAAAACAAATGGCTTATATAAAAGACCTAATAGTTAAACTGTGTGTGGGGCGGCCTTTATTTTATCCGTACCCGTTAATTTTCTAACAAACGTAAAGTTGAAATGAAAATTAACAGTGTTTCGCGTTGGACAAACTTAATAAAGGCGGTATGATTTATATGTTAATTTGCTTTGCAAATATAGGAAAATTTCTCTCTCTATTAAAGTAAAGTATGAAATGTGAATAAAACAATTTTAACTGTTTAAACCGCGGTCACGGTTGCTGCAACGCATCCGAAACGCCGAGTAGATAATCAAAAATGAGTTTGCTAATAAATAATGCTCCTGTGCCACAGCTTTTCAGCTACTTCAGGCGCAATCGAAATACTTAATTCGTAAATAGGTTTTTAAGCTAATCTAATAATAAACGAATAATAATAATAATTCACGTTCTAAACCGTTAAAAGCGTTTTATGTAAACTTACGTAAACTACTGACAGTACTTAAGTGTGAACTTTGCTACGGGACACGGGCACCTGGGTCTAATGGAAGCAATGTACCTACATATGATAATAAATAATAACCAGGACGTCGTAGGTTCGATTTCTACCTGATCCAATATGTTACTAAATATTAATTGATTTAAAATGGACGAATTTATAATTTTTCTGAAACATGTTGGACTTCGTCTAGAATTCTGGATATTGAATAGATGTTAGGAATATCGAAGTTGTACAAGTCCGGGTAACGAACCGCGAATCTGATTTTGTTTTGGTTCTTGGACTTCTAAAATGTCAAAATAACAGGTCAGCAGCGCTTCATGTTGGGAAACTTTGAAGGGTCAGACAGTAAAATCTTAAATGGTTCTCTTAAGGCTTTAATGCATAAATAAAAGCTTACGAATACTAAAATAGCACAAAAGAAAACTTTTATATTGTAATCCGCCTTCTTTATAGATGATTTAAAGAGCGAAATATAAATTACTTAGGACAAAAACTTTACGGCGAAACTTCACCAATCATCCCTTTTATCCTGTTTGCCCTTCATTAGAAGCGTTTACTACGCATTCGGGACTGGCGCTAATAACTATCTTAGCAGTTTTTGCGGCTTTTTTCATAGAAGCGTATCAATAATGTGATGATTCAAGAATTAAGTAGTCGGTAAGTATAAACCACTTTCTCTGCGTAACATTTGGTTTATACGAATTATATTTTTGCTAAGCCTATGAAAATTTTAAAAGTCAGACATTGAATCATTTTTATAATTAACTTACATCCTTTAATTAGTAGGACGATCATATAAATTTATACTAATAATAAAAATCACAGTTGTAAATTTCATACTGTTTTATCTAACAGAAGGTGATTGTTTAGGACAATCTAACTCCTCCCCCGTGACCACGGCTGCTGTAGGCACCCTAAACGACGGGCCGTAGTCAAAATAACTTGTAGATAATCTTATACATTTTGCGTAATAAACCGTTAAAAGTATTTCTTTACACATGTACTACTCGTGTAAAATACAAACAGTACTAGAACAATTAAATTATCTAGTTTCCGATTTTCAGTAGCTTAGGTAAGTAGTAGAAATTAATCAATCACTAACTGCAACTGTTTAAAACTCGGTATTTGTTACTCAACTCGTGTTTAACGTGTATACTTTGTTTAAAATACACTAGAGAAACAATTTTATCCAACCGAGTAGAGTCTTGCTATCAAACGCGCCTTCACTTTCAAAACAAAATATAAAACGATCTTCCCCGATACTTTCCTCGGCCTACCTGTCCTCATTTTCTTCGCTTAAATATTTACAGCAAAATAAAAACCCTCTACTTATTTCGTAAACATCGAAGTTAAAAGGTACCTTTGATACAAAGTAATCTATTCTAGGCTTGCCTTTTTGTTATTTTGCTTTAAAACTTAGGACGATAGTTTTATTTATTTATTTAGGAAACTAAACAACGCTGTAACTTGAAAACATTAATATTTTTCACATGTTATTGCACATGAAGGCACTATATAATTTAAAAATCGAAAATAAATTGAAAAAATTTTCGACTCGGGCAGGACTTGAACCGGCATCGTCAGCTTTCCGAGCTGTTGCTCTACCAATTGAGCTACCGAGTCCTACACCTCACCGCAATAACATGTGAAATATTAATGTTTTCAAACGTCTAAAATCTGTGTACCAAATTTCATTCAAATCAGTTTAGTAGTTTCGGAGTTAAAGCCAGACAGACAGACAGAAAGAGTTACTTTCGCATTTATAATATTAGTATAGATAAAACAAATAGTTGTCATACGAACACTCCATCTTTATTCCTCCGGACACGGCACCAAAGCATCCGAAACGTCGAGCCGTGGTTAAATGAAATAAACAATAAGTTAACTTATTTATTTCGATTTTTAAACCGTTAATGTTTTATTTTAATATAAAGAATTCTCAAATAACCCAATTGTCATACGTAAAAATCACACCTCTTTATTTTAGGAAGTAACAAGATAAAGTTTTACGTTATAATTTGTTAATATAATAAGCAAGAAATGAGGAAGTTTATCTTCAGTCACGGAGAATTAACTCCCTAAAAATTACTAACTTAACTTGATATTTAATTACTTGTCTAATTTACTGTATGATAGCTAATATGCAAATGTACGTCTAAGTATCTTAGTAACTTTTGAAATAATCTAAATTTTAGTTTTTTTTTACACTAGGTATTATATATTTGCTGCTAATACGCGCTGTTCTAAATTACCCTTTATTTTGTATGTAATATTTATATAACAAAATCGTCAAGTTTCGTAAGGCACTAAACTTCTACCGACAAAATCGTATCGCTATATTTATTTATACCATAAAAAAAGGCATAGAGACGTCCAAGTCAGCGTACAGTCGGAGAGAAAAATGTTAAATTGATTTAATCAGTATTTTTTTATTATGTATGTTTTTTCGTTTTAAAACGCGAAATTTATTAGTTAACTAATATTAAATTTATTTTATCTACAGCCCGACGGTTCGGTTGCTATGAAGCTGCTGTGGTCACGGACATTAGTTATCTGAAACATTTAACATTTTAAACCGTTAAAAGTATTTTTTTTTAACTTAACGAGGGGACTGAATATGGAGGATGTACCTAATGCCAAAATCAAATCTACTACGTGAGCGCCACCTGTTTGATATTAAAATTCAATGTCAACTAATATCTTTGGCGTTTTAAACCGTTAAAAATATTCTATTTACATGTGTGCTATCATTTCTAGATATTTCACTTACATCCTGCATTTAATGATACTCAATTTTAAGCTTATTATATTTAATTACACTTTTTTTCTCGTCAGTACGTTACGTGGGACGAGGTACCACGTGTCCATAACTTAGTCGCCCACTCATACACGTTTACCAATCTGTATAATTACTTTAACCATACAAACACATCTCCTTCACTGTGTATTCATATACATATTTAGTTGAGCTTGTATGTTGACGAATACATATCACTTATTCCTGTTATCTATACTAATATATAAAGGTGAAGTGTTTGTTTGTTTGAATTCGCCAATCTCAGAAACTACTGGTGGGTATATAAATTTAAAACTTCTGTTGGTTAGAGCGTTTGTGGAGGAAAGCTATAGCTTATAAAACTGAATGAAAAAAACAGTGGCAAATGTGAAAAGACTACAGGGAAAATGATTCATACGAATATGAATGAAGGGTTCCCGTTGCGTTGGCTGCGAAAACGGTTTAAGATACCCAAAAAAATATGTATTAAAAGAATGATTTGTCGTTACACGATGTGAAAAAATGTCGCAGACAATATGTGTCCATCTCTTAAGATTAACATGCAAGAACGACGAGATGCCGACCGACGACTTAAATTTATAATGATGAAGAGGTTTGCAAAAACACATGTTTATGCCCAAAATAACTATTCTACGCGGACGAAGTCGCTGACGGAGCTAGTCGAAATACTTAACTTATTTTCAACTACGACCCGACGTTCCGTAGTTCCCACGACGGGGACGCGGGCATTTTATTAAGGTTATGGTAACGGATGAACCTCACGAAACTAATTCTGGTAACAAAACAGTGTTCGTACAGATTAAGAGATGGAGAGTTGTTTGATAGTACTTCGCTATGGAACTCTACAAGATAAATGGAAAATTTCCAAACAATCTAAAAAAATGTACTTACATTGTCATTGATAGTGACGTACTTTGTCGACAATAGGTCTTAATGAATCTATTAAATGTTACATAAATGCAACACTATTTATAGACTAACAGTTACTTTGTTTCCGCTTTTTTAAGTAAATAATTATACTAGGAATATGAAAAGTTTCCGTTAAAACTTACGGCAATGGATAGGGTTGCGTTAAGCACGAGAGACCCCGGATTCGAATCCTGGGATAGCAATAATAAAATTAATAAGCAAAACAGACTCAGAAATGTGTTTAGTAACTCTTTATTGCACAAAAGAAAACAAAACAAACGAGACTTATATACTAAAAATATGTAGTGCAATGGGCGGCATTCGCTATCAAGCGATTTCTTCCAGGCAACCCAAGGAGGAAGAAGAGAAAGTTTACGGAAAAACGACATGTTCCAGGTGGTTTTTTATGGTTTAAGTGAAAATCAACATTAAATGAAGCAATTTAAACAGTTTTAAATTGCCAATGTTTTAGTTGAGTTATCTTTAAATATGTCAGGGTCACACCGGATTTTTATATAAGTTAACGATAGGTTTTTATATTTTGGCTTTGGATATTCTGAAATCCACAGACTGAAACGTGTCGGTTTCAGTCTGTGGATTCCATTATTTGTGTGTACTTCAAGTACACACAAATAATTTCAAATACATAGTCATCTAGTGCACCGTTATCAATGGCCACGTGTCCAGCCATACAAGTATGTCCGATAACATAAATAGAATATTTTGAATGACCCATAAGCAGCTAAATATATTGCGATAACAATATTGTGTATTACGCTTTTAATACTATTCGCCCAGTTTTAATATTTCTGCAGTTCAATTATGTAAATGTAATTATGTATTTTGTTTAAATAAAACACTTTAACGGCTTGAAACGCGATAAATATAAGTTAATATTTTTTGAAAAATATTTTAACCACGGCCCGACGTTTTGGGTGCTCTACAGCAGCCTTGGCCACGGGATGACTGCTGCTACTAATATATATCGCGATTCAAACCGTTAAAGTGTTTTATTAAAATGTGTACTAGTTGCGTAAACTACGGGGAGACTCTCCCGTGACCACGGCTGCTGCAAAAAATCCGAAATGAAACGCGATATATTAGTTAAACTTATTTGAAAATGATTTTTAACATCGGCCCGACGTTTCGGATGCTTTGCTGCAGTCGGGGTCACGGGGAGACCATTTTTTAAAAATCATTTTCAAATATGTTTAACTAAGATATCGCGTTTAAAACCGTCAAAGTGTTTTATTTAAATATTAACTGTTTATTAAAAGATTCATGTATTGTTATAACGGTAATTATTGATACATTTTCCCAGTTTACAATCGTTTAATGCAAACAAAGAGCTCTGCAGAATATTTTAATTAACGTAAAACATAAATTATTGTACTTTATATCAGATACGGTATCGTTATATTCATTTAATGCAGCTGCCGGTAGTTCGGCGAAACGGTCGAAACGATAAACGGCTATAAGTAAAAATTTTTATTGACTGATTTTAAAATTTTTTAGCTTGGATTTATAGATTCCTAACGGAGTTAAAAAAAAAAACAATATAATGTCTCTATCTAACTATGGCTCCCTGTGACCACGGCTGCTGCAAAGCATGCGAAACGACGGGTCGTAGTTAAAATAACTTTCTAATAAGTTTAACTGATACATCGCGTTTAAAACCGTTAAAGTGTTTTATTTAAGAAATAGTGTTTCCTATCTAGTTATTTTCCTAATAGTCAAAGTCTCCACTTGAACTGCGACATATAGATTACAAGGCCACACGTGGCAGTACTTATATAATGAGTGTGTCACATCTATAGAGATCTATTTATTCAATGCATTTACATTTGAGCTACTTAATGGCGGCTACAAAATGTGCTAAAGTAAATAGTTGTGCAAACGAGCTTTCTGTCTTCACTCGTACTTGTTATAGTGCATTGCTTATACTTATATACTACTAGCTGTGCCAGCGGCTTCGCCCGCGAGAATCGTTATTTCGGGATCCAAATTAGATACTGTCTATATTTACGCGAGTAGTACACATTTAAATAAAACACTCTAACGGTTTAAAACTAAAAGAAACACCGAAATTTCAATAGGCCTCAAATTATCAAACTCCTGGGATCCCATATTAAAAACTCTGGATCCCAATAAACAGCATACCGGCAAACGCGAAGACACCGTTAGTAAATTCTACAAGGACCCGGCCAGTTTCGCCAAATACCAACTTCAACGGAACAGATGGCGCTAGCGTAGCAATTCTTTACTTTGACGTCAGTGACATCCTCCATCTTTAGTCTCCCTGTGACCACGGCTGCTGCAAAGCATCCGAAACGTCGGGTCGAAGTTAAAAATCATTTCCAAATAAATTTAACCAATACATCGCGTTTTGAACCGTTAAAGTGTTTTATTTAAACATCCAAATTAGGTTTTGCACACCCCGTCATCTTTAAAAACTTAAGCAACAGCTTAGCATGGCTAACAAGCTATGACGTCGATCGCGTCCCTTCCCGTCGTTCTTGCAAGTTAATCTTAAAAGATAGACATGAACCGTCGCGAACTTTTTTTCGATCATTTAAAGAGGAATAATTCTTTCATACATATTTTTTAGTTATCTTGAACAGTTTTCGCAGCGTACGCAACTGAAACCCACAGAGATGAAAAAATTCCCCCGTTTTGTTCACTTTTCACGCTGTATCTTGTTACATGGGTTCCGAGTTCGATTCCCGAGGTAACGTGTAATTATTTCGATTGGGCATTTGAACAGAATGTCGCAGTTTTTTTCTGCCTACCAGTAAGACTAAAATTGTCCTCAAACTCTGCTATAGATGTAGAGTTTATCTACAGTGTGGTGTATGCCGTAGACACAATAGAGTCTGAGTGAACACTTGCTGTCTGCACGTGTGAGTGTCGTCTAGATAATAAGGCCCTACAAGTCTGGAAAGCAATGTTCAACTGATACGGAACGATCACAGATCTAGTATAAGCTTTGTATTTTTTTATCGGTAGCGTTCAGTAGAATTATGTTATTATCAGTAGAATTTTTAAATATTTAGGCTGTTATTTATTAGACATGGGCGCAATAAAGGCAGCTAATCTCTGTGGTAAGTGCTACTTTGCCGCATCACTCCTACTCTTTTTCCCACTCTCACTTCCACTCCCAAAAAGCCAAAGATTTATTGTTCTACCTTCAAAAATCACGAATTGCCATACAAAATTTCTTACCCCTTTTCAATCCCTAACAACCTTTTTTGGCATTAAAAAGCTTATGTTATTTCTTAGGTTCTAGAACCAAATGTCATTTAAGACGGTTTAGTAGTTTCGTATCGGTGGATAGACAGATAGAGTTACTATCGCATTTATAATATTAAGTATAGATTTAATATTGCAATGAAATCTCTCTGTTTGTATGTAAATTAAGAGTTTGTTTGTTTGTTTGAAAGCGCTAATCTCAGGAACTACTGGTTCGGATTGTATTTTTTGTGTTGGTTAGAACATTGATCGATGGAAGCCTAAAATAATGTATATGTTACTTAGGTCGTTGTGTGAAATATCACACTGCGACCCATAGAAACGGAGAATGACGAACAATGTAGAGAATAATGATTTCTCTTTAAATGATCTAAAAAAGAGACTGCGACAGTATGTATATTTTAATTAAATTCCAAAAAGGACGGGACGCAGACAACGTCGCGGGCAACAGCTATCATTTATAAAAATGAGAATATGTCAAGGGTGGATAACCTTTACCACTTAGCGGTATTCAAAAATATATATTAGACCGATTCTCAGACCTACTAATTATGCATATAAAATTTGAATGAATCAATGAAAATCGGCCGAGTGGTTTCGGATCCCGTAGCTGACATTATGGTATCAGAATTTTATAAATCTCATTTATTCCCAAACAAAAGATATTTATGGTTCAGTCTACATTAAGTGTCCAAATAACAAACAAAAGATGTGTGAAGATCGTTTATTGTTTTTACTCGATTCCCTCGGATCCAGGCCACACATGGATGTATCCAGAGATTTTATTGACTGTGAAACGATCGAACAAATGTAACATTAGCGGTATCAACGTTGGGACACACACTGCGTAGTAAACATCCTTTCTTGGTCAATAGAACGCCAGGAAACAAGAGATTTAACCAACACCGGTGCATTTGGAGGTGTAATGTTTTGATAACTTTAATATTTTCACATGATCGCATTATAGGTTGAATAAATATAATAATCACGGCTAATCCGAAACGTCGGGCCGAAGTTAAAAATCATTTTCAAATAAGTTTAACTAGTATATCGCGTTTTAAACCGATAAAGTGTTTTTTTTAATTAGAAGTCAAACATGTTAAATATAAATAAATTAGAATCATGTTGAACAGGGTGGCGAACGAACCCACGACCCGCTGACAGCGATACATTGCTACCATTCCACCGATCAGCCCGTTAAGGCATCATCACACCTGTTCAAATAGTACTTATTAAAATTATAATAATTTTGATATCAAAACGGAAATTTGACGAGACTTTCTAATATAATTCCAAAGTGGGCGCACATTGGTGATGGCGTTTTTTACGACTAATAAAATTTAACAGCGACAAACGTCGACTACAAAGCGGCTCCTTTGGACTAGGTGAAAACCGCAGATCCGTTCGGCCTCCCAGAAACAGTACAGGGACGGACTTGAGAGAACGTATTTTATACATTTATATAAAGGACGTATGAAGCCCACATGCGTACTTATTACTGCATTTTTGAATAAAAGACAGATAGTAGATGGAATGTCTCAGCCATATAACATATAACACCCAGTGTTGTCGACCCATTTTCGCTTTCGATATTCGGAAATTCACAAACTGTGCCCAAGCGCATGTAAATTTCAAGCATTTTTCATCTGACGATGGTGGGTCGTGATTCGGACAGAATTGTCCATATCATGACTTTCCAAATTTTCAGATGAAGTGTAACATGTTTTATTGATTATTCCGTTGGTTTTAGTGAGACTCTCTATAGATGTCTATAGTAATTGAGTACTAAATATAGCCTATGTTACTCACTGATAATGTAGCGTTCTGAAGAAAAAAGAATTATTAAAATCGGTCCAGTACTTTTTGAGTTTACCCGTTACATACAAAAATACAAATCTTTCCTCTTTATATTAGTATAGATTATACATTGATTGGCTTTATGGCCCGTGAATAAATACATTAAAATTACATAGTGTGTGTTTTTAAGTGTATTCAATATTTTCGTGCTCCGTAAAAAAAATGTAAAGAACTCATTTGGAAAAGTTGGTTAAGGTTTGTTAATTATGTAGTAAATTTGTATGTCTGAATTTGTTATAAAATGGCGTCAATAATCTCTAAAAAACAATTACCAAACAAGCAAACAAATGTAGTAATTACTAATACATTATATTTAAAAGAATTATATAGTGCTTTTTTATATTTATTATATGCATTGATTAATAGATTTTTACTGTATATATATTGATTTATAATGGTAGCAATATGTAAAAAATGATTTTATTGCCCATATTTTAATAGATTTGAGAAAGCCCGTTGTTTTAGTATTCGAATCCGTGGAAATAGGTCTGTTATCAAGAAACAACAGCAGTCTTTAACTAAAATTCCCGATTTAAATTTTAATCCTCTGTGCCTATAATAATTTAAAGTTTCATCTTTAATTTATTACTTTCTTTCAAACTCTCCCCGACATATTTATCGTAGCCCCAAATCGCGTCAACTGATTCCCGTCCTGTCAAAATTATTTCGGGAATACGTCGAAGTCGATGCAGCAGCTGTGTGCACACGAAACGCTGTCTTCGCGCTTGTATGTCGACGACCTATGTTTGTCTTTTTCACGCTAATTAGTCGGATTCTAGAAATGGTATTACTGTAACGTAATATGAATAAACATTGTGGCGTCTTATATTCATTTAAGTGTGAAACATTAATTTAGACTGAGTTCTGTTTTTTTACTGTTTCTTGAATAACAAGTGTTTTTAGGTATAAATAACAATAACAACTTGGACACCGCCTACCTTGTCATCGATGGTCGACGGCATTTCTAGTGTTCCCACATTTGACTTATATTTTCCCAGCAGTATTATAATACGACTTCGCCACGAATAAGAAGAGCCATTTGACATCCAGAATGACGCGGGAAGACGCATAAATGTAAGGTGAGGAAGAAGAAATCGTATATTAGGCGTAATGTCGCTACGTTTCCGCAAACTCGAACGTCAGTAGCGAGAGGACGTGTTTTGTTTTTTTGGCATACAAGTTATGAGAGGTAGCGATGTTTTTTCTATGACAGACGAGGACAGAGAAGTGGTTCACTTGATGGTAAGTGACAAGGTGCGCTATCGACCAATTTTGACTTTGGATGTTTGGAAATCTTCAGACTAAAACCGAAATGCGATTATTTACGGCTTTTTTTCTATGGACGACAATACGAGACCGGGACAGAATTTCGATGTTTCTACCACCCGTTTAATTACCCAGCTTTCCAGACGAAGACTATATTTTAGAAAAGTTATAAATTCATTAGAAAACCATTGGATCTAACCCATAACCCTTCAATTATTATTTCATTGCTTCCATTAGAACAACTTGCCCGTTAATTATAATACACGATGGACTAGAAAGTTACAACAAATTTTAAGTTGTGTAAACTGTTCCTTAAACAAACGAATGGTCTTATTAAAAAACATTAAAATATTTTTGTGCCAATTATGTTACGAATTATTATTTTTTATAACAGAGAAGAAAAGACGACTAGTGAGTCCACTTGTTGCAAGTTGCGAATGCAAAACGAAATAACATTTATGTATAAATAAAACACTTTAACGGTTTAAAACGCGATAAATATTAGTTAAACTTATTTGTGGTCGTGGTCTCAATGTTAAAATAAGTTTAACAAATATATATCGCGTTTTAAACAGTCAAAGGGTTTTATTTAAATGTGTACTACTGGCGTATACTACAGACAGTATTTAAAATTCATGTACGCAAGCTAATATGATACGCGGTTGACCTGTCTTTTTTCTAGTCTATGACTTATTATTACTTACGGTTAGTCGTTACTCATAATACTTTTTTGCAAACATAATATACAAAAGCTTATGACTTGTTCCACAGGTAAAACTCTCTTTGGGATCACCTTGGCGCTGAATGAACGCGAGAATTTCGCGAACAGGAATACGTTTCGTTGTATGCTTAGCTGTATTCTACCTGAGATGTATTTAAATTAAGGTAACTTTTACACCTGCGTACGAGTTTATGAATAGATAAGCGCCGCAGAAGACTTTATTACGAGCAAAATTATATATATTATTTTATAAGGAAAGCTTTCATGAGTAATTTGTCTCTTAGATACTTAAGTTTTCGTTCTATATGAGGCTGCTAGAGCCAGGGTGGCCTAACTACGTAGGCCATATATAGGCACTAGCGGTTTTAGTAAATTTAGACTTAGGCCAAAAACTTGTACTGCCACTTGAGTAGTAATTATGTGAACAATTTTAGATTACTGTGGTCTTATAGTTCAACATTTTTAACACACAGAAATGTGTACGCCCTGTGTGTATGTAGGAGGACAAACGGGATTTCCCTTGTTCCATACGTCGCTAATGGCTTTGAACTTAAATTTTAGTACAACGTTGACAATTGAAATAACACCATCGTAATTTACGAGAAAAGAAACGTCCAAGCAATCACTGAGACGTTTAAGTCGAATAAATTCTGCGTTTTATTAGTAGATTACTTTATTCCCTCGTAAAACTAAATGCGGAACCCGGGGCGTGCTTCGCTTAATCTCGTCCCGTGGAAGTACAATTCCAGTTTTATTGTCACTTATATTACTTTGTGGCTGATGATTGAAGTAGTTATACACTATTTAATTTAAATTAAAACACTTTAACGGTTTAAAACGCGATATATTAGTTAAACTTATTTGAAAATGATTTTTAACTTCGGCCCGACGTTTCGGATGCTTTGCAGCAGCCGTGGTCACGGGGAGACTAAAGATGGAGGATGTCTCAGACGTCAAAGTAAAGAATTGCTACGCTAGCGCCATCTGTTCCGTCGAAGTTAGTATTTGGCGAAACTGGCCGGGTCCTTACAGAATTGACTAACGGTGTCTTCGCGTTTGCTGGTATGCTGTTTATTGGTTTATGATACCTTCACCATCTTACCCAAAGCACAAGTATCTGCATTTCTTACACACCTTAACTCAATTCACAATAACATTAAGTTTACAATGGAACAGGAGGACAATAACACACTACCTTTCTTAGACATTTTAGTAATTCGTGATGAACACGGTAATATTGGGCATACCGTCTTTAGAAAAACAACCCATACAGATAGGTATTTGAACGGTGACTCACATCACCACCCCAGCCAACTTAGTTCTGTCGGAGTATCTTTGTTTCAGAGAGCCCGCCGTCTCTGTGATGCTGCCCACTTAAATGAGGAGTTACAGCATGTCAAGCAGGTCCTATGCAAGAACAAGCTGAGAGTCCCTCCGCAGCATCCCAGGAACAGGAACAAGCCACCCACAGTCAAACGTCAGCCCGCCTACCTACCATATGTGAAGGGAGTTACAGATAGAATTAGCAGAGTCCTAAATCGAGCTTCTATTGACACAATTTTCAAGCCGCACAAGAAGATTCAGCAATTCCTGAAACCAAGCAAGTGTACTATCCCTTTACAAGATGCAGGCGTTTACAGACTGGATTGTGATTGTGGCCTATCCTACATCGGCCAAACAAAGCGTAGCATCTCAAACAGAATTAAAGAACACGTCGCGGATATAAAACATAAACGTCTCTCCAAATCTGCGGTATGCCAACACTCATCAGAAGGGCCCAATCACTACATTCGCTTTGACCAACCAAAAATCCTCGCAATGGAGAGTCGATTTTTTCCAAGATTGGTACGCGAAGCAATTGAAATCAAAAAACACCGAAATTTCAATAGGGAGGACGGCCTCAAACTATCAAACACCTGGGATCCCATATTAAAAACTCTGGATCCCAATAAACAGCATACCAGCAAACGCGAAGACACCGTTAGTCAATTCTGTAAGGACCCGGCCAGTTTCGCCAAATACCAACTTCGACGGAACAGATGGCGCTAGCGTAGCAATTCTTTACTTTGACGTCTGAGACATCCTCCATCTTTAGTCTCCCCGTGACCACGGCTGCTGCAAAGCATCCGAAACGTCGGGCCGAAGTTAAAAATCATTTTCAAATAAGTTTAACTAATATATCGCGTTTTAAACCGTTAAAGTGTTTTATTTAAATGTGTACTACTCGCGTAAACTATAGACAGTATTTACTATATGCCTAGACTAACTATATGCCTTACTAAAAACACAGAGTTGAACATTTGTAGTCAAAGTCAAAGTCTAAAATCATTTATTCATGTAGGTAACTTATGAACGTCACAAAACTAAGGGATCTAACTTTACATTTACTACCAATTCTCAAATCAAGGGCGTAGAACAAATTTCGTTGGGTCGGGTCGAAACGTCAGGCCGAAGTTGAAAATAATTTTCAAATAAGTTTAACTAATATATCGCGTTTTAAACCGTTAAAGTGTTTTATTTAAAAGGCATATAGTTATAAACTAGTATCTTAGTTTTTAAATGGCACATTAGTTTATTTCTTCTAATTTAAGGTTCGCCTTTTATATATTTTTAAGGTACCTAATAAACAGTAAACTATATATATACATATATACATATTATTTAGGAACACAATAGAACAAGTTATGATCAATATGTTCCGTGGCGTTCGCGCCTAGATATAGTCGATGCAGAAACTCGGGCTGAATACTGATAAGTCTTTTGTTTACTAGAGACCGCCTAACGACAATGCACTGAGGTGTCTATATTATCGTTTAGTTTAGGAGACGAACATATTTTGAAGCTAAAATTTAGTTTTAATCATAAACGAAAATTTAGAGCTTGTGTTTTGGTTAGTTATTTCTAAGAATTTTCTTTCGGGCTGTTCGGCCGACGTGAGCGAGAAGAGGTTCTCGACGTATCGCCATCATCAGGAGATGTTAACTCCTCGATTGCTCGAATAATTAAATAATAATCATTAAAATCTAAGTAGCTTATTATCACCGCAGCGGCAGATTTTTTCAGTCACAACGTTTGTCAGCAACGACGAGTAAACCTAAAACAAAACCTACAGACACACACTCTATGCAAATAATCTACGAACTCGAGGTAATTAACTCAATAGAGAGGCTTAAATCCGAAAAAAGCCCTGGATCTGACAACATCATAAATGAGGCACTAAAATATGCTCACGATATTTTGGCAGGACCTTTAACTAAACTATTTAATTCGATACTTTTATCTTCTGAAACACCCAAAGATTGGTCTGAAGCGAGTATTACGCTTATATGCAAAAAATTGTCTTGAATCATAACCGTTAGTCACATCTTACACTATACAAACACACAAACGTGTATCGACTACGTGTTTTGGATTAAATAAAAATTATGATAAATATATTACGCGTCGTATCGCTCCGTTACAAAAGGCCGGCCTATACATAGACACGCTTCGATGTTTGTAAACTACCCTCATTATTTCTGAAGTTATTATAGGTCATTAGAAACGCATTACCGTGTACATATTTGATAATATTGTTTCGGGTGATTTTCGTGAAACTTTAGGAGGGCCCTCGCAAGTTTGTATAGGTGAATTAGATTCAAGAGTTACCTCGTCGAATTTGTGTTTGCTTAGCAGCATTATGCAAAACACTAGCTGCGTCAGCGACTTCGTCCGATTTATTTTGACCATCCAAATTGGTTTTGCAAACCTCTTCATATTTATAAATTTAAGCTGTTAGCCTCGACGTCGATCGCGTCCCGTCGTACTTGCAAGTTAATCTTAAAGATAGACTTTTTTTTTTCGATCATTTAAAGAGGGATTATTCTTTAATACATATTTTTTGGGTATCTTGAACCGCTTTCAAAGCGTATGAAACGAAAGCCCACAAGGATGAATAATTTTCGGGGCATGGGACAAACAATATCTCTAGATGTTTCGTTGATTAATTTTGTTCAAATAAGTTTAACTAATATATCGCATTTTAAACCGTTAAAGTGTTTTATTTAAATGTGTACTACTCGTGTAAACTATAGCCAGTATTTAACACCCCAGTATATGTATAATCTAATCAAGATGTGTTGTCGTTCTTTTTAGGCTTTGGATCTTGGAAATCTACAGACTGAAATCAAAACACGATTTTGAGACAGACGCAATTTAAATACCAGAGATCTATTTTTCACATCCAGACTTTCCTGAATAAGTCAAATTATAAATTTGTTTAACAAACTTTATGTACCTGCTGGGATTCGAACCTACGTTTCTTTGTATTAGTTGTATAATAGTCTTATTGCTAGCATAAGACCGACGAGCCCGTCGAAGACTCTTATATATTTAATTCTCTATAACACTCCACCCTCGATAACAGCTTTGAAATATAATTTACGATATTTCCTACGAAAACATCTGTTAATCTAAAGATAGACAGCGAAATCCATTAGACAGTTTTATTGAGAAGTATTGGTTGTAAACTTGGATATACGTCATTGACACGTGACATTTATTACCTGTGCCTGTTTAACACAGACCAGACAAGCTGCCACAGATAATGTTAATATAGAAAAAAAGGATTATAGATCTTTTTTAGACTACGTAGAGTACTGACAAAGATAATTTTTCAAATAGAATTATGACTGGAATTAAAATGGATCAGATGCAAAAATGTGTACGTTCCATTGGCGGGTGGATAGGGGATGTTATTTTAATGTAAATAATAATTTAAACTCACTTATTTGGTTTACATAAATAAATAGTTTCAAAGCCAAGCGCTAGCGCCCAAGATTTCCGTAGCACTGACGAAATTCTTTGACGGGCTGATTGGTCTAATGGTGGCAATACATGACAATTTAATTATAAACGGGTCTTGGGTTCGAACCCCACCAACGTGTCAATCAATTTATAATTTTCGTCTCGAAATGTATTATGTTAAGAGTATTGAAATACTCACCAAATTACGATGGCTGTCAACAGGCTGGAGTTCACCTTGCACCAAGTAAAGTCAGAGCTTGTCTGAAAAAATAGAGAAAATAGAAGTAGATGGAAAGAAAGATAAATAATAACTGAGCTTCAGTATTTAGCATTAATCGCGTGTGAACCCCGAAGAACAATAATTAATGAAAGGATTCGGTCCAGCAGGGCATTGGGTCTTGCGTCTGTCATTAAATTTTAGTGTCGCTTAGAGAAACGGAATTGATACTTAATTTTCCTTAAATTTTTTGTTTAAACTCTTTTTGCTGTTTAGGTAAACGGCACGGCTTTTAACCACGGCTGGTGCAAATCATCCGCAACGGAAAGAAAAATTAACGGAAAAATTTAAACTACTTGCCTGTAAATAAATCCAGTAAAACACTGAAATGTGTTCGCCCCATGCCCCACGAGGAGAAAAGGGATTTCACGATCGTGTTTTGTTATTATACTTTGAAAGTGAGCATAGAGTAATTCTTACTTCATTTCAAGCAATAACAAGATATTCGAGTAAAAGATTAATTCGTTCTGCCGAGTGGAGTTTGACCCTCACGCTGAGATGGGCTCCGTAACTTTCGGGATTAATTAAAACTTTCACTAATATGCTGGAATTTCAGAATTCACTCCTTTTTCGCGTGCTAAACGCGTTGCCAGTTACTGCCTATATAATACAAAAAAATCACAAACTGGATTGTTGGTACATATATAACTCGTTGGTTTTCTACGGTAGAGAAGGACAAAAAAAGGGGGGTTCACATGATTGTAGGTGAAATACCTCCTCCAGGTGAATATTTAAAGTCAAAAGCCTTTACCTACGGCCCGACGTTTCCATTGCTTTGAAGCAGCTGTGGTGTGGCGAGACATCTTTGGAGGCCTATACGAAGTTCCTGTTTAATAAAATAAATGTAAATTTGGATTACTAACATATTCTAAGCATGCTCCAAATACTGTCGGTAGTTTACGCGAGTAGTACACATTTAAATAAAACACTTTGACGGATTAAAACGCGATATATATTAGTTAAACTTATTCGCCGTCTCACCGTAACCACAGCAGCTGCATAGTATCCGAAACCTCGGCCGGTAGCTATAATAATTTCCGAATAAGTTTCACTAATATATGTATATTGCTTTTTAAACCGTTAAAGTGGTTTTATTTATATTCATTCACTTTGTTTACTGTAATATTTTAACAATTAACTACTGCAAAACATGTCGAATATCGGGTATCGAATATTACACCTTGTGAATCAAATAAGACCAAACGTTACCAAACACATAACTGTACGTTTAATCCAGCTTTGATAACGTTGAGCTTCACTCATCTCCATTTGTATCCGACCTCGTAAAATTCAATGGCGTAATTTGTATAATCCTTGGATCGAACCAGGCGCCACTGGACGATATCGTAATTCCCCGAAAACTTACGTAGACTTCATTATACTCGTAGCGTTGCACAGGGCTAACTAAATACAGACGTAAATTAACTCGTTCAACGGTTTAAAACGCGTACCGTAACTTGATTGTAATTATTTTCAACATCGGTCTGAGTCTGTTCTGTAAGGACCCAGCTAGTTTCGCCAACAGATGGCGCTAGCGTAGCAGATTTGACTTTCGTCTTTCAAGCGCGGAACACTGAAGCCTGTTCAAGTCCCGCCCTGATCGTGTATATTTTTTTTTATCTATATAGATGTTTAATTTATATCAACTACGCGCTCGTTGGTATAACGGCAGCAATAGCTTATATTAATAATAATAATATCATTTTTATGAAACATTGGGCTTCGTCTGACAATCTGGATGACAATGGGAACGGAATTTTCATACTCCGCCCGTCTCACGAACACCCATTTTGGTGTCGGCCTGTGGATTTCCGGATATCTAAAGACAAAACAGGTCGACACTGCATCTTGTGAAGATGTTATACGGTTGGGTATTACACCTATCAATGTCAGTAAAATGATGTAAAATGGTGGCGATAGAAGGAGTGGCGGCGAGTTTCTTGCCAATTCTTCTCGTTTGTTCTACGACCTAGATTTGAGAACTGGTAGAAAAAGTAAATTTAGAGTTTTTAGTTTTTTAGTCTTTTGTTAGTTATCAAGTGAAGCTTGGGGTTGTCTGTCGTCTCCTATTAAAAACAAATATTTCTGCTGATACCCCGTGGAGACAGGATTCTCTGTTCGTCCTCCCCATAGATAAAAACAAGCAAATTGAATTAGTTACGCACGCAATAAGAATACGACCTTCTTTCGATACATCATTTATATGCTAATGGAGTCTTTTGGCGCCGTACATATATTAGCGTAGATTTATTTACCGAATCTTGTTAAAAGATTGTTTTTTGTGAAGACTACTGTTTATAAGTGACACGCAGTTTAATTATCAGAGTTATACTTCTGAAACATGTTGGAATTCTAATTGAACGGTTTAAAATGCGAAATATACTAGTTAAAATTATTTTAACTACGGCCGGACTCTTGGGATGCTTTCACGGGAAGACTAAAGACCACGGCTGCTGCAAAGCGTCCGAAGCATCGGGCCGTAGTTAAAATAATTTTCAAATAAGCCTAACTAATATATTTTACGTTTTTAACCGTTAAAGTGTTTTATTAAAATATATAATACTCGCATAAACTACAGACAGTATTTCTTGTTGGACTTCGTCTGGAAATCTGGACATTACATGTGTGCAGCATATCATTGTCTTTCGGGCTGTTCGGCCGATGTGAGCGAGAAGAGGTTCTCGACGTTTCGCCATCGGCCGAACAGCCCAAAAGACAATGATATGCTGAACGATGGCGGTGAAAGCCTTACTCAATTTATTAAATGTTTGGTAGGAATATCGAAATTCTGTCCGCATTGACTCAACCACAGACTAAAACTGATACGCGATTAAACTTTTTTATGATATTATAGACTAACGAGCCAGTTTTCGAAATCCATTCTCGTCGTGTCTTGGGTTCTATCACCGCCCGTATCAACTGTTTTCAATCAAAATAAATTTCAATACGCACTTAGTAACTCAACAAAATGTAGAGAAGTTTTAATTCCATTAACAAGCTCCCGTGAGGAATAAAATTAATTTCTCCGCTCCTATAATTACGGAAAAAGTCCATTTATTAAGAAAATGAATTAACCGAGTTTTTAATTACTGGTTGCTTGTGCGGGCTATGTATCTCTGTCATTTTTCACATCAATTTGTGTTAAGTTAGTGAATTAACGAAGGCACTGGAAATGGAATCATATTCTGCCTTCAATACAATGAATTTATGGTATAAAAACATTGCTTGTTTATTATTTAAACCTGTACCTGACGCTTCGGAGGCTCTAGTGAACATAGTTAGTAGTTTTGATCAAGAAGGGCACAGGTGTTTGTTTAAATATAACACTTTAACATTTTAAAACGCGATATATTTTAGTTAAACTTGTTTGACAATTATTTTTAACTACGGCCCGATGTTTCGGATGCTTTGCAGCAGCCATGGTCACTGGGATACAGGAAAAATATATCGCAGAAAAAAAAACCCAACCTAGCTGTTTATGGTTGCATGAAGCCATTCCTTAAATACTTTGTCAAACTTTCGGCGAGATTCTAGACTCGTTAAAAAAAGTTAGCTGACATTTCCGACTAGCTGTGGAAAGAGTGGCATGGAATGGAATTATCGATGATGACAAGATGGTGGACAGTAAAAGTGAAGACCTTCAGAAGTGATAGAGGATAAGCGTCGTGTCGTCGTCGCCAGTGAGTGGATGAGTAAACTATCGGGATGGACTAAATCTCTAAACATTTGCCTGTATTCTACGCGGACGAAGTCGCTGGCACAACTAGTGTATTAACGTACATCTAGAAACAATAACTGCCTTAAGAAATCGTAAAAGATATTCAAAAAGGCGTTTTTTACTCAGAATATACAAATGTGTACAGATAAATTGTATATTATACTGTCCGGTTCGATTTCATCACATACCCGTGGGAGGAGTAACGAGGGGGGAGGGGGGCAGCATCGCGAAGTAAACAAAGCAGTTAGCATATGTAATGCGTTTATTGTTATTTTTATAAAACCGGTCCGATATTGACGAGATCTTAAAGTAAACGGGTTTGGTTCGAGATTTGTAACTGTTTTTATTTGGAACGAGTTGGGGCAACTAATAATTTGAAATGGGTTTGTTGTGATGATACTCGTAAATCTAAAAAAACCAGGATTGCTTAGGGTAATGTTGAGAACATTACCCTAATTAATTTACCGTAGTAATAGATTAAAATGTGTCTGTAGATGTCCACGCCTTCTCCACATTGTGACTATTTCTTCTGTATTGTGTTAATGTTCTTGTAATTATTACTTATTTAATTGTTTCTTTCAAACCTTGCTGTTGCTTCAAAATTTTATATAAAAATTCAATTAATTTTGCAGAACTCTCTTAGTTTTTTTAACTCTTTCACCTCTATTTATTTTGGCTTTAAACATTCGGTAATCCAAAGGCCCGAAAACGAGTTATAACTTGCTACTGCGAGAAACGCAATCACGATCCATGGATGATCAGTAATACAATGTTTGTAGACCAAGACTGACGTTGGAGCCGACGAATCTCTTCAGACAATTCACACAGTATTAAGGCTGATGTCATAATTGGCTGCATGGAAACGAATAATAACTTCTTATCACTCGTATGATCTGGATGCAAGCTTTCTCGAAGTGACCCGACGGCCAGAGACTTTCCAAAACACGCATTTATTTCGTTATACAAATTGAAACTGCATTTACACAGATGTGTAACACTGATCGTTCTTGGAACTCTAATCTATACTAATATTAAATTAGTTTGTTTGTTTGAACATGCTAATCTCAAAATTAATTGTTTGAATTGAAAAATGATGTAAATGTTGTGTAGAGCATTTATCGAGGAAGGTATAAACATAGCGCTACAACCAATAAGAAAGAAGAGATAGCGGGAATCTTATGGGTTTCAAAATACCAAAAAGAAAAAATATGTATAAAAAAACGATTCCTCTTTAATAGATCTAAAAAAGATGTCCCCGGCAGTATGTGTCTACCTTTTAAGATGAATTTGTAAGAACGAAGGGACGCGGACGTCGTCGTCGGCAATAGCTTAAATTTATAGAGTTGGACAAGACAGGTTTGCAAAAACAAAACTGTAAGCCCAAAATAACTATTCTACGCGGAAGAATTCGCTGACACAGCTAGTTCAAGATATAAAGTAATTAAAATTCCATACTTTCAAAAACTAAAAAGTCAATTTGAAAAAACCAATTTACTGAGTAGATTTTTTTTTATAAAGATGAAGACAGACAGTCATGGCGTTCATAGATGAGAGGTGAAATTCCCAACCCATATAATATCTGAACAATTGTGCTGTCGTCCTATCTTGGCTTTGGATATATTATTCAAAAATGATTAAAGATCACTACAGAGCGAATCAAGAAGAATCTCAATCGTATATTTTGCTTCGTTTTACTGAGATACTTCAAAGTTAAATGAAGTTGGATTCGCTCGGTTCACGGTGTAACGGCGGCCATCGCCTAACGAGACATCGTATTTTGGGAGATGTTGACGTTAATAGCTTGATTTATATCTGTGTTTCCTCATATATGGCTTTAAATACTCATAGACTACAGAATTTTGTGTAGGGCAGGTTTGACAGTTTAACGCTATATTATAAAGAACTTGTGTAAGACTGTTGCAACTGTGACCAAGCGATTGACCAAGTCATTGGTAGAAATGCAAGTAATCAACGGGGCATGTGGGTTTGATTCCCAGGATGAGCAGAGGATTAGCAGATTTTAGTTTTATCAAATTGTAGTTAAAACTGCTACGTTTAACTGTTTTAAACTTGATATATACCATTACCTACCCACCGTTACCTTTTTTATTAATTTTAATTACGGGCCAATTTTAGATGCTTTGCAGCAGCCGTGGTCACAGGGGGACAGAAGATTGATTGATTCCAAATGACGAAGTCAAAACTGCTATGCTAGCGCTATCTGTTACTTTGTAGTTGGTATTTGGTGAAATTGGTTTGGTCGTTACAGAACAGACTCACGGTGTTCTCTCATTAGTCGCAGGGCAATGTTTTATAGCCAATAGCCTTCTTCGATTTATCGAGGTTCTTTTTGTGTTGCTTAGAGCATTTATGCTCAAACACAAAAAAAAGTTTACTTCGATCCCGTAGTTCCTGAGATTAGCGCATTCAAACAAACAAACTCTTCAGCTTTATATATTTGAATAGATCTGGGATCCCAGTTGTTTGATGCCTTGAGGTCGTATTGACGTGGGTAAAAGCTACAATGTATTTTCAATGTAACAAGTTACAACATTATTTCAATTAACACAAAGTCAATTCTAATTAATATCAATGTTTACAAACCGTGAAATAAGATAAAAAATAATGGCCACTGTAAAGAGATAATGATATGTACGTACTTAATACTGAATAATGAATCTATTGTATTCGTCTCATTCTAGATAATAATACAATTACGATTGTCTGTTGTCTATTTTTAGCTTTATTGCAATTACTGAAGACATATATCTACTCCTAAATGATAAACGGGAATATAAGTAATGTCTGTAGTTTAAGCGAGTAGTACACATTTAAATAAAACACTTTAATGGTTTAAACGCGATATATTAGTTAAACTTATATAATATAAATATACATTTAAATCAAAAAACATTTAACGGTTACTTAAGATATTTATAATTAAAGCCCGACACTATGGACGTTTTGCAGTCACGGTCTCCCATCAGTTACAATTTCTTACGTGTTGTAAAAGTGCTATATTTCAATAATCACTTTTTATTTAATATCCTATGTGTTTGCTGATATATAAAGCTGAAGAGTTTGTGCTGAAAAATTATTTTTGTGTTTGAAAACATCAAATTTTTTTTTTTTAATATTTTTTGTCTTTATTACTATAAATTATAAAGTTGTACGGAAGGTTTGCTAAAAATGTTGATGCCCAAAATGGCTATTCTTCGTGAACAAAGTCGCTGACACAGCTAGTCCTGACTGTTCTATGAGATAACACAACATTAAATAGTAAACATAAATAACAATATTGCAGCCATTACTATAATTCGAGACGAAGGCTAGAATTAGCATACTAGCATCAATTAATCAAGCGTGGGCCCACATTTATTAAACGGAATTATTACATTAATTTCGACATATCGCAAAGGACGTCTCGTTTATCTTTGTTTAGGCTTCAGATAAAGGGACCGGTTCGAAAGGGCTCGAACGGGTCGAATTGGACGGGACTCATTTTAGTCTTAGTTGATTCATATTGAAATATTGTTACGAACATAACTTGTATCGAATCTAAGTACACGTAGAATGTACTATTTTGACAGGCGAATTTAACTCAGGGTAGTAAGTCGTGGGTGCGATCCCCGCCGGATCCAAGATGTAGGTATCTAATCATCTAATAATTTCGGTCTTAGTCTATTTATAATGAAATACTGTTGTGAAACAGAACTACACTTTTGACAGACTAATTGTCTGATAGTAGCGATGTATGTATGTTCGATCCCCACCAGATCCTATATGTTTGCTAATCATTTTACAATTTCAAATCGTGTTAGACTTTGTGTTGGGCATATGTAGTTGTATGGATTCAATAAGGTCTTAGTTTATTAAGTCTGTCTTGAACTATTTTGCAGTAAAAAACGAGAATTTTAAAGTGTATAGTAAAGTTACTTATAAGAGCTATGTATTTAGATATGAACTCAAAAAGA